>CM053792.1:880333868-880893868 GCA_028749045.1 Cupressus sempervirens
CACATGAGTAATGTTAGGACATGTAGAAACCATAGCATACATTATACTACCAACCACTGATTTATAAGGATTTCATCATGCATAAAATCATTCTTTTCTTATGTTTTGGGACACAAATTAGAACTTAGGTAGAACTGAGGAGCAAGAGGAATAGAAACATGTTTAGCTTTAGCCCTACCAAGCCTCTCTACAACTTTGTCAATGTATGATTTTTGTGAAAAAGTACCTTTCTCTGTCTATCTGTAGTGATAGTCATTCCAAGAATATTTTTGTCTGCCTATAAATCTTTCATGGAAAAATATGAAGCTAACTCTTTCTTTAGCTTGCTAACTATTTGAGAAGAAGTACCAGCAACTAACATGTCATCAACATAGAGTAGAAGAATGACAAACTCACCACTAGGAATTCTTTTATAGAAGACACATTGATCTAATTTACATCAAGTGAAGTTGCATTCATCCATGAACTGATCAAACTTAATGTACCATTTCCTTGGAGCTTGTTTAAGCCCATAAAAACTTTGCTTCAATAAAAAATAGAGATGTTCTTTCCCCTTTTGAACAAAGCCTTTAGGTTATTCCGTGTACAATTCCTTATTGATGTCATCATATGGAAAAATCATCTTGACATCAAGCTATTTAAGCTCAATATCCCAAATGGCTACCAATCCAAAAACTTCTTAGATTGTAGTCATTCATACAACTAGTGAGAAAATATGTACAAAATCTAGCCCCTTTTCATGGACGTACCCTTTGACAACCAACCGAAAATGATATCTCTTTCTACCATCATCTTCCTCTTTCACCTTGTATACCCAATGATTTTTAAGAGCTTTACAGTTGGAAGGAAATGGAACTACATCCCAAGTTTTATTGGTTTTAAGAGAATTCATCTCTTCCTCCATCGTAATCATCCACTAATTTTTATCAATACTTCTACAAGCATCTTTGAAATTAATTGGTTCCACTTGACCATAGATTAAAATTTTGGGCTCAACCTCCTTTGAATAATGTAATTCATGATTAGAATACTTTGTAGTAAGTCATATTTCCTTGGTAGACCTCCTTAATCATTGAATATTAACCTCCCCTTTGAAGTTGTATTTGGTTGTATCTGATTAGATACATTCATGACCTTAGTCACATTATATATTTCATGTGCACTTTCTTCGGAGAAAATGTATCAATTCTTCTATGAATTGACTTTCTTCATATTCAAATATGTTGGAGTGACTACAACCATTTTGGTATTTGACCAAGCTAAATGATCTATGTCTATTGTATGCTAAATTTGAATCATGTTGTCTTGTGAGGTCTGATTGACATTAGCGTTTGGAGTGATGAATACATGTCATAGTTTAGACTATGTTCTATTGAATATGAAACATTTTCAACAACAATCCTATGTTGGATCTCATGAATTAGACTTTGGCTAGGTTCAAGCATGCCAATGTTATGAGGACTCCCGATAAGTTCATTATAACATTCACATTGTTTGCTACACTCCAAACCACAAATATTATGTTTGACAGTGCTAATAATCTTCTCTATCAGTGTTTGATGAAGGGGACTTGGACACCAACTACCACTATTTTTTTGTTGCATCCTGTATCCTTCTTCAGGCTCGTGGAGTCTAGTGTGAGTTCCAAACTTCTATGCAGCCCAAATGCCATGTTCTTTATCAGTAGCATCACCACTAGGATACTGTTGACTACATTGTAGAGGACATGGATATATGGTGTCAATCCCCTATAGATCATGATGCTCAAAACTAGGGTCCCTAACCCTTTGAGGGGAGCACACACCTTTCTCATCACCATGCATGTGATGGGAGAAATATGTAGGGGCATTTGGAAGTAATTTTCCTTCATCCTCCAATGCATGATGGCCACTATGAGTTAGAGTATCATTCTTCCTATCCAGGAGAGTGGACTAAAACCCATCATGATTTGTCTAATATGTGCCATCACCATCAATCTCTTCCCATATTCTTATAGTAGCTACATCACTAAAAAACTATCCCAACTACCCAACATGATCAGAGACTCCCCTTCTTTCATTCTTTGTCTATTGTGGTGATAGCAGAGCATGAGAAGAAGGCTTTGAATCACTACTAATACTAGCAAATGGAGCTAAAATAAAGGTAGGAGTGGAAATAATAGGCTGAGAATGAGGGTTTAATGAAGAATTATTCTCATTAAGCAAAGACATAGTAATAAAATATTCAATAACTCTTTCCTGTGGTGTTGATTGAATGGTTGAAAACTTCATCTCATTAAAGACCACATCTATACTCTATCCAATCTTCTTTGCAATAGGATCTCATGATTGAAATCCAAACCGATCTTCACCATAGCCCATGAAGATACACTACTGTTATTTTGTATCCATTTTTTTCTTTTTCCTTTAGGAAAATGGTTGACACCTAAACACTCAAAGACATGAGTAAGAAATCCTTCTATCCAACCATTCCTCTTCCAAAATTCCAAATTCCAACTGAGATGAAGGACTTCAATCAATTAAATACATTATTGTATTGTAGGCCTGCACCAAAAATTCTTTGCCTAAACTGGTATTAGATTGCATGCATCGAACTTTCTCAAGTATGGTTTGACTTAGTATTTCCACTACTCCCTTTTCTGTAGGGGTGAATGACACAACTTTTATCCATCAAATGCCTTGATTTGCACAAAAGTTATCAAACTCCAGCAAACAAAATTCACTTCCATTATCTGATTTTAAGCCTTTGATTTTGTGCCTACTCTAATTTTCAGCAAGAGCTTTAAAAAATTTTAATTTTGAGAAAACTTCAGGCTTTCTAAACATCATATAGACCCAAACCTTTCTAGTACAGTCATCAAGAAAGGAAACAAAGAAATTTGTGCCTCCATGAGAGGTTACCTCTATCGGACTGAAGACATCCGAGTGCACTAACTCCAATGGTGTTGTCTTCTTCTCTTGACCACTCTTTAGAAAGATAACATGTTTTTGTTTCTTGTGAAGACAATGGTCATAGAATTCCAAATCTGTTGATTGGAGACCTGGAAGTTGATCTCAATTAAGCATAATTTCTAGCCCCTTTTCTCATATGGCCTAATCTTTGATGCCAAAGTGTGATATCGATGTTCGCAATAGTCATCATAGCTCCCACTTCATCATTAGTTTCTACAACATATGGGTTGCCAACTTTATCCCCTTTGGTAATAATCATGGAACCCTTGGTAATTTTTTATGTGTACATGAGGAGTGTAAGAAAACCTTGAGCATATAACTAGCTAATGGAAATAAAAATTCTTTTCAATTTGGGAAATGTCTAACATCTTGAAGAAATAATTGAGAAACTCCTTCTATTGATAACAAGATGCCACTGTTTCCTACAATTTCACAAACTTTGTTATTATCCAAATAAACATTCCCAAATTTACCTTCCTTGTAGTTTGTGAAGGCTTTGCTGTAAGAAGATGCATGGAATGAAGCCCCAAAGTCAATTTCCAATGAATTTGAAGTTGTGTCACTTGTTACAAGAACTGAAAAGCCATCACCATGATCATGAATGATGTTTTCTCCACTATCCAAAGCCTTTTCTTGAGCTCTTTTATATTTTTTGCAGTCCTTTTTAATGTGACTAGCCTTTCCACAAAACCAACAACTACTTTGTTTACCCTAAGACTATTATCTTCTAGCTAATTGCGACCTTCAATTATTGTTATTTCTGCCTCTATGTTGAGTTCTTCCTCTATTTTTTGTACTAAAAATTGTTAGTGCATTGCCAAATGAAGGCTCTTTATTGATTCTCCTCATGTCTTCACTAGGAAACTAGGAATGTAATATGATGTCTACCTTATTTTTGTCACCTTGAGGCATACCAATGGAGAATTCTTGACATAAAAGAGTATTTAACTCATTTATGTGATTCACCATCATTTTTCCTTCATTCATCTTCAAATTGTAAAGCTTCTTCATGATAATGATTGTGTTTGCACCAAATGTCATTTGGTACATACCTTGAAGCTTGTCCCATACATCCTTTGTTGTCTTTTCATTTTCACATTGAACAACACATTCTTAGATAGCAAGATAAATATCTCTACCATTGCTTTCTCATCAATTTTATTCCAAGTATCATCTATCATGATGGTAGGCTTCTTTGCTTTACCTTTTATTACTATTGTAAGATCATGCTTGACTAGTATTGATCACATCTCTACCTTTCACAAACTTAAATTCTTCCCCAAGCATTTCTACAGTCTTGATTCCTCCATGACTTCAAAATTTGATCACTGAAATAGAATGCAAGCTCTAATACCTATTGTAATTTAATCAAGAATGCAATAGAAAAGTACAAAACATCATGACACATAAATGCATATGTTTATCATGGTTCACTATAAATCATGGCTTCATCCACACTAAGAGCAATGGAATTGTATTGATGAAAAATTGAATGAGTTTACAATAGATGCCATCAGTATTTATAGATCACAAATGATTAGCTAAAGAGACACAATACAAATGGAGAGAAAATACCCATGTGACTATTGCCCTTCAATATTCAACAAGATCATTCAAATCTTTAGTTGACTGAAAGGAAAACCTATTTGGAGATGTCCCATTATCTTCCTAAAAAAATTCTATGGGTTTCTCTCATATCATGTCTTTGAAAAGAAAGTGTGCTATTGCTTCTTCTTTTTTTCCATGTAACTCACAAGTAGGGCAGGATTTTTGTGAATGAAAGTCATTTTTAGGTCATCATTAATTTTAATCTATTAAACTAAAAGAATGAAATTATGGTCACCATAATTTAAAAATATTGTAGTGAAATTGAAGTATATGTTATATCACTATAGTTCTAGAGTTAAAAATCTAAAAAAAATAATGATAGGGGTGAACCCACAATAGTGGGTTATGCTTTTTCGGAGGAAGAAATTCCTCCAAACAAGTGCGGGTCCGAAAAATTACCCGTATAGTTTCGATAAAAGCTCTTTTTCAAAGTTTTGATCAAAACTAATTACTTTCGATAGAAAGTAATTGTCGATCGAAACTAACCGCACCGAATAGTTTCGATTGAAACTTAAGTAAAGTTTCGATCGCAACATGGAACGCAGGTTTCCCCGTGGTTTTAAAGTTTCGATCGAAACTTTACTTAAATTTTGATCGACACTATGAAACCCGCTAGCATAAATAGCGGCACAGTCGGATTCTCTCCTCATTATTTCGATCAAAAGTTGGAGAGAGACTGGTTTCCGCTTTATCGACTATCTGAAAAAGGTATGAAACATTTGTTTTTTCCTTTTTTCTATTGTTTTAGTTAAAATTTATATATTTTTTCATATATTTTATTGTTTTTTATATATGTTTCTTTGTATATTCTATTTTACTATTCATGCTTAAGCCTCTAATGTTATTATGAATCTCTAAATGTACAAATAAGATTTTTTTAAAGATAATTTTCATCTATATTAGATCTAAGTATATAATATTGTCTTTTAATTTAAAGTTTATTTAAAAATTTATTATTTTAGATGTTTTGAAATGTATTTAATTTATGTATTTATTACAATGTTGAATGATTAGATTAGATGTAAATTTATTGTTTAAGTTACATGTAATTTTACAAATAAATATAATTTTGACTTAGAACCATATAACCTTGACCTAGAACCATATAACCTTGACCTAAAACCATATAACCTCGACCTAAATTCATTATTTAAACTATAATCATGACCTAACCATATAGTTATGTACAATAATACCCTAAACATATATAAGTAAGTACTTAATCACATAACAACTCGCCAAGGGATCCAAACAAAAAACTTCTAATACTATTTAAAATAATTTTACTTAAATTGTATTGTACTTTGTTTCATGGATCGAAAATGGATGATGTAAACTATTTTATAAATGTATATTCTTTGAACCTTTCATACCCTGTGACATGTACAGTGGATGATTGTGCATTCTGAATTAATTTGCCAAGTGGCATTTGGAACAAATGTATATAAATTATTTAAATGGATTGAACTGAAGTCTAGTTAATATTATTTCATGCGGATGTGTTATTTATTTTACTTTTAGTACTTATAATTATTTTAAAATGAAATATAAATGTGCTCATTAAGGAATTTGCAATCTCTTATGTTTTTAATAATTGTAAATTATTGTCTGTATGTTATTGTTTGCTTAGTAAAACTTTTGATTAGTTCTTTGGATCCCCTGGCTAGGCCTCATTTAGAATTAACTATAATGTCAGTTTGTAAATTGAATTAAAAAATAATCTAAGTATATAATTAACTATATTATAATTCAATCACATGTCTTAACTTGGGTCCAGATCCTAAATTAAATACATATATAAGAATGTCAGAGATTAATTTGCATCTAGGTAAGAATATAACATACATATACATACATACTTGAATGTATATAACTTAGAATGTGTATGACCTAAAGAATACATGTTACAACCTTTAATTAATAAAAGGTAATTATAAGAACATAACTTGATTAAATAATATACAAGTTACATAAAAAAATGTACATCATATAATCTAATGTTCATGTAAAGATTAAATATATTTAACTTAAATTTTAAGTCTTAAGTTCCTTAATGCTAAATAGTAGCCCTAAATTATACTAAAGTTGGTCATAATCCTAACTTTAAAACCCTTTAATCATAAATTATAACCCCTAATCTTAGATGCACACTTGAAACCATAAAACTTTTCTAAATCTCAATTTGAACCGTAGAGGTCTAAATGATAAACCCCAACATTAAATAGTAAATCATATTAATACTTGATCCTAACTTTAATTATATAAATTTATTTAAACTATGTGTTAAAACCATAATCAAATTTTTTATTGCTAATACAAATCCTAACCCTCAGAATCATACTTCTAGTTCAACACGATGTAAACCCATACCCTAACCCTCTAACCATACTTCTAGCAATGATCATGTACAAACCTATAAGCTATAATTGAATAAATGTTAAACCATGACCCTAAATTATACTAAAACCTAGAATCAAGATGTATGTATACTAAGATCCTAAAATTTGTTAAATTTAAATGCTAAACTCTAATTTTAAAAGCTAGCTAGATATAAACTAATTTAAGTACTAAACCATTATTCTAACCCTAATCATAAATTATAATGGTAAGTTCCCTTATACTAGATGATAAGCCCCAACCCTTATCCTAAATTATAAGCCCTAAGCATAATCCTAGATCCATAAATTTAAACCCTGATGTACAAACCATAACCCTAAAAATAATACTAATACCAATGTCAACCCATATCCTAACCCTATAAATAGTACTAATAGAAATGTAAAACCAATGTACCCTAACCCTAGAATCATAACTATAACCCTAAATCCTAAATGCTAACTTGCCTACTTTACTAACCCTAATTGATCTAGACTATAATTTCTACTCAGGTACTTGGGACCTCCAACCACATGATCCTAACCCTTTAATCGTGGTCTCAATCCTAAATCATAGCCCTAACCATAATTCTAACTCTAACCCTAAACCTAAAACTAAAATTTAATTATCCAAACCCTAACTGTAACCTCAAGATCTTAAAATTTAATTTCTAAACCCTTATATTATAAATGATAATTTATGGGCTAAATCATAAGATTATATATATATAATCCATGCATATCATATCAAAAGAATCATATAGAAATGTCATTTATGACATGTCCATCATATCAAAATATCAAAAAATGAGTGATATCATAATTTAGCATTATATCTTAATATTTAACACTAAAATAAACTAACCCCTGGGTCTTGACCTTAAACCAAATTGAATATATCAAACTAGATTGAAAGGTAACCCTGGCCCTTAACTAATTAATATTATACTTATAAACCAAATTGAATTAAACCATGATCATAAAGAGGTAATTATATATCCCAAGTTAATAGTAGAAACCTTGAATTTAACCTTAAATCCTTTCCCTAACCATTAACAAAATTGAACTGTTACCCTAAGATTGAATTGAAATGTTAATTCAATTTATTAACTCTTGTCCTAATTGAAACCTAAGCATGTAAACCTAATCAAATAGTACAAACCAAATTGAACCCTAATCCTAAAACTAATTAAACATTGATATCAAGGTCTCAAAATGATACATCAATGTTATATATATGTACACAAATAGATCTATATATGCATATGTGTCATGATATATATATATATATATATATATATATATATATATATTTGCACATATCATGTGCACGTGTATATATATATGCACACGTATGCATATATATATACACATGTGCATGATAGATCTATATGTGCAAATATACATATCATGTACATGTATATACACATATATCTATATATACATATATATGCACATATTTAAACTTCGTGGACCTAAATTACATCTGACAAGTTTATGTGCACACATATGTCTAAAACCTTTGAACATTCAATCTAACTTAGATAGATATATAACTAGCACACATGTAGTTCTTAAAAGGTCCCTCAGTTACAAACATTATATATATAACAACATATGTGTTTTAAAATTTAGTTTTCTTTTAAGGTATATGTTCATTTAAGTTTTAGGACTTTTATATATATGTAGACATGTACGTGCATGTTTAATTTTATTAAAACAATTTAGATACAAGTTTTTTAATTTTGTCAAATTGTACATACATATATGTTAATATAAATTTCAAGTTTATTAAATGTCATACATTTTAATTTTAATTTTTAGTTTTACACGTTATACACGCACCTACATACATTGACATGGCTGATCAACAACCTTCTATCCCCCCTGAGCAGCCTATCCCCCTCGAGCAGCCTGTCCCCCTCGAGCAGCCTATACCCAGGCCTGAGCAGCCTATCCTGGGCCCTGAGCAGCAGCCTATACCCGGGCTCGAGCAGCCTATCATAGGCCCTAAGCAGCAGCCTATCCCCCTTGAGTAGCATCATGTCCCCCGTGATCAGCTACCTATCCCACCTCAGGAGCTCTATGATCGCACTAACCAGGAGATTCATAGACTCCAAGAATCCTTGACTAGTGGCGCATGCTCCAGTGTTTATAGTGGTACATGCCAGACTATCTTGTACGCAGCCTGACATTTATTCGAGATGAGATTCATGGTGCTGCCCCATATTCTGCACATACTATACAGGCTGTCCTTGACAGTAAGAGACGAGAGGTCTCCTCTGGTCTTTCACTCCAGGAGGTGCAGGGCTTGGTGCCCAAAGATCTCCTGAAGAGGGAATGTTTCCCTCATTATCTTTCATAGAAGTATGTGAAGGGGTATTCTCCCCTTAAGTGTATAGATCCTTAGATGGTTGCATTGATATACCCATGCTTCCTTGCTACCCATGGTCGTTATCCAAATAACGACCAAATTCCACTCTATTTTGCCCGACAGCTTTATGCAGAGGTTTGCTTATGTAGGGCGGTGAACTACACAGATTTACCAGGACATTTAGGACAAGGGTGTGGTAGATTGGCTGATAGGTAGCTAGGTCGTCCCCCACTGGCACATAGATCGATTGTCGAAGAGAGGGCACCTGCTATTTCCCCTGTGTTAGGTCCATCAGCTGATGAGGCCATGCGTACCACTCAGTTACGTGGGGTCCTTCAAGGAGTTGGAGAGATTGCAGCAGCTGTCAGATCTATTTCGAGTGATGAGGTTGGTCAGTATTTGATGTCTCGTCGGTGTTCTAGATCATCATCCTATGCTTCATCTTCAGGAGACTTGTATAGTGCAGCAAGTATCCCTTCCGTGGCTAGCTTAGAGGGTCTCACTGGAGTGTTGGCACGAGATACTATGATTGGTTTGGCTAAGGATTTATTAGATACATATAGATTTGTATCAGAGCATCTTGGCATACCCATATCAGATGTTTGAGGTCGTGTCCATGGTAGTACTAGGACACATTCTCAGCCATATTCCTCTCATCGATCAGGTAGTGGTCATGGTGGTAGTGCACATGATGATCCATCTACTGACCACTCTTTTTCTCCATAGAGACATATACATACCACAGACCCTTCAGCTAGTGTTACAGTGCAGGCTCAGAGTTCAAATGTGGGCCTTGATGATGTTGATTTGAGCTTGTCGACCATAGGGTGGATGGACTTGTTGACATGTGATGATTCTACTTCTATGTTATCTCATGTACATAGTCTACTTGGCTCGTCATTATTAGGACATGTGCCAGTCACCAGCCATGGGGCCCGCGTAGATGTAGAGATTGAGCTTGATGTGACGCAACAAAATTTGGATGCATTAGTGGACACGATCGATGCTAGGCAGTCTGAGTATTATCAGATGCCACCATCTACACAGGTAAAAAAAATTTCAATTTCATGTTAAAATTTCAATCATTTCAAACTAATTTAATTTAGACATGTGCATGTGTGCACATGTACATGTATATCATGCACGTAGATTCAAATGTAATCATGAAGAGAAATTTTAATTTGATGTGTTGCCCGTGCACGTGTACAATGTAGGGGGATGTGCCTATTTTTACTCCAGCTTTAATGCCAGATCGTGTACATCGTCGAGACTCATTGGATGATGTCAGTAGTGGACAGGTAATGTTTATTTATGTTTTGATTAAATACATGTACATGTATTTCAATATCACTTTCTCTTGATTAAATGTATGTATGTATTGATATCACTTTCTCTTGAATTTATATATAGGGGTCAGCACATCCTAGTGAGCACCTTGATACTAGTCAGTCTTCAGAGCGCGTTGTGAGGAGGCATGGCGATGATAGTCCTGCACGTGATGATCTATAGTTTTTTTTATCTAGATGACTTTTTGTAGACTTTAATCCAGAGAGACATTCATATATGTTAGATAGACACTTTATATACACACATGATGCATGTTATATTTATATTTGATTTGATATAGATGTACCTAGATTTACATGTCTACATGTGTGCATGCTATATTTATATTCGATATTATCTTCTGATAGATCTCTAGATAGATACATGTTTTTGTTATTTGTTCACGAGATGATTGATACATGTTGCATTATGTTGTGGAATCTAATGTACATACTAGATCTAGATCTAGTATATTATAAATTTTTTCTATCTAAGATATGTAAGTAATTTATTTAGATATGTACGTGCATGTTTAATATATTGATTATATATATATATATATATATATATATAGTTCATGTAATTGAAATGTTTGGTAATATATTGAACATGTATTAAATGTTAAAGTATTAGGTAATTAGTTGTACATAATTCCTAACTCGAGTAAATCTATAGAGCTCATCCCTTTTATTTGTACACATATCCTAGAATTTTATCCCCTTAAGCCGAATGTTGTAAAATTCAAGTCCAACTTAAAACATGTACATGTTCAAAATTTAGTTTAAACAAATTGCAATTTGAACTTGAAAGCTCACATGTCAAGTAATTAGTTAAATCGAAAGCTCACATGTCCTAAAATTGAAAGCACATGTCCTAATTAGTTAAATTGAAAGTGTACATGTGTTCTAAAATTGACAAGTTAAATGAAATAGAAAGTTCAATATAATAGAAAGTTAAATGAATTCTTGCATTGAGTTAAAAATGAAAGAGTGAACGTTCAATTTAGAAAATTAGTTATTGCACACCAAATTTCAAATTGTTCAACACAATTTGAAATAGTTTGAACCAAATTTCAAATTGTTCTTGAGTTACATTTCAAATTTTAATCATAGTGAAATTTTAATTCAAGTGCACACATGTATCCTAGGATTTTATCCCCTTAAGCCCAATGTTCTAATTCAAGTCCAACTTAAAACATGTACATGTTCAAAATTTAGTTAAACAAATCGTAATTTGAACTTGAAAGCTCACATGTCCTAAAATTGAAATCTCACATGTCAGGTAATTAGTTAAATTGAAAGCTCACATGTCCTGAAATTGAAAGCACATGTCCTAATTAGTTAAATTGAAAGCGTACATGTGTCCAAAAATTGACAAGTTAAGTGAAATAGAAAGTTCAATATAATTAATTTTACAAACTCCTAATTTCATCCTCTTAAAACAAGTGGTGTTCGAATTTCTTTCCCTCAAGGTGCACATGTCAAGTAATTAGTGTACACACATGTACATATAAGTTCATAATTTCTATAATTAGTTACTTTAGAAAATTCAAAATGAAAGAGTAAAAGTTCAATTTAGAAAATTAGTTATTCCACGAAATTTCAAATTGATCAAATGATTGTTCAACCAAATTTCAAATAGTTTGAACAAAATTTCAAATTGTTCTTGAGTTACATTTCAAATTAGGAGTTGTTTCTATCTCATATCAAGTGGATCAACTTGTTCTTGGATAACATTTAATATTTTCTCATGATCATCAATATGGAGCCTCCACTTACGTATTCCAGGTCCTCTGACTGGATGAAGAGTTAGACCAATGGCAATAACATGGTTACTATATTGATATACCTTATTGTTAGGTTGATAATTGGTGAAATGAATCCCACTTTTAAGTACTTTTGTTTGCTTCAAATATGTTCCTTGTACAACAATAGAACCTGCACATGTACAGATTTAAAAAATACATCAATCTTGAATTTAAGTCAAAGAATTTGAATTCATTAAAAATATAGATACTTGACATACATATATACATAATTCAACTATATACTAACCTGTGGGAAAAACAATTTCATCACTTATTTCAGTCTTTGTTAGCTTCTCTCTTTCCATGGTGCAACTTAATAAATAATAGCTAGCACCTTCTACATTTTTTGATTCTGCTATGACTGCAAAAACATTTCCTACACAAACTTATATATGTCAAAATTTTGGATACACGTCATTTACATTAGTACATATATATAATAAAAATTAACCAAAATTATGAAAAATGTATACATGTACATGATCCAGGTATATATATAGTTCATACATACCAACTCTGATCAATCCTAAAATATGGTTATAATCACTAGAAATCAATGGAATATCATCATAGTTTTTGTCCTCAAACTCATTCATATTAATAACATCTAGTGGCACCAAAGTCCATTCACCCACATATCCATGTTCTTGATTAATGCAACCACCATAGTCTTCATCAATACAATTAGGACAAAAACATGAGTATTCTCTTGTATACAATGACCACACATTACTATTTGTACTCATGACTGAATGCAAAGATCGTTTCTTCTCTACCCTCTTGCATGCATGCATTGATCTTCTATCAACACTTGAATGTGTACACAAGGTCCATAATTTAGTTAGAGATCATATAAGGTAACATATTAAATATAAATTTAAGATTCAATTTAAAAATATGAACAAATTAATTTATATATACCTAATACCTCCCAAAACACTCTAAACGGTATGACTCGATCCGCTTCTGATGATGTGTTATCTATATTTGTTGGCACCGAAAAATGTGTTTTGCACCACTCAACCACATCATGAGCATTATTAATGTGATATCCTTTATAGTCCATTTGATACTTTCTTAAAGCACGTTTGATACAAGCTCCTACACCATCATGCTCACTCACCCTTTCCATGTCCACTCTCAAAAAAACTCCAAATGTGTGGTATATTAAGGTATTGATGATATCTACATAATGCATAAAATGGTCTAGATGATTTAAATTGTGCCGCACATCCATCTAACCATACCAAATGTTTTTCTATTTTAATGTTTTTGTTTTTCAAATATTCAAAAAATGTCTTAAAACAATGTTCCACAAAATGTGTGTCATGTTCTTTGTCATCACTAATATAAAAGTGATACTCTTTTTTAATGACTCGTGCTTGATTTGTACTTTCCACACCATCCAGATCAATTTGTGCATGTCAATAAGACACTTGAACCATAATAGTAACCTGCTCTGTATAGTAGTATTCTACTTGAAGTTGTTTTTGAGATACAAAAGAGTAATTCTCTACAAAGTCAACAAGAGATAGAATTGTTCCAAGTGGGAAAGTTTCTCTTAGTGTTTGAAATTGTTCGTCTTGCCACTTAGCAAAAAATTCATGGCGTATATATGGTTGAATCAATTTACAAAAATTTGACATAAATTCTCTAGCCGATATCTCATCCTCTACATATTCTAACCTTGTTGATTCTTTTCCAGCTTTTGTTTCTGACTTTATGTACTTATATCTCTTACATTTTACCATTCTTGTCGTATTAGTATCTTCTTCTCTCAAAGGAAATTTAGTCAAGTTACCACATGTTTCACAAGTTCCTCTTATGCAATCTATTTCATGGACACAATCATTTGGTTTGTCACATAAGATTGATGTTATGAATTGACTCGGTCATTTAGGAAAAGTATTTTGAGAAGTTTCACCAGTTTCTTCTATCATCTTTCGAAACCCTTCATAGTACAGATCAAATTCATAATGATATCGACAACAACATGTTTCAAAAGATTTATTTATCTTCACAAAATAGGGCTTCAATCTTTCAAACATTGTTTGTCCAATCTTTATGTTAGGATTTAAATTACAAAATGAGAGATACAATTCATGTTGGGTGACATCCAACCAATGTTTGTGTGTTGAATATATTCCTTAGGCCCAATCCTCTGCTTGATGATATCTCTTCTATTTGGTTAAGGACAAGTATTATCAATCCAAAATTGAATAACTAAGTTCTTAACTGTTTCCCCAATCATGTCAGACCGAGGAGCTCTACACATTAGTGCCCAATTGCCTTCTAATGTACTATCATTCAAATTGTTTCTCCTTTTTAGATAATGTAGTACTGTCTTCTGACTATACCTAAAATGAGATGGTAATGAAGAGATCTGTCTATTTTGGGATGTTTTCTTATTTAAAATAGATGTTAGTATCACTCTTCATGCAATGGATTTATCTGCAGATCTAGTTTTTTCCCCAATGGAATGTAACCCTTCCTTAACACTTTCAACAATATCTTTTTCTAGTTTAGAAGTCCTCATCTTTTTTATACTTGTATCTATACCCAATAGTCTCAGTGACTCTTTTAATTCATCTTTGAGAAGTGAAATTGATAATAGTTGAGTTTTCTCCACTGTTCATAGATTCTCAAATTGTGCAATTATGTCTTTAGACTTTTTATTCAATTTCCTCTTCGTAGTATGTGTAGGTTGATTAGAATATTCTCTCAATGTTTCCACATCCATTTCAATTAAATGATCTATGTTTCTATGATTAATTTTTCTCTTCAATCTTTGAGCTAAATTAACCTTCTCATTTGTTGTTTGATCTCGGGTTGCACAAGAAAAAATGAAACAAAGTCTTAAGATACAATCTCTTTAGGGGACATATATGTATACATATATACATGTTTAACTCAAGAGTGAAATATTATGTACTTGATTAAATTATCTAACCTTCAGATGGTCCTTCTTCAATATCCATTGCTTCATCTTCAATTTCCTCATGTCCAACATTTTCATCATCTACTAGAATTGCACGTGCACGATATAACAAATAAAATCAAGTAAGTTTATAAGGGGAAATATCGCTCACTAAATTTTAAAATTAAAGATATAAAGTTTGATAGAGACCTAGAATTCTAGAAAGATCTATATTATATAATTGCAAGAGATGCACATGTACCTGTTTGAACTTGGGATGAACCTTCTCCAATGTTGATAGGTTGTCCCGGTTGACTACGTCCTAAATAAATTCATTTATTTAATTTTAATCATAATCTAATAAACCTTAATGGACTATAAATTATTAACATAATTGAATAAACAAGGTAATTCCCATGCTAAATAAATTCATAATTTAAATTTATTCACAATGTAATATTCACCCTAAGGACTAATATGGACATAATTGGATAAACCCTAATGGCCTAAATATGAACATAATTTCAAATAAACTCTTAATATTAAGTTAATCTAGTAATGCTAATTTAAGATAAATATGATATTCCTAATTGGATTTAAACCCTAATCCTAACTAAATAAACTAATTAAATACATTGGAAAAAAGATTGTGCATGTGTACCTAATCTAAGATAGTATCTTGCTAGCGTTTTTTGACTATTTTCATCTTCTTGTTCCTTAGTTCTTCTTCGTGCATATTTACTTGCTCTTTTATCTTTATTGCCCATGTCGTAAATTCTTCCTCCAAAATTTGAAAATAGGTTGAAGTTTGTCAAATATTTCTTTCTACCCAATTCAAAAGCCAATAACTTGATTTCACATAAATGCAAATTGTAAAAAATGAAACTCATATTTATATACAATTTTTTTTTTAAAAAAACCTCTTTATTAGCCAACTAGACAAAAATCCTAAGGAGCCGACTAGAAAAACACCCCTATGGTCTGCTTCTAAGGGGTTAACCCAGTTTCCTAGTTTCGATCGAAACTAGGAAAGCAGTTTGCTAATCGTGTGGTTAAGCTGCCAATAGTTTCGATAGAAACTAAGAAATTTTGTTTCTATCGAAAGTTTGTAAAATAATTTCAATAGAAACTAAGTTTCTATCGAAACTAGCTAGTTATAAGCCCCAATGAATAGTTTGAAGTTTTTTCAATGATTTCCTTTCTTCGAAGCTGAATTACTAGGTTCAAATGGAGCACTAAAGACCTGAAATTGTACATGATTAAAGTAATCTGAACTAGCTTTCTAATGACTATGAATTTGGTGCTTTTGAAATGTTTTAGGTATACATATTTTTAACATGAATTAAATATAGGTTTATTGTAAAAAATAAACTAAGATATTCAACACTCATGGAAAAATAGTAAATATAAAAATAAATTTTTTGAAAAATAAGTACGGTCTGTGTATTTGAGTCACCTTTCAATAAAATTTTACTTTTTAAAAATTGGGTAAATATATAATAAGTTACATGGGTCAAAAGAAACGTATGTCTAAATTAGTGTTATGCCAACTTTAAACTACAATAAAATATGAAATACTAATGATAAAGATATAAGACCAACTCTACGGTTTAGGTATGGATGTTAACAAACTAAGTTTAAAAGAATCACATTGATATTTATTGTAGAAAAAAAGTTATGTGTGTCAAAAATAGTGTCACTCTTTAAAAATTAGGTTTTTTATATCATACCAATTTTCGTAGGAGAAAAAAAAATTCAATAAAATAATTTTTTTTTCAAAAAAAAAAAAAAAATATTTAGAACCTAGACACAAAATCCTAAAAGACTCTAGTTTACTTCATCTTTAAATTCCTAACCGTTAAACATGAATTTTCATTTGAAAGTGAACGTTTTTTTAAAAATTCAGAGTTCAGTGTCAGTTTAGGCAAAAAAGTGTAACCCACTATTGTGGGTTCACCTATAATTATAGAATGTTGATAAACAATGATTTCAACATTTTATGGTCTTGAAATGATCCATTCACATGCTTAACAATATTACATTATAGTGAGAAAATCTTAATACTAATTTTACTTTTAAAAAAATTGAAAATTTTAGATCAATATAGATTACATGAAAATTAAGAGTTAGAGACTATAGTTGGGACTAGAAAGAATAGCCACCAAGATTCAATGAAAGAAAGCTTAAGTTTTTCAATATTATATTAAGAACATAATCACATTACCCTCTTTCATTTGTTTTCTATTTCTATTTCAGATTTCTAACAAAAAGTCAAGAAGTCAATATGGTTCTTTCAGTAGAATTCAAAGATGAACAAAATTCAAAAAAAAAAAAACTTAATTGTAACTCTCTACTAAAAAAGATTACAAGGCCTTGAATATAAAGAATTCAAAGTTAGAGGAAAAACAAGAAAATAACTAGACACATATGTATGTTGAGTTTTATTTGCAAGAGAATAAAACAAAAAAATTATTATGGAGAAAATTCTTCCTTTTCACTAGCATTAATTATCACCATACTCCCTCTTGATGCTAAGTGTTCTCACAATATGTTCATATTGAGCATGCTCACAATCTAATCCATTCATCTCAAATTGCAACTCCTAATCACTAGAGTCTAATAGACTCAAATAGTACTTCTAATAGAAGTCAACTAATAGCTTATAAATTTATCTAATTCATGAGAGGTCACAAGGCTCAATTTTGTCCTCCTTTCTCTAGTATAGAGAATACTCATAGCTCTTCTGCATGCCATTCAAAATAAGTAGTGATCCACTACTTTACTCAAAAATCAAAACCTTGATCTATTGCTATTGCTTTTGACATGTGAACATTGAGGTTTGTACAACCTTTTCAACATCTTTGTCACCTTCTCCCAACAAAATCCATATACACCTTTTCAACATCATCAAACCAATATTATTTTTAAAACATCCATTGTTATAATCATAATAATTTCCATCTATACCTATAAGTATCTCCTTACTATCACCTTTATCCTCTTTACCAAAACAAATTTTTACTGCATCATCCATATTCAATTGGTATAGATCACATGTAACGTATGCAACATCAACAACTAATATTGACATCAATTTTTCTTTCTCTTTTACTTTCTCTAAGATTTTTACCTTCTCTTTTTAAGATATATTCGTCTTCTTAACTTCTTATGATTCCTCCTCTAGATTATTATTTTCATAGAATTTCTCACAAACATTCTTTCTCAACCTCCTGATTGCTTCTAACAACTTTGATTTTTTTTTTCATAACTCATCAATTTATTCTTCAAAAAGTCATTCTCAAAAATCAAATTTTTATTTTCTTTATTTATTTTTTTCCTATCTTCCCCATTAAAATAAATTGAACTCTTACACAAATGAATTACCTCTATTGTGGACAATATTAATTTTCAATCTTCCTTTTTCTCAATGCTACTCATGATCTTTTGTCTTCCTTTTCAAACTCTTCCATAAATCATTTTCAACACACTTATTTTCTCTTCTACAATATGATTCAAATTAACATCTCATATTTTCATGCTCTCATCTTTTCAAAACAAAATTCAACCTAGATAATTTCATAAACACTCATTACATCCAATGGTCTTCATCTTCTATGATACCAATATTGATAATTAACTATATTAAATTCTAGAATTTGCAAAGTGCTTTTTGCCATACCAAAATCTTCACAATCTTAAAGCTTTGAAACCAAATGTAGAATTTACACATTGCAAAAATTTTGGAAAAAAAAAGTAACTTTATTTGCAGCTCTCTACTTAAAAGGATTGGAAAGGTTTGAATATAAAGAATTCATAGCGAGAAAAAAAAAATGACAAAGAAATAAGATACACATATATCTATACATTTTTTATTTACAAGAGAATAAATAAAAAAATAAATAAATCTCTATCCTAAATCTATGCATATAGCACATTCTTATTTTCATAAAAAACTAAAAAAATAACTAAAAACTTCTTAAGAAAACTAACTAAACAAGACAAGATTGAATAAATAAATAACTAGTATCCAGATAAGAAATACATAATATATATCTCATTATAGTATTCCATAATAGACTTTTTCTTGGAGAGTTTACATATGGATCCACGCATAGTTGATTATGAATCACAATTTCATCTCAGACATCTCTTTAAAAAATTGACATTAAAATTATTTTTCAAAATAAATCATTCTTTTATGATTCATAAAACAAAACCAGAAGTATAATACATAACTATTATTTATTTAGAAGTTGCAACAATGCACACTATTGTAGAATACCTTAATGTCTAATCACTATCAAAACTTTAATTTGAGAACTTGACCAAAGACCTCATGGACACCCAAGTGTGAAAGGTGTAGAAGGAACAACAAGGATAACAAGTGTCACATAGTGACTAGTATTCTCCCATTATAGTTATAATATTTATTATTAAAAATTTGATTAAAAAAATATAATGTGAAGATAGAATTGATTATAAAAGTATAGAGCAATGATAGTGCAAAATATAATTTAATTATATAAAATAATATTTATTTAATATCTAATTTTATAAATAAATAGCAAAAAGTGAAAAGTAATAATTAATTTTGCCTTGATTTTATCAATTTCTATAGATTTTAATGAAGTTATTTTATAATAAAAACAATATTTGTAACAAATATATATTTAATCATTTTAAAATTTAAAATAGTGTAGAAAATAAAATAACCTTTATATTTTTCTATAAAACTATGAAGAGTTGAATGAGGTAGTGGATGTGAAGTAATTCGCTTAGAACATGTTAGCTTTCCCAAAAAGTCATCAATTAAAACCAGTTAACCAATTAACATTAAGAGAAATCATTATTTTTATTTTTTTATTTAAATATTTTACACATTACTTTAGAAAATAATACAAGAACTCTAAACAATTAAAAAAATACTTCATTCCAATTGGTTAAAATGAATATGGTTAATACCTAGTTAAACCAAACTAATTACAATAGTATATAGCTATGCACAAATACTAACAAGTGTCACATGGTGGATTGTACTTGCCATCATAGTTTTACATGAATTAGAATTTAAATAGTAAATTTAATACTTTTATTACAATATTGTATCTTATTTTATTTTTATAGTAATTTGAAAAAAATCTAAATTTATGAAACATATATAAAAATTTGAATATATTAAATAACTATTAGTTCATATAAAATTAAATCAAGTCAATCAAATACATATATGAAAAAAAATTCTAAAATATATTTATTAATAACAAAAAAAAATGTAATTAATAAAATTAATTCACTATTTTCTAAATTAATGTAAAATATGCAATATTGACAAATAATTTAGCATATTATAATAATAAATCAAAATGACAAATTTAAATCATTAGAAATAAATTTTATTGTATATTATTAATAGTAAAATAATATTTTAATATATACATATTTTGATCACTTTTTCACATGCCTAAAATAAAATAATATTAACCAAAGTTGACGACATTCATATTTTTAAAAACTTGATAATATAAGTATTAATGATCATGTCAAAAACTACACCAAATGAAATGAATGAAAATTTGTTAATGAAATAAATGGTTTAGATATAATATTAGAATAATAAATTAATATATAGCTTTAAAATTATTTAATTAATTAAAATGTTGTTTGTTTTCATTGATGATTGGTTTTAAACTAATTCAATAATTGTGTGAAGTAAATGCAATAGTAGTAGCCTAGAGGAAGTACAATAAAAAAATTATAATAAAAATGTTGAAATTATTTTTTTTTCTTTTTTATCCATGAATTTTAATTTAAACAAAAGTAAGTTTAAAAGTTACAGAGTATTGAAATTATAATATTTTATTACTTAAATTTTCCACAATCCTTATATAAATTGAATTAAACTTTAATGTTTATTGTAAAGAGCTTCTTGTTCAAACATTGTTATAATTCTAGTGTAAAGTAAATTCAATGATATAATGTTGAGATTAATAAAGATCCTAATTTGAACTTTATATAGTCTTAATCCTTGCACTACAATATCACACTCTAGTGAGAAAAAGAGCATGATTACTTAATTTTATTTTAAAACTTGACAAATTGTCCACTAGTAAGAAATCTTTTAGTGCACATTTGAATTGAAGAATTAGTATTCATAACTTAAACTACCAATAAAAAGAATGTTAAAATTTTCCAATCAAGAATACTATATTAACAATCACAATATGAAAAAAATCACTCATTGATAAATCATCTAAATTAGGGTAGGGTGACAACAGAAAAGAGAAATATTAACTTTTCTTGAACAATAGAAGAACTTATACAATCATAATATTATTTTTTCTTGAACAATAGAAGAACTTATACAATCATTTTGTTCCTTTAGCGAATTAGGTCCAATAGTTCATTGGTGCTCTAACAAGGGCATGAATGAATCACCCAATGGGTGGTTTTGGCTTATTATTATATCTTAGAGATATTCAAATTTTTATTAAGATTTGGATACATGTTTGCTAATAAACCATGATGACCTATTAAATCATACTTAAAAATTGAAAGTATACTTGTTAAAAAAAAAGAACCCTTTTTGGCTAAAGCATCATTATTATTTTTATAGAAGTTGGTAACAATGCACTATTGTATAGTACTCATCTAATCATTTATTCAACTACCTACTATTATTATCATTAATGCTAGAATATGGGAAATGAGAAGGAAAATGAGTTGGAGAATTTAGCAAATCATGGATGCAAGAATTAGAAGTTGAAGGAGGGAACTATGTAGCTGCCTCCTTCACCACCACCTTGAGAGTGGTTGTTAACTCCTTGAAGAAAACATTTACAATCCCCTTCTCTAGTGCTATCTTTTAGTACATGTGTCATGTGCAGTAATTTTTAACAACTTTTATAAGTGATAATTGGAAGGAAAGTTAGTGGTAGACATTAGACATAATGATAATACCAACATGGTGAAGAACTGGCTTATTCCCCCTATTGAACCAAGTGAAAGACTATTTTTAAGTGTTGAAATTAATGCATGGATCTGATAACAACTGACACACATCTTATGATACTAGCTTAGAGGATATTCACTCATAACCTAAACTTCCTATTTTTCATGTGCCATATAAGTATCCTTGTCAATTTATTTATTTATTCTCAACCAAAATATATTCTTTTTTTTTGACAACTCTTTTTGTTTTTTTCTCTACTAGGCTTTCATGTGATTTTCGAGTTTCCTTGCATACGGCTCTTTATCTGAGATTTCCTTCTATGTTTTCCACATGTCAAACAACATTTACTATAGGAGTTTTTAGGCTAGTTTATAATGACCTCAGCCAGTAGTGACATAGTTGTTGATACTAGTATTCATGTTGTTGCTTCAAAAAGCCATGACGCCTCCATTGAACAAACATACTGGCAAGTTTTTCTTGAAGGTTTTTCATGAGATAATCCTGATATTATACTTCCTTTGCAAGAATTTGATGTTGTTTTTGATTGGTTAGAACAACATACCTTAATATGGTATATTGTGGGTAGGACTCCTCTTGAAGCTATGCTCCGAGAATGGGTTAACAAGAGCTAGACTCTTCATGGAGTCTACCTTGACACTGTGCAAAACCTTACCAATGTTTTTTCTTCACTTTGCCAACTTGTTCCAAGAAGATGTAGTTTTAAGAAATGGTCCTTGGTATGTCCATTCTTCGCTGCTTATTTTTCAAAGATGGTCGAGAGATTTCACAATCTCTGATGACAAAAAGCTTAGGGCTCCTATGTGGGTAGAGTTCCTGAGTATACTCTTTCCATCTTGACCTATTATTAACTCCATTTCCAATGCTCTTAGCAAAATTCTAACAAAAGAACTAAAAAAAATTCAATGATTGTCCTTAGAAATGTGCTTGCATTGAGGTTAATCTCTCCAAGGATCTTAAGGATTATGTGGGTATACAGATTGGTTTCCAAACCTTCTCTCACAAGGTGCTTTATTTGAACCTACCTAACATGCATTATAGGTGCTAGTTAGTAGAACACAATATTAGTGATTGCCCTTTGGCTATGCCTAGGGTTAAACACCTACCTAAAGAGGCTCCTATCAAACTAGTACAAGGGAAGCAAAAAGAAGAATGGACTATTGTTGGGTGCAATGGCAAGGCTCCCTTGCCTCCTAAATAGTCATATGTAGTTGTTGTTTTGGTTCCTTCTATCTCAATAGGAGCACAAACCCTAGCCATTGTAGGGATGCAAATGGTTTTTTTGGAACCAAACCCTAGTGTTTCACAAGTTCCAAACCTTAGTTCACAAGGGATTAAATAAATTTCCAAGGATAACACCTTAGGTGTGATTTACACCCTACTTGATGCTTCCTCCATAGTGACTCAGAATGTGCAGCATTCTCCCAGTCTTCTTAAATGTGCTGAGAAAGTAGAGGAGAAATGTCAGGCCATCAGTCGAAAGGATTTCCCTTCTTTCTTTTACCAAATTTCAACTTTATTATAGAATAGATACTCCTCTTTCAAGGATGAGGAAGATATGGAAGAATTTTCATGAATATTTTTGTCATGGAATGTACGAGGTCTTATCGACCTCTCTAGAAACTACAATGTTAGGGATACTTGTCATAGACTGTTAGAATAATCAAATGGGAAGAATACTTTTGAGAGGGAGGGCAAATCAGAAGTATCACACTATAACCTTAAAAACTTTTATCTAAAAAATTAAATTGCATGCATGTAAACATATCAAATAAGCATAAAGTAGACACATGCATCAACACACATAACACCAAATTTGGTAACCCAGAAACCCTCCAAAATGAGAATGTAAAACTAGGGTGGGGATGATAACCACAAAATATCATTGTAGCAATAATGTTTCACCACTTCTGATGGTCTACCCTGTTAAAGGCCTACCCTAATAAAGGCTTTACACTATCAAACACTTTACTTGAAGTGTCACCCTATTAAAGGATTTTATCACCTTTTCAAAGGATCTACTACCTAGCTATTAAGCTAACCTATCAACATATGATTTTCCTTGCAATACAATTGCTAGAAAGTATTAGATTAAATGAACCTAACACCTTACAATCCAATATTTCTCAATTCAAGCACTTGATCTACTCACTTTGATCTAATCCTTGCTTGATCTAATATTTGTTTGATGCCCTTACTCTATTCTGATAAACTAAATATGCAATGTTGATTCAATTACTAAGTCTTTAACACCCCCGTTGCTTGGCCTATTCTACAATTCACTCACTTTTTATGTTCATCTACTTAGCAACTCCTTATCAACTTCAAATCATGGGGTCTTTGCCTTCTTATAAAGGCTTTGAAGACTTAGGGTTTGCAAATGAGTTCACAAACTTGTTTTTCCCACTCAAATCCTTAGATTTATACTATTAGTTGCATGGGGTAAGTGCACCAAGTTGTGGTGCCAAAAAGATGACACATTTTTTTCTCATTCTAGTTTTGCAAAGCGCATACGTGTTATAGTGCGTACGCACTATAGTGTGCACACACTATGGCTTGGGTGTGCCAAGCCATAGTGCATATGCATTAAACTGCGTGTGCACTTTTCAAAAAAAAAAATTACAAAGCGCGTACGTGCTATCTAAAAGTAAATTTAAATGGGTTTAAATAGCGCGTGCGTGCTATAGCGCGTGCACGCTATAGGGTGCATGCACTATTTAAAGCTTTACATTCTACTAAGCCTAATGTTTGCCTTTGCCTTGGGGATCCAACCCAAAGCTTTGGAGTCTATAAACTGGTCTGAGATGTGTTTTGCTGCAAACATACAAAAAATGTTTGATTTTTTTTGTGTGCTCTCCTTCCAGTTTCCTCGTGGTTGAGCATCGATAAAATCAGGTTACATGACATTGTAGGTCTCGTTGTTAGCTACACAACCATATAATTTGTTTTTTATTTGAACTATTTCAAGCCTTTCATCTATAATTTATTTTGAATGTATGTCCATTTTTTGTCAAAAACCAATATGTACTAATTGGGCTGTAGATTTTAGCTCATTCATCGAATTTTGCAAAAACTTAAGTTTTTAGAAACTAGACTCCATTCTACACACTTTGAAAAAAAGAAGTTTTGATTTTAGATTAGTTTTCAATCATTTCTAGGGGGAGCACACAGATATTTCACATTTTTGGGATGTGTCTGATTAAAAAATTCATTAAAAAAAAAAACATTAAAAAATTACCCAAAAAATCTGGGATAAACTACATAGTGTTAGGTAACTTTTGACTGAAGTGATTAAAGATTTTTTTAAAAAAAGTTAAAATTTTAGGGGGGCCACACTTTGTACTATGTTATGTTTTTCTGGAATAAACAGTACCACTTTTTGTGGTCCCCTTTTTTGAGGACCTAAAACTAAACCATTTTGAAAAAAAATTAGTAGTTTCGAAACTAGATTCAGACGACTATGACTTTTGTTTTTGTCATATCTTAAAATTTTTAGCATAACTATCTTCAAATTCTTGTTGAAGTCCAAAAATTGGTGATTTCAGGAAAAAGGTGTCCACTTATACCCCCCTTTTGGCACCACAACTTGGTGCACTTACCCCATGCAATCTCCACTTTTCTTATTGGTTCCATGCTGATTGTATAGGTAAAGAAAATGATTTGATCTTATCTTTTAGATCCTTTATGATTCATCCAAAAATGGTTTGCATTTGAGTTTGTGAAGGCACAAACTCATATGTTGATTTTGTGCTACTCGACACATACTGGATTACTAGTGCTTGGGACATATATAATTTTGGCTTGCTCGGCATCAATTGTGACTCAGCACCTAAATATCACTTGGCTCATATGGTTCACTCAGCACCTGAAGTCACTCAGCACCTATATCATGCTTGGCACCTGAAGTCACTTGGCACCTACAAGAATTCTAGCTCGACACATACTATGGCTCGACATATATAGTGTACTCAGCTTCTATAGGAAAATTGGTTAAGTATGTTGACACTCTATTGTGAAAACCAATCTGAGACCAATAATCTTCCCCTTTGAAATATTATGAGTACATTATTCATTATGAGACCAACACTTAACTAAGCACTATACTTGATGTTATGTGTACATTATTCATTCTGCTTAGCATATGTACAAAATTTTAAAAACTTGTTCAAAATTTTGTAACTAACAATATACCTCAAAATTCTTATAGCTCCCCCTGAGCTGATTGTGCCATTTCCATTCCTATAAGAAATTTTTTTTTGCTAACTTTGTCTCATGCTGATGTATCTAATATTCTTTGCCTTTGCCCTATTTTTTCTTTCTATGCTTTGTATCTATGTTACCTTCCATTCTTATTTACAAACTTCCCCCAAAACATTATATCTTCCCCTTTCTAATTACACATTATGTCTTTACCCTTGTTATTGTTTCTCCCCCTTTTCAAGACTTATGTCAAAGGGTACTAAGGGTTAAGACTATATTTTCCCAAAAATTTACTATTTACCTCCACAATCATCTTGAGAGCTGCATCCCAATTCTCCAAAGAAATTTTTAATGATTTGTGTTGGATGGCAGTCTCTACAGCAGGATGAACAAGTCCATCTAAAGTAGAAAGATTGGGATCTTTTTCTAGAATAGTCTCAGCATAAGCATGTTCTTTATGGATTACTTCAAAATGTGGCATAATGAAAGATTATATCCACATTAATTTGGCCTTGATATTGGCCTCTTCGGCTGTTAATGTAGCTAACTATTTTTGAGTGTGCAACATTTGAGCAAAATGCTTTTCACTTTGAGCTAGGTCTTTTGGTAGCTGCATGCTTGAAATCTTTAGATTTCACTCTAGGATCAATATACTTTGGCTTGTTTCTTATGTGAAATATGTGAAATCACACAACTTTTTGTACAATGAGAATACATTCTCAAGTATAGCATTTGTGTTTTCAATCTTCTTCGCCAATTCAACCTATGAGAGTACTATTTGACTAGAATTTTTCCCATTTACTTTTCCTTCAAATTTTCTCTCAAACCATTCCATGAGTTTCACATTAGTTTCCTGGTCTTCATTTGTCACCTATTCTACAATATCTGATAGTTGTTCCATTATTGGCTTTGTTTCATTAGGTGTTTGCAAGCTGAAGGAATCCAAAAAGATGTCCTTGATTTCATGTACTGCTTGCCTTTGTTTATACGCCCTCCTAAGTATTTCTTGCATTTTTCTCCTATTCAATGCCTCTTGCATTTCCGTGATTTTCTCTATGCTTATTGTTTTTGAGTCATAGCTAGGTATGACTATCTTTGCATCTAACTTAGGGTCTCCGTAGTGAAGTACCCTTGTCACTTTTGTAGAGCTTGAGCCTAGTGTAGAAATTTGCAATGACATTACATCAGTGCTTGGCTTCTAAATAACTTTTCTAGGAGTGCCAGTAGTTGGTGGTTCTGCTAATGTTTGTATTATGGCCTACTCCTCCTCCTTTGGTGTGTCCTTGTCTTCTTCTAATCTCCCTAGATAAATCACAATTAGATGAGGTGTACCTTGAGTTTATACTATAGGATGAGATGTAGAAATCTATCCTATTTTCCCTATTGATGAGTCAACTATTGGAGGCATTAGAACTTGAACTTTAGTAGCTATAGAGATGGTGGAAGGTGGTTCTTGTGGATTCACCTTATCTCTAATTCAATTAGCTACTACCTTTTGTAACTCATCCACATTGAGCAATGCAAGATTTGTACACTATTTTGCTTGTTGTGTGGATTGGTCAAGGATCCTTTTGAGATCATCTGTAGTGAGTGGATTGATGTTTTGACAAGATTTGTCAAGAACATCCTTCATAGTTATGGTATCTACAGATGTAGTGATGACATGTGGAGGGCTAGGAGGTGGGGATTGTGTGTCTTACAAACTCTAGTCTATTTCCCATTTTTGTTGATTAGTTGTTTCCATTTCATCTTCTTTTTGTGTCTCCTCCTCCAGTCCTTTTTCCTTCACCTCTTCTTCCTTCTTCTCTTTTTCTCCTTTCTCTTCCTCCTTTTCTTCTTCCTCTTTTTATTTCTCTACCTTCTCCTTCTCACTTTCCTTAGCCTTATCTAGATCTCCATCCTATCCCTCTTCTTCTCCATCTTGTTTTTAGTCAAGTTATATATTGACTTCCACAATTGTGTGGACTTATTGATAATTTCCTCAATTTTATTTTGCAAAATGTAGAAGGCTCTATATTTTGGTGCAAACTTGCCCCCATGTTTCTTATTTGCCTTTGCAATTTGACCTCTAGTCAATTCTAGCATCACTTGTGCCAATGTGGACTCTCTTATTCCCTTTTCCATTTTAAAACAATAATGCCACTTATTTTCAATAATGTCATACAAGTCCTTGGGCATTGTATTGTCTAATTCAAGAGGTGTGCTCTTGAATTCTGCCATCATGGCATATATAGATTCTTCTACCTTATTTTGATCCTGTCTACTTAATTTGTTAAAATCAGTACTTTTCAAATTAGAAAAAACTGCATTCTTCCTAACATTTTCACAAATGTTATCAGTATGTGACTTGGGAGCATGGCTTACCACTCTAAATTGGCTAATGTCCTTAGATTCTATCTTCTCCTCATCATCTGAATCTAGTTGTGCTACGTATTTTCTTCTTGGTTTCTTCTACACTTGACCAGTCTAGTTAGTAGCCTTTGTCTTTCTCTTTCACTTGGTTCTTGGCCTTTTGAGTTGAGGCTCTTGTGGTAGCTCTTGTAACTAGTGTCTTTGGCTTAGCTTTGGTTGGCTTGGCAACCTTCTTGGCTTTAGGTTGGGTTGTAGGCTGAGTTTTTAATTTTCTCTTCTTGAGCTTGGCTTGAGCTAGTGCTTCCTTGGCTTCTTCTTCCTTGGCACCTTCCTCCTTCTCTTTATCCTCACCCAAGCCTTGAGTAATCTACAATGGACCTTGCCCCTATTCATCTTCTTCACTTTCATCATCTTCTTCTTCTTCTTCAACACCTATTGCCCCTTCATTTCCTTCACCAAATCTTTTCTTTTGTTTCCTTAATAGTTTGTCCTTCCTCTTTATCATAGAGGCTATCTTCAACTCCATCAAAAATTTGGACTTTACAACATCATATGTCCCAAAAGGTTTGGCAATCTTGTCTATTTTCTTTGCAAGCAATGGTGTGATTGTTGTTGATGCTTCATCAATGTCTAGCTCATAACCCAATGGTCTTACCTATCTAACCCTTGGTAATGCTACTTGGATATAAGTGTAATCAATATGAATATGAAAAAAATATCATTAATGTGTTGTTCCACTAGGGAAATAGGTATCCTCAATCTTTGTTTCATGGATTTCTTTGAATCCTCAAAGCAACTTGTCATTTGAGTCTCATAGTTGTTTCCCATTTGCTCAATGTACTCATTGATTAGTGTAATGGTTGACTTGTTTGATTTCTAGTTAATTTTGTCAATTGAGGGAAATTATTCAAAAATATAAAAGAATATATAGACCAAAACTGATCCAAACATACACTGAGCACCTTTTGATATTCTAATTGCTCCCAAATTCTCCATAATCTACCATAACAACAATTCTTCTAGATCATATGTATGATTTTTCTTGACAAGTTTGTAAGCCAAATCCACAGCAATATACAAAACACTATTCAATCTACTTGATTGATAAAAGTTGTGTGAAATAACTCTTACTGCAAAATCTAGAAGGGGATCTATCATTGTACCAATGGTCATGCCCCTTTTGTGCTATTTAGCCCCAGTGTTCTTTCCAATAGCTTCGTTTGAATCACTACGCAGGGTCTTGTGTTGATGTAGGGTTGGAAAGCCTATAACCCTATGCACTATTCTCTTTGTTATCTTGATGGGTCCTCCTTATACCATCATATATTCTACTTAGGACAATCTATATCCACTCAGTTTTGAAAACTGTGGGGAAAACTAGGGCACGAGTTAAGCCCTTTATTTCAACTATTTTAAATTCTTCTTTCAACACTTCATTATCACATATTTTATCATATGCTTGATAAATTTGTAGGTCTCCTATTGCTCGTACCTTACAATTATAGCATTTCCTAACATCTTACACCCTCACAACTTTGGGCAAAATAATGGAGAGTGCACCGACAAGGTCATTCTTATAAGAAGCTTCTAGAATTGGCCTAAAATCAAGTTTTTAAACCTCCTTACTAACTAACTAGACCTCATGAGTTTCCTTTTCCTTAGGGTTTTTAGAACTAGAAGCCATATTGCAGATCTAGGGTTTCAAAAGGTATAAACTTTATAACTGCACAACACGACACTTGAAGAATACTTTAGATCAATGAAAATGGTGCTTGATCTTTTGTTGAAATTCATGCAAAAGCTTCAGTGTTTCTCTTCAATTACTTCTGTGTTCTTCTAATTCTTGCCCTACATTTGAATGATGAGAAATGATAAAAAATTTGACCTTATATGCTTCAAAACATAGCATTAAATGCTTAGTGCATATCCACCTATATAGTTGGCTCTTAAATTTTTTCACATAACTCAGCTTCCATTGGTTTTCCATCACTTGGCTTCAACTAGATTTCCTCCTCACTTGGCTTCCATTAGCAACTCAGTTTGTGAACAATCACTTGGCTCCTCCTACCAGCTTAGCATACACTAACATTTACTCAACATCTATGGACAACTCAAAAGTTTTTTCTGAAACTTCAAGTTTTAACCGTGCATCTTTACTTATGTTTTTTTCTTCTTTGTAGTGCTTGTATGTCTTGGGACTGATGTATGATATAACTTTGTATATCAGTCCCATACACTTATCCATGCTTAGTTGGATGAGATGTGACCACTTGACCTCTTGGGTGAAGTGATCCCTCCATTGGATGTGCTAGTTCCATCCCTTCTTTGCCATATTCTATTCATTTCTCCTCTGATGTGTTCAACATCAACCTTTGCTTTCCCCTTGTTGAACTCAAAACTTAGTGCCTTGGACCTTGTTGGGAAATACCTACTGATATGTCTAGTCTTCAAGCAACTGAAACATGTGGTTTGACTTAAGAATCTTTTGTAGTTCCCTTTGAAATGTGTTCTTATGCAATTTTCAAGAACATGTCCATATTCCTGACAGTAGTGACAACTTTGCCTAGTATTGTAGTCGCAATTGTAGTGGTGTCCATGGTTATTTCTCTTTGTAGGCTGGTTTGGTGTCCACATTGGCTTTGATATGCACTCAAAAGCTCTATGACCATACTTTGTGCAGTTGTAGCAATGACCATCAAATCAGGGTGTCCTCATGGCCTTGGTTCTGTAGTCTTGTGTTTGGTGTCCCTGCTTATTACATTTGTGATAGTGACCTTCATTCTTGGGTTTTCCCTACTGATTGGTCTTCCTACTCCTACATACATTAGTAGTGTGTCCCTTTTTACCATAGAAATGACAAGTGGGTTTAGTGTTCTTACCTTTGTCCCTTCTTTTCTCTCCACTCTTTGATATCTCTCCTTCTTCAGTACTAGTGAAACCTAATCTTGAAGTTTCATTGGTAGATCTTGGTGACATCAGTAGTTGTTCAAAGTGCTTAATGGCATTACTTGATTTGTTGAACCTCTCTTCTATCTCCTTCTCTCTTCTCAATTCATTTTGGAATTGTTCATTTTGCATTTTCAAAGTGGAGATCTCAATGTCCTTAATATTTAGCTCATGATGAGCATTCATCATTTGGCTAAGGGTGTCTAGCTACATGTTGGAGACTTTTGTAAGCTAATATAATAGCATCTTGCATAGGAAAATTTAATTGGAGGAGAGAGAAAGTGATGTATATAGAAGGAAATAATAATAATAAAAAGGGGAAACAGTAGAAAAAAAAGAGAAATTTCTATTTTTGAGCTGCATAGATGGTGTAAATAGAAAAAAAAATGGTTGTCATTCCATTTATTAAGGCATAGGTGGAATTCTAGAAGGTTGTGGAAAAATCATGCATTTAGTATTTGTTGGGTGCTTAGTTATATTTGGGTGGGAATTAAATATTTTGTGTACATTTTATTAAATAATGCATTTAATATTTGTTAGGTGCTTAGTTGTACTTGGGTGGAAATTAAATGTTTGTTGAAAGGTAGTTGCAACATCTTGGGTGGTAAGTGTCTATTTAAGCAAGGCATATGAGCATTTCTAATCAAGCTTTGGAAGGTCAAGCTTCAAGGTGTGAAAGCTCTAAGGTAGGAAAGCTTTAGAATCTTAAAGGTGTGATCTCTTCTTAGTAGAAGCTTGGAGAGAGGGAGGGAGTAAAAGGAAAGTTTTCTTAAGCCTATGGATAGAGCATCGAATGCGAGGTAGTTTATAGTAGGATTGTGGTGGAGTTGTGAGTGACTAGATAGAGCATCGAATGTGAGGTAGTTTACACTTGGATCTTGGATAAAGTCTATGAGAAGAGCTAGTGACTATGCTTTAAAAAAAAGGAGGTTTCTTGGTGGCTTGCAAGCACAAGTTGAGATATTGGAGGTTTCTACCAAAGTCTAACTCTAGACTAGCTAGTGTTTGTGTTGGATCTTGATGGATCTTGCAGAACTATTATTGTATTTGGTCATAACCGAGAAGGCCTTATAGCCTAACACATTGAATGTAAAAATTATTTTATGAATCAAGAGTGGTGATGTGATATCAAATCTTGCATTGTTGTTGTGATTCCACTATGTGCTTATTTGCTGGGGGCTAGGACATCTCCTTTGGGGATTCTCCTGCCTTGCACTACATCAAGTGGTATTAGAGCCCAATTGTTCCTAAGCGTGTAGGAAAATCACTAAAGTTGTGGTAGTTTACACGAGGATTTGGGTTGGAGAAGTAGATTTGAGTTGATCTTGATCTAGTGGTGAATTGTCTTTCTAGAGTCCTAGATCTCTTGGTTGCAAGGAGGCAGATTTTGGTTCTAACTTTTAATTACAAAGGGCTTGTAGATCGATGTGAAGATGGAAGACTAATCTTATTGAGGCATGATCGTAGAGTTTTCAGACTGCAAATTCGTAGTCTTAGACTTATGATGTGGTTCCTAATTGTTCATGCAAGGTGGCAGGTTGTGACCTAACTTGCAAAGAATTTGGTTGTGACAAGGAGCGTGTGAAGGATTTGTTGTAGAGGGTTTACAAAGATCTTGGGAGATGGTTCTGAGAGGATTAGACCCTGAGATGATTGCAAATATGCATGATATAGTGGAGATGAATTTTTCTAAAATGTCTACTCGGTTGGAAGCTATTTTTGCTGATCAAACTAAGAAGGAGGTTGCTCCATTTGAAACTAGTTCAATTGATTGAGATAAGGACAAGATGAGGAAGGTATTTCATAGATGTTTGTGGAGCTGGAGTCTATTGATCTGAAAGAGAGTTGTTTGGCTAGTTAAGAGACATGTTTATGAGAGATGATGGCATCATAAGGTTAAGGTAAAAGAGGTTCATTAGTTTGTGGAGCTTGATCCAGAACCTGTAGAGAAACTAGAGGTTGTTTCTGAAGATATTCCTAACCTTGTTGATGTTAGGATGGAGATTGGTTTTCATGATCAGTTGGTTGAGTCTGACATGGAAATTGTTAAGCACTTGGTCATGGATGATCTGGTTGTTGTCGGTGATGAGTTGTATGTTGTACAGCATCTTGTTGTGAGAAATGGGACTATTGGTGTTGTGAGTTTGGCATATGTTGCTAAGGAGTTACATATTGTTGCTGATAAAGAGTTTTTTGCTATTAGTGTGGATTCACTAGTTGCTAATGTGGATGAGGGTTTGCTATTCAAGCATTATGTTCAGTTTGTTCCTCGAAGTGAGCATGTTGATTGGATGGTTGAGATTCTAGTGTTTGATAGAGTAATGCAAATGTGGAAGATTTGCATGGTGGTTTTCTTGTCCCTATTAAGGTAGAAGCCTTTGGTGAAGATGAAGATGGTTGTATATCTTTCTTTTGGTGTCAAAGTGTGGGACACATTTTTCTATCTACCTGGGGAGTCTAATGCAAGAGCATCTCCCATGGGAAAAATTAATTGGAGGAGAGAGAAAGTGATAAAAATAGAAGAAAAAATATAATAATAGAAAGGGGAAAAAGGAGAAAAAATGAGTAATTTCTATTTTTGAGGTGCATTGGTGGCATAAAGAGAAAAATAAAAATAAAAATGGTTGTCATTCCATTTATCAAGGTCTAGGTGGAATTCTAGAAGGTTGTGGATAAATCATGCATTTAATATTTGTTGGGTGCTTAGTTGTATTCGGGTGGAAATTAAATATTTTGTGTACATTTTATTAAATCATGTATTTAATATTTGTTGGGTGCTTAGTTATATTTGGGTGGGAATTAAATGCTTTTTGAAAGGTAGTTGAAACATCTTGGGAAGTAAGTGCCTATTTAAGCAAGGTATATGAGCATTTTTAATCAAGCTTTGGAAGCTTGATAGTGTGATCTCTTCTTAGTAGAGGTTTGGAAAAAGGGAGGGAGCAAAAGGAAAGTTTTTCTTGAGTTTATGGACAGAGCAATGAATGTGAGGCAGTTTACAACAAGATTTTGGTGGAGTTGTGAGTGTGTGGACAGAGCGTCGAATGTGAGATAGTTTACACTTGGATCTTGGATAAAGTCTATGAGAAGAGCTAGTGGATGCAGTTTAGAAACAAGAAAGTTGCTTGGTGGCTTGTGAGCACAAGTTGAGATTTTGGAGGTTTCTACTAGAGTGTGAATATGGACTAGCTAGTGTTTGCGTTGGATCTTGAGGGATCTTGCAGAACTATTATTGTATTTGGTCATAACCGGGAAGGCCTTATAGCCTAGAACATTGCATGTAATAGTTATTTTATGAATAACGAGTGGGGATTCGATATTAGATCTTGGATTGTTGTTGTGTTTCTGCCATGTGCTTATTTGTTGAAGGCTAGGACATCTCCTTTGGGGATTCTCCTACCTTGCACTCCATCACAAGCTCTATTGACTTCTCCTCTAGTCTATTGTAAAGGTTTCCTTTTGTCATCCTCAAGAATAGCCCTATCCTTAATGGCTCATTTCTTCTATTCAATTTTATCACATAGCATCATGGCTTGTGACTCTTGCTCAATTTTAAGAGATCTTATCTATTTTGCTTGAGCTCTATTCCTTTCCATCAATTCTACTATTATTGCATCAAATTCTTTGGAATCTCCATTAGAAAACACTTTTGTGGTATCAATCTCCTTGTAGTGTGTGTCATTTTAAGCTATGGCTATATCCTTCCTTCTTTTCAAGGATTTTCTCAATTCTTCTCTACCTTTCTCCAAGTTGTGTAGAACAAGGTGTACATCAATCACCTGATTCTCTACAATCTTCCCAAGTTTGAAGACTTCCATCTTCAGATATTTTCTCTAAGTTGCTAGGTTTCTCCTTTTGAGAACTAAGCTCTGATACCAATTGTTGGAATAATCAAATGGGCAGAATACTTCTGAGAGGGGGGTTGTATAAGAAGTATCACACTTTGACCTTAAAAAAATTTAATTGAAAAATAAATTGCATGCATGTAAACATATCAAATAAGCATAAAGTAGACACATGCATCAACACACATAACACCAAATTTGATAACCTAAAAACCCTCCAAAATGAGAAGGTAAAACTAGGGTGGGGATGACACCCACAAAATATCATTGCAGCGATAATATTTGACCACTTCTGATGGTCTACCGTAATAAAGCCCTACCCTGTTAGAGGCTTTACATTGTGTCAATAGTGACCTATTTAAAGGATTTACAAACACTTTACTTGAAGTGTCACCTTGATAAAGGATTTTATCACCTTTTTAAAGGATCTACAACCTAGCTATTAAGCTAACCTATCAACATAGGATTTTCCTTCCAATACAATTGCTAGAAAGTATTAGATTAAATGAACCTAATAGCTTACAATCCAAGATTGTTGAATTTAGGCACTTGATCTGATCCTTACTTAATTTGATATCTATTTGATTCCCTTACTCTATTCTGATTAACTAAATATGCAATGATGATTCAATTACTAAGTCTTTAACACCCCTATTGCTTGCCTTGTTCTGTAATTCACTCAATTTTCCTATTCATTTTCTTAGCAACTCCTTAACGACTTCAAATCATGGGGTTCTTACCTTCTTATAAAGGCTTTGAAGACCTATGGTTTTTAGTGAATTCACAAACTTGTTTTTCTTGCTCAAATCCTTAGATTTATCCTATTGGTTGCATGAAATCTCCACTTTTCTTATTGGGTGCATGCTGATTACATAGGTAAAGAAAAAGATTCAATCTTATCTTTTAGATCCTTCATGATTCATCCAAAAATGGTTTGCATCTAAGTTTGTTAAGGAACAAATTCATATGTTGATTCTATGTTACTCGGCAGGTGAAACCACAATAACGGGTTCCACTTTATTGGGATGAAGAGAAATGAAAAAAATATTTGGGAAGGCAAAATTGGGTGTATCATATGTTCGAGCAAACATACTAAATATGTTTGCTGCGAAAATATATGTATAAAGTGTTCACTGTGAACACGTTATTATGTTTTTTCTCATATTTGTACTGAATGTGCATTATTTATATGTTTGCGCAAACACTCAAAAGTCAATTTTTGGCATTTAAAAATGTCATTATAACCCCTTTTTTTGTCATTTTATAGCATTCACTATTCACGGGTTGGAGCAAACATGTGGTATTCATCAGCGTCATCCTGTTGTTTTCCTTCAGATTCTCCTATATATATATATATATATATATATATATATATATATAATGTTTTTAAAGCATTTTTAAATGTTTTTAAAGCATATTTTAATGTTGTTTTAACATTTTTAATGTTGTCAAAGCATTTTTAAATGTTTTTAAAGCATATTTTAATGTTCTTTACATTTTTATTGTTTATTTATATTAAAATTAATTATATTAATTTAGAAAACATTAGAAAAATATTATATAAAAAAATTAGAAAAAAAAATTAGAAGACATTATAAAAAAAAATTAATTTAAAACAAAAGTAGAAAACATTAGAAAAATTATTAGAAAAATATTAGAAAATTTATAATAATATAAATTTTAGAAAACAAATTTAGAAAAACATTATTAAAAAAATTAGAAAAAACATTAGAAAAACATTTAAAAATTTATCATAATATGAAATTCAGGAAAAAAAATTTAAAAAATTAGAAAAACATTAGAAAAATTATAATAATATAATTTAATTTAGGGGAAAAAATTAGAAAAAATAAGAAAAAATGTTAGAAAAACATTTTAAAAATATTAGAAAAATTATAATAATATAATGTATTAGAAAACAAATTTAGAAAAACATTAGAAAAAATATTACATTTAAATATTAGAAAAACATTAGAAAATATATTTAAAAAATAATAGTTTAGAATTTTATATTAGAAGACAATGAGATAGTAAATTAGGATTGAAACATTAGAAAAAGCATTAGAAAATATTTTTAAAAACATTAGTCTTTAAAATTAGAAAACATTAGAAAAGTATTAAAAAATATTAAAAAAAGAATAGTGTAGAAAATAAAATTTAGAAAAATATTTTCAATATTCATATAAATTTATTAATGTTAATGTACATGTTATTGATTTTTTAATACATCTTAATCTTTTATGTTTGCGTATATCTTTTATTCATGTTTCTATATATGTTATTCATCTGAATGCCTTATTCATGTTTATGTGTATGTTATTCATCTTTATGCACTTTAATCTAAACCGTGTAATTAACTATATTTAATGGTATACATCTTAAGGGGAGATCCTAAATTATACATAAGAATGCAGATTAAAATATACTTATTTTATTTCATAGATATATGTATATGTGTTAATATTAAATGTATATGTATGTTTTTAATATTCATGTTTATAAATGTATATGTCAAATTAATCTTAATGTCTTAATCTTAGAAGTGTAATTAAATGACATGTCTTAAGGGTCCAAATCCTAAATTATACATGTACTTGAATGTAGATTAAAATATATTTTTTATTTTGAACATCTAGATGTATGTATATTTGTTCATGGTTAAAAGTAGGTCCATGTACATGTTTTCAATAAATTCACATTTTTATATGTAAATATGTTAACTATTGATCTTACTAATTTGTCTTATAACTAAGTGTAATTAACTATATTTAATGACATGTTTTAAGGGGAGATCCTAAATTATACATTTAAGAATGTAGATTAATGTATATTTTATTTCATAAATGTACATGTAAATATGTTCATGTTAAATTTAGACACATGTATGTTTTCGATATTCATGTCATGTATATATGTTATTATTTTTAATTCCTTTAAATCTAAGTATATAATTAACTATATAATTCCATCACATGTCTTAACTTGGGTCCAGATCCTAAGTTATACATATATAAGAATGTATATTAATTTGCATTTAGGCAAAAATATAACATACATATACATACATAAGAACATATAACTTAGAATGTGTATTACCTAGAGAATACATGTTACACCATTTAATTAATAAAAGTTAATTATAAGAACATAACTTGATTATAATATACAAACATAAAGAATGTACATCATATAATCTAATGTTCATGTAAAGATTAAATATATTTAACTTAGATTTTAACTCTTAAGTTCCTTAATGCTAAACAATAGTCCTAAATACTAAACCTAGTCATAATCTTAACTGCAAAACCCTAATCATAAATTACAATCCCTAATCTCAGATGCACACTTGAAGCCATTACTCCTAAATCTCAATTTGATGCTAACTTTAATTATAAACCCCAACATTATATAGTAAATCATATTAATACTTGATCCTAACTTTAATTATAAATATTAAAACGGTGTGTTAAAATGATAATCCAAAATATTATCCGTAATACAAATCCTAACCCTCAGAACCATACTTCTAACAAAATGATGTAACCTAATACCCTAACCCTATAACCATACTTCTAACAATGATCAATGTACAAACATATAACCTACAACCCTAATTATAATCATAAATCATAAATGTTAAACCATGACCCTAAATTATACTAAACCCTAATCAAGTTGTATGTACACTAAGATCCTAAAATGCTAAATTTAAATGCTAAACTCTAATTCTAAAGGCTAGCTAGATCTAAACTAATTTTAAGTACTAAACCATAATTCTAACCCTAATCATAAATCATGATAAACCCTTATACTAGATGATAAGCCCCAACCCTTATCCTAAATTATAAGCCCTAATCACAATCCTAGATCCATAAATTTAAACCCTGATGTACAAACCATAACCCTAAAAATAATACCAATACCAATATCAACCCATATCCTAACCCTATAAATAATACTAATATAAATGTAAATCCAATGTACTCTAACCCTAGAATCATAACTATAACCCTAAATCCTAAACGCTAAAGCCTAATTTACTAACCCTAATTGATAGACTATAATTTGTACTCCTACTTGGTCTCCGAGCACATGATCCTAACTCTTTAATCGTGGTCTCAATCCTAAATCATAGCCCTAACCATAATCCTAACTCTAACCCTAAACCTTAAGTAAAATTTAACCATCCAAACCCTACCCCTAACCTCAAGATCTCAAAATTTAATTTCTAAAACCTTATATTATAAATGATAATTTACCCTAAATCATAATCTTGAACCAAATGATAAACTTCATGTATGCTAAACCCTTATCCTAAATTCTTAACCATATGTGGACCTTAATTTATTAACCCTTAAATAATGCTAAATTATACTCGTATAAACCCTAACAATGTCATAACCGGTCCTAAATGTTACCCTAAAATTGAGCCTAATTATAACCCTTATGCTAAAACCCTATTTCAAAGCCTAATTAAGGCCTAGAACTTACATAAAATTAAAACAAGTTGACCTAGGAATCCTAAATTATAATATTACATTCAAGAGATACATTTGCCATACATAAACACTTGTACATGTACATGAAGTATGACCCTTGTTTTAGATGATCTATGTAACCCAACTTGAAACCTAATCCTAAACATTATCCTTTAAGAATTTAATATAAATAATTTATTACCCTAATTGAACTCTAATAATAACCCCCCAAAGTATAATAAAATCCTAACAATAAATTAACTTTGGAATCATAACCAACTCTCAACTTTAAAGGTATCTTCAACCCTAACTATAAATCAAAGACTTTCCCTCTAATTTGCACCTTAAATCCTACTTTCTAACGTTAACTCTAACATTAATTTTCCTTAAATCATAACATTAATTAAACTAATATATCCCCATTTTAACCCTAACTATAATATAATCTAAACCATTACCATAACCTAAGTTAACCCAACCCTAATATTCATGATAACCATACCCTAATTTGAATCCTAACAAAAGCTCAATTTGAATCATAAGGACCAAAATTATAAAAGCCCAAAGGTTGTTTGAACCTTACTAGAAAAATTAATAAAAAATTATTTAGCCATTATATTAGAGCTTGGACAACATATCTCATGATAAAAGATCAATTGAGATTCTTGTAAATGATTTTAAAACTAGTTTGGATAAAAGCTTGAAAATAAGGGATTTAAAAAGGTGTCAAAAGTTGACTTTTTTTTCCTCAACATAACCTAAACTTGAAAATCTATATGAAAGTTTGGAGATACATGGTTAAATAATTAGTATTATAAAAAATTGAGTGCACATGCATTTTTTATTTCATAAATCTAAATTATAATAATTTACAACATCTTTAATCAAATGATACTAAAATTTCACTTATTTGTAAACAATGTAAACATTAAAATACATTATTGTATATTATGACATGGTGTTATTTCTATTTAACGAAAATATAGAAAATATAGCTAATTAATTTATATAGAAAATCTAGCTAATTAATTAAATGTATTTTTAATTAATAATAAGTAAATATATTATTGAACTTTCTTATTCTATTCATGATTGAAAGTTTATTTAGGATATTTAATTATTTTTAAATGAAATATAGGAAATATAAGTTTACTTATTATATTTATTTATCATTAATTAAAAATGTGTTAAATTAGCTAGATTTGAACTATATTTTCCTTATAGAAATAACGTGCAATGTCATCATATATAATAATGTATTTTAAGTGTACAATAGACTTAGCTATTTTTTAATTAATAATAAGTAAATATATATAGTTAATTTAACACATTTTTATGTTTGAAAGTTTATTTTGAATAAATTATTATTAAATGAAATATATAGAAAATATGTTCTAACTCTAAAGTTCTCATGTATGTGTACATGTATATGCATTCAATAATATATATTTAAATTTTATCAGATCATATGTGTGTGTGTGTGTGTGTGTGTGTGTGTGTGTGTGTGTGTGTGTGTGTGTGTGTGTGTGTGTGTGTACATGTTACATATTATCTAGACACGTGTGATGTATGTTCAATTACATGTATAATTTTTAATAAAAAATAAAAAATTGTGTGTACAGTAGATAGTTTAGCTTTTGATATATTTCTACATCTAGATATGGCTTCACATGATCAGCTTAATGCGGCTCTTGGTGTGACACCTGATGCAGTTCCTACTATGGCTCCTATTGCAGCAGCTGCTACGACACAGGTTGATGCAGTTCCTATTGCAGCACCTAATGTAGTTCCTATTCTGGCTCCTTGTGTAGCTCATTTTGGTGCTTGTGGTGGGGCTCATGCTATAGCTCATGGTGGGGCTTGTGGTGTACCTTGAGGTAGGGCTTGTCATGCAGCTCATGTTTCGGCTCCTAGTGCGGCTCCTAGTGTAGCTCCAGGTGGTGTAGGTCCTACCATGGCTCCTAGTGCAGCTCTTATTCCTGGTCAGGCTACACCTGCATCTCCTGCTAGAGGTCTTGTTGCACCACCTCCATGCATCAATATTGATGCATTATTTGCATTTTTAGAGCAAGAGGTTGCTAGACTACAACAGCCTATATCATCCTCTGATGATGGTCTTTATAGAGACATATGTGCTATGATATGTAGGAGTTTACAAGATCTGAAAGCTAGATTTAGAGCTCACCATTCATTTACTCCTGACATATTAGCTTCCATGTCTAGGGAACTTAGGGCTGAGATTTCAGGAGATGCATATTTTGATGACGTAAAGAGGGTGGCCCCCAAAGATGTCATCAAAAGAGAGATCTTTCGAGGATATGAGGGAGCATAGGGTAGGGTGAGAGGCTATCGAGTGACATGATGCATAGATCTTGTTATTGCTAGCATGATCTATCCTTGGTTCTTAGTTGCACGTGGTGGTTATCCTAATAATGACTAAACACCTCTTTATTTTGCATAGTAGTTGTACGTTGAGTTCTGCATGGGGCTCAACATCAACTACTTGGATATTCTTGATTATTGCAGACAGTTTGAGTGGTCAGATCATGGATCATGACCAGTATCGTAGTCCACATCATCTACCACCTCGAGATGTTAGATAGCTTGTTGGATAGAAACTGCCTCCTATGACTCCACCACATGTGCCTATTGCAGATAGATTTGTGATTGCTTCCCAGAGGGGAGCAATTGACATGATTGGACAATTGCATTTGTAGCCACTAGTATCACATTTGATTCTATTGGTCATTATATTCATAGTCGATGTCCTCATCCACCTAGTCAACCATCTTCAGAGGCATCTAGTAGCATTTCAAGCACCTCTAATGATGCATATAGAGCTATTGAGCTACCACTACAAGGTGATGTTTATGGTCTTTTAGGAAATCAGACACAAGATTTGGCACAATATTTTTTGGAGGATATGTTGCACATTATTAGTTATATTTCTAATACACAAGGGATTCTAGTTCACTCAGTGATGGATGTTGTTAGACATCATTAGAGCCCCGATGTAGTTCCATAGACATATATTGCCACACCAGTGACAGATAATACATCTATGCATAGCTCATAGCATTTGGCACTAGGATCACGACACTCTACAGATGACTTGGGCATATGAGTTGGAGATGTCTAGATCACAGTTGAGGGTGTTGATGATTTTAGTGAGCAGTTGTGAGGCCTGTCTGAGATTGATACTAGTTTGACCCTCGGTATTTCATCATACATGGACCTATTGTTAAGACAACCTAGCAGCACTAATTCTACACCATTACCCAACCAGTTACATAGTCCACTTCACTTAGATTTACTAGCATTTAGACATGGTGCTAAGAGTGGTTTAGTAGGTGTTAGTGTTTCAAGCTCAAGTGCATCGATAAATGATATAATGGAGTCTGGTGATCATCCTCCACCTCTAGAGACCCAGGTACATATATAATTTATTTTTAATTTTAAATATATATGAAATTAAAAAAAATGAATTTATGAAAAGATTCAGTTTAGATATATATCTAGATATTTAATTTTATCTAAATAACTATAATAAATCATGCAGGCACAGGTCATTGAGCACATTGTTACATGTTAGTGCTAGTTCAGGGCATCATGTACATGAGAGAGATGATTCTATTGAGGCACCTAGTAGTACTTATATATATATATATATATATATATATATATATATATATATGCAAGTTCGTATTTAATTTGAATGTACATGTACACATATGTGTGTGTGTATATATATATATATTTGCAGAGCTCGGTTGATGTGCCTCAGTGAGAGGATGTACAGGAGACTTGATTAGAGTGTCGTTATGTTCATATGTGTCTTGAGGGGTCCCTCTAGTAGTAGATCTTTATATACTTTTTGATGTATTTATATATTGGAGAAATTTTACATACACATATGTGTACATTTTAGTACATTGATGACATACATGTATACACATGTTTCACTATTTATTTGATTATTGAGTACTTCAGTAGTTAGATGGTCACACATGTATATATGACTTTTTATACATTTCTACATACATGTATTTATTCGAGATTTACAGTTTGCATATGTATGCATTTTAGTTGTAGAGATTTATTCTAGATCTATAGATGTTTATTCTTGAGGTTCATGTAGATGTGTATATGTCTATTTCTTTTTGTATTATAGCTATAGAACATGGTCTTGAGATGTGTACATGTTACATATATACATGTGTGTTATTTTATTTTATAGTACTTATAGTAGAACATTCTTCATCAATAAGATTATAGCTTTTAAACTTTAGATTTTATTTTTCATCATTATAAATAACCAAATTAATTTCTCTAAATACAAGTACTTCAATAGTTAAATATTCAAAGAAGTTCCAAATTGATCTATGAACCTAATTGAAAATTTTGAAAAAGAATAATAATTTAAATATGGTGATTGAATTGAATTAATATAGGTGCTTAAAACTTCTAGATTAACCTGAAAATGATTTAGATTATAAATTTAAATGTTCATTATATTTTAAAATTGTAATCATTATATGAAATAAACAATTAGAAGGACTAAAGATACATAACTTTGGTAAATCAATTAGTACCTAAATAAAGATGTGAATTTGTTATATCAATTAGTAGGAAGTTAGAAAGATACATATTTATTAATTTAAACTTTAAGAGTATGACCGTAGATGTAATAAAGTTCTAACATTACAATATATAGTTTTTTAATAAACTAACATTTGATAACTATGAACTTATAATCTTACAATTTTAAAAACACATTTAATTCACTTATGAAATTGAATAGTTTGAAAAAAAGTTGATAAATGAATTTAAATTCATCCATGGTACAATTAATTTATTATTAAATTATATAGTTTTTTAATAAACTAATGATAATTAAGAACTTATGATTGTACAATTAAAAACACATTTAATTCAAGATGAAATTCAATAGTTCAAAAGAAATTGATATTTTAGAATTGTAACATATTAAATTATTTTTGATACAAGTCTATAGATAATGATCGTGTAAGTTCAAACTAACTGAACCTATTTAAATATCAATTTGTTAGAGTATTAAATTCATCCATGGTATAATTAATATTATTAATTTATATCATTTTTTAATAAACTAATGATAACTAAGACTGTGATCGTATAATTAAAAACACATTTAATTCAAGATGAAATTCAATAATTTGAAAAGAAGTTGATATTCAGATTATTATAAAATAAATCACAAATATCAGTTCAACCATGATGTACACTTATAACATGTAATATCTTCTCATGATCTTCACTATCTAGTCTCCATTTGCAACGTGCACGCTTAACTTTTACTGGATGTAGACAAAGCCTGGTAGCAATGACCAAGTGGTTGTATTGTAAAACCTTGTTGTTAGGTTGTTAATCAACAAAATGTATTCTGTGTTGGACTATTTTGTCTTGCTTCAAATATGTTCCCTCTATCACAACAAAACCTGCACCACAAATTTAAGTATTTTAAAATTTGATAACTATAAAGTTAGCTATATATATATATGGGGAACAACATTCCATCACTTTCTTCAGGGTCATACAACTTTGTCCTCTTTGTAGTACATTGCAATAAATAATAACTAACACCTTCATAATTTCCAAGCTCAGCAATCACTGCAAAGATATCTCTTGCATAACAAGTATAAATGTGTATGTGTATAGTACATATATAAGACAGTTCAAATTGATAATTAAATAACACTTGTTCAAATTAATTTTTATGATACTTACCCACTTTTACCAATCCAGAGATATGATCATAATCATCACAAATCAATGGAATGTCATCAAAATTTTCATCATCTTTATCAAATGTATCAGTAACAGCAAGTGGTACTGAATTCCATGCACCTATATATCCACGTGATTGATTGATGCATTCTTCATAATCTTTGTCAATGCAACTGTCACAAAAACATGAATATTCTCTTGTCTTCAATGTCCAATTGCAATTATTTGTACTAACGACTGAATGTAAGGATTGTGTTTTTTCTATCCTCTTCCAACCATGCATGTTTTTTCTATTAACACATGAAAGTTCATTAAATTGAAAATATGGAAAAATTAAATTTAAATTTCAATGAATTGAAAAATAAAACTAAACAATAAAATTTTATAGCTTAATTGCATAAAAATTAAAAAAATGAATGCATTCATACCTATTATCTCCCAAAAGACTCTATATGGTACCTCCCGACTCATTTTTGATGATGTCCCAACCTCATCTAATGCAAAATGTGTCTTACACCATTCAAAAACATCATGTGCATCATTTACACAAACCCCCTGATAATTCATTTGATACTTTCATACAGCATGTTTGATGAAAGCTCCAACACCATCATGTTCAACTTTTCCATGACCATTGTCGAAGAAATTCCATATGTGTTTTATATTCTCATTGCGATGATATCTACATAATGCATAAAATGCTCTAGATGATTTGAACTATGTGGCACATCCATCAAACCAAACATAATGTTTATCAACATTTATGTTTCTTTCTTTCAAATGAGAAAAGAAGATATTGAAGGAATGTTTGACATAGTGAATGTCATGTTCTTTATCATCACTTATATAGAAATGATATTCCTTTTTAATTACTCATGCTTGAACTATACTCTAAACACCATCCAAATCTAACTGTGCACGTCTATAAAAAACATGTACCATAATAGTGACCTACTTAGAAAAGTAATAATCTAATTGAATTGCTTTCTGATGAACAAAGGAATAGTTCTTTGCAAAATCAACAACTGATACAATCATTCCAAGTGGTAAATTATCTCTCAAAGTTTGAAACTTTTGTGCTTGCCACTTTGCAAAATATGTGTTACGAATATAAGGTTGAATCAAATTCTTAAATTTTTTAATAAATGTTAGAATAGGTAACTCCTCTTCAACATATTCCAACCTTTTTGTCTCTTTTCCCAACTTTGTTTCATTCTCGACATACTTGTAACTTTTGCAATTCAATTGTTTTGTTGCATCAATATGTTCAATTTTCAAAGGAAATAGACCCAATTCACCACATGTTTCACATAATCATTTCATGCAATTTATTTGACCAGCTAGATCATCTATTTTGTCACATAGAATGGATCATATAAACTCACTTCTCCTACTAGGAGGAGTAGCACGAAAACCATATGTTACTTCTACAAACTTTTGAAGTACCTAATAGTGATGATCAAACTCAATATGATGATGACAACAACAAGTTTCAAACACTTTTTTTGACCTCAAAATGTATGTCTTCAATTTTTCAAACAACATTTGCCCAACTTTTACATTAGGATGTTCACTACAAAAGTACACATATAACTCATGTTGTGTTGTGTACAACCAATGTTTTGTGTGATGTTCATATTGATTGGATGTAATCATATGCCTGATAACATCTTTGCTATTTGATGAAGCACAAGTGTTATCAATCCAAAATGATATGACTAAATTTTTTAATGAATCTTCAATTCTATCAGAATGAGGTGTTCTGCACATGATTTCCCAATTGCCCCTCATAGTACTATCATCCATAATTAATCTTCTCTTAACATATTTTCTCATTGTTTTCCTACTAAAACTCATTTTAGATGAAATTGAAGATATTTTTCTATTTTGAGTAATATTCTTAGTTACAATAGACATCAACATCTCTTTTCTTGCCATGAACTTATCTTTAGTTTTAGAGTATTTTCCTATTTTTCTCAAACCTTGTTTAACATTTTCAATCATATCAGTTTACATGTTAGAAAATTTTCTCTTCTTTGATGTTGTGTCTACACCTAAAAATTTCAATGCCTCTTGCAACTTCTTTTGTGCAAGAAAAAGTGAAAGTAAATGAGCTTGTATAAGTGTTTTAGTGTTATCAAATTGAGTCATAATTTCTTTTATCTTCTTATGACCTTTCCTTAGACAAACTTAATGGTTTAATAGTAGCTAAAAGTCTTCTTAATTTATCCACATCCATTTTAAGTCAATGATCTAATATTTTTGGAGAAATAACATTCTTTATAGATTCGGCAATATTTAGGAGTTCATCCATACTAGTTCCTACACATGATCCTAACCGTTCTCTAACTTCTATTACTAGAATTTCTACAGGGAGCAATCTTGAGCCTTCTCCAACATCTATTGTTTGAGATTCTATAGGGAAAGATTCTAACCCTTCTCCAACTTTTGTTATTTGAACCTTCGTAGGGAGTGATCTTAAGCCTTCTTCAACATTCATTGTTTGAGATTCAGTAGGGAGTGTTCCTGACCTCTCTCCCATATGCACTTCTTCTACTCATGTTGAGCCTTCTTGAACATTTCCTTCACCTTGTTTAATTCAATGATAACGTGCCACAGTCTTCTAAAGATTTCTTTGTTCTGCTTCATCAAATCTCTTTCTTGCGTATTTGCTTTACCTTCCTTTCTTGTTTCTCATTATAAAATTTAAAAAACACAAAATTTACCCCTTGCCTCAAGATAAATTTCATGCAATAATCATATAAAAATTATGTTGTGTAGATTTGCTAGTCACTGTCACTACTTTTAAACTACTTGTTAGATGTTGACATCAAGCTTTTTGTTTTTTATATGTTTGTGTGAACATAATAAATTAAATATGTTCACATGAACATGTCGTGTCAAAATTTTGATGGCTGGGAAATTATATTTTGTATGTTATGCAAACATATGTCAGCATCGAACATTTAAAATATGTTCATAGTGAACACTATGCTCAATGCGAACACTCAAAACTAAGAATATTTTGCCCCCTTTTTCTTAATTTTTTTTTCTCTTTTGACACCCATAATTGTAGAAGAATGATCTCCTATTGTAAAATAAAAAATTTCAAAATGTGTTGCTTGGAGCAAGCTTTCCAATGACTATAATTATAATACATATTTTAATCATTAAGACTTTCAAATAAGAGTTTAACTCATCATAGGTTCATTACCGATTGAACATCAATTGACTTCAACACTTCAAGAAAATTAGCAAATTTGGTCAAATTTTTTTGAAAAATATGTAGGAAATAACTTATTGAGATAGCTTTCTATTAAAAAAAAAAAGGTTTATGATAAATTGACTTCAATTTATCTATGTCAAAATGAACGTATGTCTAAATTACGATTAGTGTCACTTCAAAACTTCATAAACTATACAATAGTCAACCAAAATGAATCAAACCAAATGCATCCTCTAGATATTGATGTTACAAACCTAAAACCAAAAGAATCACTTCATTATCACTTCTACAAAAAAATTTATGTGTGTCAAATGAACTATCACTCTTTGAAAATATTGAATTTTACTATGTACCACTTTTTGGAGGAGATGAAATAATTGACACAAATAATTTTTTTTTTAAGATTAAAAGATATGGTTACAAAGGAGGAATATAGTACTAAAAATAACTAGTTTATGTCATCTAGAAATTATTTATAGTTTTAGAGATATAGTCACTCAAACCTAAGGTTTGTTGCAAAAATATTGATTTTAGTGTGAAAATTGGCGAAAAAGTGGAACCCATTATTGTGGGATCACCTTGGCACATATTGGATTACTAGTGGTTAGCAAAAATATAATTCTAGCTTTCTTGGGATCAACTGTGACTTGACAGCTATATATCACTCAGCTCATATGGTTCACTCGGCACCCATATCATGCTCAAAACCTGAAGTCACTTGGCACCTATTGGAATTCTGGCTTGGCACATACTATGGCTCGACATATATAGTGTACTCGGCTTCTATAGAAAAATTGATTAAGTGTGTTGACACTCAATTATCAAAACCAATCCGAGTCCAACATAGACTTGGTAGCTTATATTTTATCTGTATGTAAGAAGTTAAGATCTCTGGTTTCATGCTTTCCTCTCATGCTACATCATTTGGCTAAATGGCATTATGTTTTCTTCTCAGCATGATTCTAGTAGAGGTGAAGTAATTACTCTTCTATCACCTCGTCTTCATTCTACTATTATTTTGAATGGTTCTAACCTCATGCACATAATCATTTGGCTTTTGCATTCTATTTATAATCATTCTTTTGGAGTCATTCATGTTTATGCTCCCAATGATGTTGTGGATCTTATGATGTTAACTGGCTAACAACTTTTCTCTAGCTACTTAGGTTATGTGTGGTGACTTCAATATGGTCAAGCTAGCCTTTGACAAAGATCTCATTTTACCTTTCCATTTGATAGTTGGGAAAAGGGAAGCCTAGTACAACATGTATAATAAATTGGGCCTGTTTGATCCCAATACTAACCACTGCCAACATAGTGGTGTTTGGCACACTTGGTCCAACTTCTGAGCTAGCTCTAAGCACATTTCAAAACATCTTGATCATGCCATGATTACTGCACAATCTTTTTGCTCCTTTTCTAAGGATTAAGATTTACCTATCATTCCCTTTCCACATGTGACATTATCAAACATCTATCCCTTTTATTTTTCTATTTCGTGGCACACATCTATCCAGCAAGTTGTTAGGACTCAATTCTTCCTTAATAAGTTAGTACTGATGCATGCTTCCACTATTTCTCATATCCTATGTGTCTAGAATTTGGAGCCACATCTGCATTCCCAGAAAGGGTGGATTCAATGGTGGAATGATGCCATTACCAAAACTGCTCCCTTTGTGTGCATCTATGGGTAGAATTTGGCATTTTTCAAAAGGCGCTCTTATGAATCCACTACTAATGCTCTTAATAAATCTTCTAAGGCTCTCACCCTTAACCCTTTTGATAACTATTTGCAAATTCAACTTTCCAAACAATTCCATGAAAAATAGGTTGTAGATCATTATGCTGCTCGAGGGGCCCAAATCAAAACTCGCCTCCATTGGTTGGAGGTTGGCAATAAATCTTTGAAGGAGTATTTTCAGGCTCTTCGAGCCTGTTATAGCAATTTTGGAATTTAAAAAATCAAATAAAGAACTTTTGTTCTCTCTAGTCTCCTTGACATCTTGCAAGATTTTGTTCATCACTATGAAAATGTGTTTTCTTTGTAGATAAATTTGATTACTTGAGAGGAATCCCTCAAAAAGTGTGTTTTTGTTACACCAAACCGCCTAGCAGTTGAGGAACATTCTTTTTGTGAGCAAATTCTTACCCTTTGAGACATTAAAGAGGTATTTTTCTCCATGACTCATGATGGGTTTGGTTCAGCCCATTACCCTTCGTAAAATGTCCTATACAATTATTGCTACGGTAATTTCTCTTAAAATTTTCCATCTCCTTCCTTTAATTGTGCAGCCCAAGAAAATTGGCTTCATCAAATCCACGTATATTCTTGACAACATCACTATTATCTAGGAAGGAATGGAGTAGGCTCGCAAGTTGAATCAGGCATCTATTTTTTAATAAATAGATTTTGCTAAAGCCTTTAACTAGATTCAATGGCCTTTCATTTTGGCTCTGCTCAAGACTCTTGGTTTCAGTCCAAATTTTCTATAGTCTATGGAGATGCTCTTTGGAGATCCTAATGCTTGCATTACTATCAATAACCCTCAATTTGATGCCTTCAGGCTTTTTTGTTCCATCATGTAGGGTTTCCCTCTAGCTCTAGCATTATATGTTCCTACTACTAAAGGCTTTCGTTACTTGCTAGCCCACTCCATGTCTTCAGGTTTGGTTCATGGCATTTCTTTACTAGAGTCCTCTTCCTAGTTGGTCAATGGTGATTTTTTTGATGATTCTCTTCTCACTCTTTTAGGTAATGAAGAAAACATCAATAATGCCTTGAATTTCCTTGAAACCTTCTGTACAGCCTCTAACTCTACTATTTAATGGCATAAAATGCTTTATTATCGCCAATCTTTTTTCCTAGCTCACCTTGGCTTAACTAGCTTGAATGGAAATAGGTCACACATGAGGAGATTTTTTTCTTTTTAGGCGTTCCTTTTTCCTTTCTAGCATCATTAGTGGATCTATGGAACACTGTGCTTTCCAATATTAAGAACAAGTTGGACTATTGGCTTATGAAACTGCTTTCTCTTGTAGGCAAATTTCAAATTTTCTCTAAAGTTCTTGTAGCTATGCATGTCTATTATTCTTCCTATTGGGATTCTTCAAAAGCCTCTTATCCAAAATTAGATTGATTCCTCTATGATTTTCTTTGGACTTCTTGTTGCGACCATCATGGTTTTCATAGAGTACCTTGAGATTTTTGTTGTCTCCCCAAAGAGTCTAGGGGCCTTAGCCTTCTCTCCACATAGAAGAAAGGCCTTTCTCTTTATGAAAAATGGATTATCCATGCCATCATTGGAGATGAAGCTTGAAATATTTTGGTTTGGAATTTCATTTCCTCTAGGTTCCCTTTTAACAGACCTGCATGGAAGGGGATTGGCTTTCAAACCCTTCTCATCAGGAAAGAACCTACGAACATAGTAGGCATTTTTTTATCAAGAGCATATGGAAATCTTGGAAAGTTGTTAAGCCTTGGCTTCACTAGTCTGGTGATGAGTTCCTTGATGGGCTCTCTTTGAACCACCAGAACATTTGGTGTTCTCCTCTATTTGTCATCCATGGTATTCCTCTAGCCAAGACTCAAGGTGCTAGTGCTTTGCATTTTTTCAAATGAGGCATCAAGACTCCTAAAGATCTTTTCTCTAGTGTCTCCATGAGTCTTAGATCTTGGGACGATATGCAAGTCCAAAACCGTCTTGCCCATTTAGATCGACAGACTCATGACTTGTTTCTTTTTGCAATTCCAGGTCACCTACTTCATAAAGTGGGTATCTAGTCTATTTGACCTTGATGGACTAACTAGAAGTGGTATCATGCCACTCCTTTCACCAGCTACAAGCCAAGTTTGGGATATAGATGGGTTTCTTCCCATCTACTGATGGTAGATGCACTCAATTAGAGATTGCATTTGCAATCTTCCCTTTCTTAGTGGAGAAAGAATTTTGACACTATTTAGAGTGCTATTACAGAAACCAAGATTGCTCATTTTATTTGGTGCTTGACTTTTCAAGATCTTCCCATTGGGCCTCAGCTTAATTATATTAGGGTTTTGGATCCTTAGTGTCCATTTTGTAGCCAACCTGAGTCTTTTCTAAATATTTTCTAGTTCTGTAGATGTCAAAATTATTGGCACTAGATTCATGTTTTTTTAAATCCATTTCAGCCTAAACCCTTTTCTTGGCATATGGTTATTTTGGGTGATTCTCCTAGGATTCTTAGAAAATTTACCCAAATCTTACATACCTTCAAGATGGAGATTTTGTTCGCTCTATGGAAAGATAGAATTTTTTTTCTTTTCACTCAACTTTTTAAATATAAATATTGCTATGTACATTAAAGTGTGCATTTGTAATAATGTAATGATGCAGATCTAAGTGCAAGCAAAAAAGGTGGCTCTAGAGGTGGCCCACCTTCAAGAGATTGTCAATCACTGGTGTAATGCCCCTTTTACTATTGCCAGAGTAGCTTTGGATGTCTCAATTGATATGCCATGGCCAGGGGCACAGTTCTTTGGGCAACTCACACGTACCATGATTGTAGGCTTCCTACCACCGCTCTCCTAGTAGTGGCGATGGTGGTTAGTAGTACTGCTCGGTTTCCCCAATCTGTGGTGGCACAGGCTAGTCCTCGACTCCTCCTCCTAGTCCTCAGCATGTAGATTCTAGAAAGTGGCCCTTTCACTTGAAATTGGCCATCTCACCTTTGCGACCTGATACCAAGGATGTTGAGCAGACCCCTAATGATGTTGCTAATGGCTAGAGTGTTCCCAACTTGCCTATCAATCCCAAGGATGACTATGGATTTCATGATTGAGATGAACCACCCCCCAACTGGCACTAATTTAGCTACTTGAGGGTCACTCCTTATATGATTTTTTTTAAAGAATAGTTGTTGATTATCATGGGGTGATCTTGTATCCCCTGACCTTCTTTTATGAATTGTAATCTTAGTATATTATTTATTAATAGAAGAGGACTATTCATAAAAAAATAAAAGATATTCTTTTTACATTTAGATAGCTTCTCCAAAATTTTCCCATAATTTAGAAAATTTTATAGGTAATGTTAGGATAAACCACGGACAAAAATAAAAACTACATGCAAATATAACCAATAATAGAAAATAATAGAACACACAGAAATGAACACAAGGCACCAAGATTTAACGTGGTTCACCCAATCCCTGGGCTACGTCCACCAAATAGCAAGTCCGATCTTATTACAATCCAGTGATTACAACCTGATTACAATCTGTAATCCCTTACAGCTCAATACCGCCGCAAGAACCAATTTCGTATCACCACATATAAGAAATACCCAACCCTAAGCCCTTTTTATACAAGTATTAAACCGCTTTAGGGTTATAACATGTCGGCCATATGTTGGCCATAATATGTCAGCTACCATGTCGACTACTTCCCAAAAAAAAAAATTTCGGGGCGATGCCCCAAACCCCACTATTTATGAACTATGTACAGTACTTTCCTTATCAGTCACCACAATCTAACAATCTCCCACTTGGGGACTGATCAGGCTCCACACTAAAAAACAATCTCCCACTTGGAGACTGATCCTGTAGCAATACAACTACCGCATGGGGCTCCCACTCGATCAAACCACCCTGGACTCTACTGTTCTTTTATTTGACATTTAGTCTAAAAGACCAACTGAAGCTGAAGAGGAGTTCAGCTTCTCCCTTGTTACAACCTTTATCAACATATCTGCTGGATTTTCATTGGTATGTATCTTCTCCAGCTTTAACTGTCCATCCTCCAAAACAGACCGAATGAAATGGTACCGCAACGGTATGTGTTTGGTCTTAGAATGCAGAGCTGAATTCTTAGCAAGATGAATGGCACTCTGACTATCTGTGAACAAATAATTATCCTTCTGAGGATGTCCTAATTCTTCCAAGAAGAACTGAAGCCATATCATCTCTTTGGCTGCCTCTGTAGCAGCAACATACTCTGCCTTTGTAGTGGAGAGAGCATTAATCTTCTGTAGCCTAGAAACCCAGCTCATGGCTGCTCCACCAACAGTAAAGACATAACCTGTAGTACTCCGCCTGGTATCAATATCCCCAGCCAAATCTGAGTCAACATAGCCCTGTAAATCAGTAGTAGAGCCCCCAAAGTGTAAACACTTATTGGATGTTCCTCTCAAATATCTGAGAATCCACTTGACAGCATTCCAATGCTCAAATCCTGGATGACTCATATACCTACTAACAACTCCCACTGCATGTGCAATATCTGGCCTAGTGCATACCATAGCATACATCAAACTTCCTACAGCTGAAGCATAGGGTACCTTGGACATCTTATCCTCCTCTTCCTGTGTCTTGGGACACATCTCCTTAGTCAATTTCAAATGACCAGGTAAAGGTGTGCTGACAGCTTTAGCATTCTCCATAGAGAAACATTGCAACACCTTCTCAACATAATCAGCTTGAGATAGCGTCAATGTTTTGTTCTTCCTATCTCTGCAAATCTTCATACCAAGGATTTGTTTGGCTGCCCCCAAATCCTTCATAGCAAATGCATGTGCTAATTGGCATTTCAGCCCCTTAATATGATCCATCTTAGACCCAGCTATAAGCATATCATCAACATATAAACATAAAATAATGTAGCTATCATCATCCAACCTCTTAAAATAAACATAGTAATTTGAATGACACCTATTATATCCATGCTCATGCATAAAATTGTCAAATTTCAGATACCATTGCCGAGGTGCTTGCTTCAAGCCATATAAACTTTTCTTCAATTTGCACACTAAGTTCTCCTTACCTTTGACCTCAAAACCCTATGGCTGAACCATATATATTTCTTCATCCAAATCACCATGAAGAAAGGCTATTTTAACATCCATCTGCTCTAAATGCAAATCTTCAGTAGCCACAAGACTTAAAACAGTACGAATAGAAGTCATTTTAACAATAGGAGAAAATATCTCATCAAAATCAATTCCCTTTTTCTATGCAAATCCTTTTACAACTAACCTGGCCTTAAATCTTTTCTTACCTCCTTCCTTTTCTTTCAACCTATAAACCCATTTATTCTGTAAAGCCTTTTTACCTGCAGGCAACTTGCACAAATCCCATGTCTTATTTTTCAGCAAACAGTCCATTTCATCTTTCATTGCAAACTCCCACTGAATCTTAGTATCCACCTGCACAGCTTCATCATAACTTTCAGGTTCACCAGCATCAGTAAGTAAAATAGAATACAAAGAGGGAGAAAACCTTTGTGGAGGTCTAATTGGCCTTGTTGGCCATCTAACATTCACTGGTGTGTGTGGTATTTGTTGTTGCAGTTGTTGCACATCATGAGGAATGGCTGGAACATCAGCTTTTGGAGTATCATCCAGCACTACATAATCATCTTCTTTCTTCTCATGTTGCTGCAACAGATCTTTGTACAACAGTTTTTCATTGAATATGACATCCCGACTTCTTATAATTTTATGATTTTCAAAATTCCAAAGCCTATAGCCAAATTCATTAATGCCATATCCAAAAAAGACACATTTCTTTGATTTAGCTTCTAGCTTGGTTCTATTTTCAAAGTCTATATGAGCAAAAGCTTCACAACCGAAGGTCTTGAGAAAAGAATAACTCACCTTCTTACCAGTCCATGCTTCCTCTGGAATACCATAGCCCAAAGGAGTAGAGGGACCTCTATTAATCAAATATACTATAGTATTGACAGCCTCCACCCACATGTGTAAGGGCAACCCAGCATGCAACCTCATGCTCCTTGCGCACTCCATTATAGTCTTGTTCATGGGTTCAGCCACTCCATTTTCCTGTGGAGTCCTTGGAACAGTTTTTTGTCTACGAATACCATTAGTGGAGCAATAATCTTCAAATTCATGACTGCAATACTCACCACCATTATCAGATCTGAGACATTTTAATTTCTTACCAGTCTCATTTTCAACCAAGCATTTCCATTTCTTAAAAGTTTGAAATACATCATATTTTTGTCTAAGGAAATAAACCCATACTTTTCTATTTGTGTCATCAATAAATGTAACATAATAATGAGATCCACCAAGGGAAGATACCTGAGCCGGTCCCCATACATCTGTATGCACAAGCTCTAATTTCTCCTTTTTGTTTTCCTTCCCTGTTTTTACAAAACTCACTCTCTTTTGTTTTCCATACACACAACTTTCACAGAAATCCATATTCACACATTTTAGACTTGGTAAAACTTTCCTTGAATGAAGTACTTTCATACCTTTCTCACTCATGTGCCCAAGTCTATTGTGCCACAGCGCTGTATCAGAATCTACAGCAGCTATTTGTTCTCCCTGCTCAACTACAGTAATTGTTCCTGAATATTCATTTTTCTCTAAAACAATCAAAGTAGAAGGAACAATATGACCTGTACAAAGATATAAGGTGCCTACTTTCACACCTTTTGCTACTACAAGGGAACCTTTTGAAACCTTCCAATTTTTATCATTAAAAGTAACTACACAACCGTCATCACCGAGTTGCCCTGCTGAAATTAAATTTCCACTTAGTTTTGGAACATGTCTTACCTCATGTAGTAGCCAATGATTCCCATTCTACAACTTAATCTTAATTTTTCCCTTTCCAACAATCTGACAGGGTTCATTATCCCCCAAATAAACAAGCCCAAAATCCCCTTGGACATAATCAATAAAATAACCTTTATGAGGTGTAGCATGAAAAGAAGCACCAGAATCTAAAAGCCATCAATCATCAACACTCTCTAAAGACAGAAGCAAATCATCCTCTTCGGATTTGTTACTTACCACATTTGCCTCTTTGTCTCCATCTGATTTATCTCCTTCATTTTTCTTTCGAGTCCAGCAATCTTTCTTTTTGTGCCCTGGTTTCCCACAGTACCAGCAATCATTTGGTCCTCTCGATTGAGACCTCCTCCCCTTTGACTTTCCTCTTGATTTCCCATGATTTCCAGAGTTACTTCCTCTTTCAGTCGTTCTGCCCCTGCTTTGTGCATTTAAAGCACTTCCTGATGTAGATCCACCTGAGGATTTTCTACGAGTTTCCTCACTTAAAATAACACCGATCACATCATCATATTTTAGGGTACTAGATCCAGGAACAAAATTACTCACCGCCATTACCAAACCATTCCAGCTTTCAGGCAAAGAACACAAAATCAAGAGAGCCCTAATTTCTTCATCAAAATTGATACCCACAGAAGATAATTGACTAGTAATAGTATTAAACTCATTTGAATGATCTGCAACAGATCCACCTTCTGCCATTTTCATATTAAATAAATGCTTCATGAGAAATACCTTATTTGAAGCGGAGGGCTTTTCATATAGTGTCACTAGGGTTTTCATCAAATCTTCTGTCATCTTTTCTTTTGTAATATTAAATGCCACCGATGGTGCCAAGCATAATCGAATGCTTCCGAGTGCCTTTCTGTCCAAAAGATCCCATTTAGGCTTTGACATAGTTCCCTGATTCTTGGCTTTTCCTTCCAATGGCTTCCATAAATCCTTCTGATATAAATAGTCTTCCATTTGCATCTTCCATAACTGGAAGTTTTGCCCATTAAACCTGTCAACCCTCAACTTACCCTCATCTGCCATCACTCCCACTCCACTATGAGACTCCCACTTAACCATGAGACTTTCCTGTAGATGATAACTAAAAGACAACCTTGGTCCGATACCACTTGTTAGGATAAACCACAGACAGAAATAAAAACTACATGCAAATATAACCAATAACAGAAAATAATAGAACACACAGAAATGAACACAAGGCACCAAGATTTAATGTGGTTCACCCAATCCCTGGGCTACGTCCATCAAATAGCAAGTCCAATCTTATTACAATCCAGTGATTACAACCTGATTACAATCCGTAATCCCTTACAGCTCAATACCGCCGTAAGAACCAATTTTGTATCACCACATATAAAAAATACCCAACCCTAAGCCCTTTTTATACAAGTATTAAACCACTTTAGGGTTATAACATGTCGGCCATATGTCGGCCATAATATGTCGGCTACCATGTCGACTACTTCCCAAAAAAAAAAAATTCGCCACTATTTATGAACTATGTATAGTACTTTCCTGATCAGTCACCACAATCTAACAGGTAAATATTAAAAAATTTCTAGTTTATATAGCAATTATCTTTCAAGGGATGTGTTTTCATAAAAAATGTAAAACTATGATGTATGAAGTGATGTTAGATGGTTAAGTGAAGAGGCTTCTACAATGGGAGCATATTTGGTTGTAAACAATCTAGCATTTTAAAAAAAATTGATAGGCAACTTCCAGTATGACAATGAATAGTTAGACCATCATAGCATATTAATAATGGTTAGAGATTGGTGGAAATCAATAGACACCAGTAAAAAAAAATCTTTTCTTTTCACATCTATCATTACAATCTCTAGAGCTTACCATCTTCTAATCATATTTCTCGATTTGCTTTTATAACAGGTCAAAGTTTATTGACTACAATTGTTTGAAGAGAAAACTTAACACTATTTTGAGCAAGGAAGATATAAGCCAATGTCAAGAGGAGGAAGTGGAAAAGGTTTTCTCCCTCTCAAAAGATGAGGCTATTATTATTTTACTCCATTTCGAGTGGAATGCTAAGTGGGCGACTGATGGGTGGTTTGTGAAAGAGGAAACCATAAGAAGAGATTTAGGGCTTTTGAAAACTAGGGTTGCAGAGATTTATCCAAATTAAGTGATGGTCTATGGTGTATGCAAATATAGTTACTGCATTAGTGGAATGAGTGTAGGCAATTGTGAGCATTTTTTTTGTAATGGGTGTTGGCTAAGTTGGATTCAAACAAGAATAAATGAAGGAGGAAATGATTTCCTAAGACTGAAATGCATGGAATCATCTTTTGAGTTCTCTATGGGTCATGAAATAGTGCTTTCTTTATTGGTTTCTTGTGATGAATGTTATATTAGAGTGTATAGAAAGTATCTTATTAGTTCTTATGTTGAAAGCAATAGAAGAATCAAATGGTGTTCAGCCCCTAATTGTAAGTATGGTATTCAAGTGGATAGTTATGGAAGTGAGTTAGGTTCATATGAGGTTACTTTTAAATGCTCTCATAAGTTTTTCTAGAAATGTTTAGAAGAACCTTACAGTCCAATAGATTATGACACATGAAACAAATGGATGTCAATTGATTATGTAAGAAGTTGATATTAAAGATGGGTTATAATGGAAAATCAGATATATTTTCCATTATATATACAGTAACTATATCTACATACACCATAGACCATTACTAGAAGCAGCACCCACCGGATCAGAGTGCCAGCCCTGAGTCGAAAAAGTCAAGGAAGCAAAGATTTGTCTGCATTTTGAATGCCCTTGATATTGTGGCGTGTCTTTCACTAGAGTGGGGTTTGATGGACCCTAACACAACTTTAAATGTCATTATTTCATAGATTGTGCTTAAAATAATTTGACAAATACTTCTTTAAACTTAAATGCTGGAATGACATGGATCATTGGCAAGGATTCAATGATTTTAAACATAGGCACAAAGTAATTTACTCTAGCCAAATCTTGTCAGAAAGTTCGTGAATTGAATCAGACTTTGGTAAATAAAAGATAGTGAAGCCCTCCTCCTTGGGCATTTGATGAGGTAACTAAATCACAAGTGATGGCTCTTTCTTTGGCTTCTTTCAGCACATAACATAAATGGCGGCTCCGCAACTCCAATTGTTGGAGAAGATTTTAAGGAATTCCATGGTTTGTGATAGAACCAAATTTAATTTAGAAACTTGATAAAATTTATATTTTTTATATTTTAAACAATAGTAATTAATTTTTTCTTATTACAATCTCAAATTTTCTTATTTTTAAATTTTTTTCTATAACATAGTTTAGTTTCTATTTAATAAAAAATAATTGTAATTCATCTAAGATTTCTTTCCATCCTATTATAATTCTTTTTATTCTTGCAATTTTATTCATGTAAAAATGATTTTAAAAATATAGAATTATTGCATTAGATGTGGTTGATTTAATAGCTAAGCATTTGTATGCTTATTATTTAAAATTTGCATTAAAAAAAAAATGAATTTATATTTTAGAAGAACTATGGAAAAAAATATTTAGAAGAACTATGAAAAAAATTATACAATGACATTTGATAGGAAAAAATGTTAAACTTTTCAAATATATATTGTTTTAAATTATAAGAGAAATGAGTTCCAATATGTCTAGGCTAAAATAATAATATGTTCATGTTGGAAAAATAGATGGAATAATAGGGGGGGTTGAATCAGTTACCACAAAAAAAGGTCTACAAATCCCTTAGATGTCTTAAATAACTAGTTACTACTATCACTCAGTAGCCACACAAAAAAATGTTGTAACTCGGTAGATTAACTTGTTAGTGATCTTTATGCAGTCACAATCATTAACATGAATGCAAAAGAAAATAACATCAACATAAGAGACACCAGATTTAATATGGAAACCCAATATGGGAAAAACCACCAAGTAACTGGCTATCAATTTTCACTCTTACTAAGTGAGCCCTATTAGGATCCAACCCCGTTAAAGCTTACAAAACACACTGTTAGGTGTGACCGGTTAGAGGATTTAATCACCCTACTAGGAGTGGCCTTGCTAGAGGACTTTAGAACAATTTAGTAGAACTGTCCACCTTGTTAGAGGATTTACAAAATGGCTGTTAGACCAACTCTATTAAGAGATGTAGAAATTACTGCTACAATGGTGAGAAAGTAACAATAAGTGACCTAAATGAGATGCAAACTAACTTTGTTGATACAAATATCTGTTTGCTTCACTAGATCCTCTCTATTTGAATACAACTTTACTACTCTTCAAGGATATCTAATCCTTCTTCAAAATTTGCTCACACTTCCTTTTCACACAATCAATTCACTTGCATATTCTCTCATTACTCATTGATACATTTGAAATTACAACTTGACCTTTTATTTATACATTAAAAATTGTCAAGTTAGCTCATTTACAAGTTACATTTACCAATAAACAATACATCAGTCAGCTACAAACATTACATGAAACAAATAAACTTTATTTCAAAACAATGAAATCCTTTATTGGTCGACCCAGTTCGATAAACACTGCTCCAAAAATGATTTTCAGTGTTGACCAAGTGAATCTCGATAAACACTATGAACTCTACAAAAATCCTTTGGAGACTGAGTGAACTTGGTAAGAACTAACTTTCCTTTGCTAATCTTGTGAGCTTGATAGAAACTAATTTCTCTCACAAAAGCCTTTAGTGCCCAAGTGAGCTCAGTAAAAACTATCTTGATAGTGTAACTTCCAGAAACACTTGGTAGACTCTATAATTTACTTTGCTAATCTTCTAAGCTCGATAGACTCTATTTAATAACTGATATGACATTTGTGTAACATCAAAGACAACACACAATTGAATAATTATATCCAACAATCTCTCTCTTTGGCATTGATGGCAACACAACATGTCATAGTAGAATGAAATTTGAAAACAAGTCTTTTCTTGACAAAATATTACTCCCTCTTAATTTCATTCCACAAACTCCTCAAATACAATAATCTCCCTCTGTGAAGGAATTACATAGCTTCTTTGCAAACATCAAACTCTTCGTAAACAACTTCAAATTTCAGAAAGATATGATAGCACACTCTCCCTCTTTGACAACACATGCCAAAGAAAACACAAACCAAATGAAGAACAATGTACCTTATGTACTAATTCAGATGCAGTATTCTCATGATTATTCTGCATCAACTAAAAGATCTTCAGCTTGATACTTGTTGATGCATCACAAAAGCTTCATTTTAGTGAGCTTCAGATAGGGGAATGACTCCTAACTTACTTCTTAGATGCAAGAATGCATCCTTACATAAAGGCTTGGTGAATATGTCAGCAATTTGTTCTTTTGTATGGACATATTCTAATCTGATCTCCTTATCCTGCACCAATTCTCTGTAAAAGTGATACTTTATTGCAATGTGCTTGGTTTTTTAATGCATCACTAGATTTTTAGATATATTAATTGCACTTGTATTGTCACAAAACATAACAATAGGTTCTTTGATTTCTTCCCTCATACCTTCCAATAACTACTTGAAACAAACAATAAATTAGAATAGTTTACTGTTGTTGCAACATACTCTGCTTCTACTATAGATCGAGATGTGCAATTTTGCTTTTTACTTGTCTAAGAAACCAACCTCTTTCCAAGAAAGAAAGCTCCTCCACTTGTACTATTTCTATCATCAATGTTTCCTGCCTAATCTGCATTAGTAAACACTTTCAAATCCAAATTACCTCCAAATTTTTACCAGAATCCATAATCTTCAATGCCTTTCAAGTATCTCATGGACCTTTTGATTGCCATCATATGATTGTCTCTTGGTTTTGCTGAAAATCTTGCTACAATACCAACTACAAGGGCAATATCTGGCCTTGTATGAACTGCATACTGCGATTTTCCAATCATAGATCTATACAATGTTTGATCTACCTCCTTTGATTCATCTTCCTTAGTAACTTTCAATCCAGTACACATAGGAGTCCCAATTGGTTTATAGGCTTCCATGCCAAACTTTTTCAGTCTCTCCTTGATCTATTTAGATTGAGTTATGTAGATGCCATTCTTACTCTACTAAATTTGAAGACCAACAAAGAATTTGATCTCACCAAACATTGACATCTCAAATTCCTTGTTCACTTGCTCTAAAAATTCTTTGCAAAGATCATCATTCCCTATGAAAAAAGTATCATCCACAAATATTTTTGCCAAAACAATTTTATTATCTAGTCCTTCTTTGATATACAAGCTATTGTTATCATTAGTTCTATGAAAACCAATTTGAATAAGATAGTTATGCAATCATTCATACCATGCTCCAGGGGCTTTTTTCTGACCATACAATGCTTTGTGTAATTTTCAAACCATGTCCTTCTTGTATGGATCAACAAAAGTTTTAGGCTGTTCAATGTAAACTTCTTCATGCAGTATACCATTGAGAAATGTTGACTTGATATCCATCTGATAAAACTTAAATCTTTTATATGTAGCATATGCAAGTAAGGTCCTGACACCTTCAGTCTTGCAACAGGAGCAAAAGTCTCTCCATAATCTATTCTTTCTTCTTGAGAATATTCTTTGCATAGTAGCCTAGCTTTGTTCCTTGATACCTTACCATCTTCATTCAACTTATTTCTGAATATCCACTTAGTTCCAATCACATTTTTATCTTTAGGCCTAGATACAAGAGTCCATGTTTTGTATTTCTCTATCTTCTCTATCTCTTCATTCATAGCCTCAATCTAACTTTCATTTCCTAATGCATCTTTGACACTTCTAGGTTCAAAATCAACAAGTAAACAAGTACCTTTCAATTTACTTCTTGTCATAGTACCTTTAGATTTGTCTCTAATGATCTGATCTGGGCTATGATGTCTCCTAACATATTTTGCTAATACAGGTTCCTTTCTTTTTGAATGCTCTTCATTCTCATCCTCTTGCACTTCAACTTTAGGTTCTAGCAATTTTACTACTATTCGAGTCATTTAGACTCTGTAGGCATTGGATTGGTAGAATCTAAATGTGACTTGGGTTCCTATAGCTTGGTTTGAACTTCCTGCAACTTGGTTACTAAAGACTTGGGAGTAGAAGATTCCTAATGAATAGGTGTGTCTTGCACTATATTAGGTTCAATGAAAACAAATCTTCTATAGTCTTCTAGTTCCTTTTTTCGTTCTTCTTCAACCCTTTCTACAAACTCATCAACTTTCACATGTGCACTTTCTATGATCTTGTGAGTAGACAAATTCAAACATCTATATATGCTTTACTTTTGCAAGAGTATCCCAAGAATATTCCTTCATCACCCTTTACATCAAATTTACCTTTTCTAGATTCCTTCAAAATGTAACATTTGCTTCCAAATAATTTTAGGTAACTTACATTAGGTTTATAGCCATACCATAACTCATAGGGGGTTTTGAATGATTCCTTCTTCAGTTGTAATCAATCCAAGGTATGAACTGCAATGTTGATAGCTTCCTTCCAATATTTGATAGCAATGTTCTTTTCAATCATTCAATTTCTTGAATAGTCCATGATAGATTTCTTCCTCCTTTCAGCTATTCCATTTTGCTCGAGAGTTCTAGGTGCTGATACCTGTCTTTTGATTCTCCTTTCAATGAAAAAGTTATTGAACTCATGGGAGATGAATTCACCACCTCTATCTAACCTCAAGCATTTCAATCTTTTGCATGTTTCCTTTTCTACTCTATCCAAATACCACTTGAAATTTTCAAATGCTTCTGATTTCTCTCTTAGGTACATGACAATCATCATTCTTGAGTAATCATCAACAAAAAGAATGAAGAAATTTTCTATAGTATAGCTTTCAATTCTAATAGGTCCACACAAATTAGTATGCACAATTTCTAAAACATCTTCAGACTAATGGTTATTACTTTTAAACCTAGCCTTTCCCATCTTACCAATTTGACAATTCTTGCATAGACCAACCTCAGGTTTCTTTATACTAGGAATGCCTCTTACTTTCCTAAATTTTCTTATTTTCACCAAATTATCAAAGTTCACATGACACAATCTTCTATGCCATAACCAACTTTGTTCAACTTGAACAATAAAACATGAACATTCACCAAGTTCAAGATAGAACATGTTACCTTTAGTTTGAATGCTAGATCCAACCACCTTTTCTTTCTCATGCAGCAACCTTTATTTTCCATGCATGAATTCCACTTTGAATCCATTATTGAGTAGATGTGTCACACTCAACAGATTGCGTTTTAGTGCTTCTACCCAATATGCATTATCACATACAAGCTCTTTGGTTAGCGAGATTCTTCCTCTTCCTTTTATGCAACAAGGTTCATTATTTTCAAACCTCACACTAGCACCATCATAGTCTTCAAAATTTTCAAATTTTATTTTATCACCAGTCATATGATGAGAGTAACAACTATCTATGATCTATGTATCATTTTGGCTCACATGAGAGATAAGTTTCATTTCCTCATCATTATCAGATTCATCTTTCACAGCAATGTAAACAATTTCATCTTATTCTTCATCAGAATCATTAAAATCCTTAGCCATGAAACATGTTTTCTTACCTTTGTCTTTGAATGATTTGAAGTCTTTCTTGCACTTGTGACCTTTCTTCTCATCCTTGTTCTGCTTATTTTGGCACCTAGCAGTAATATGTCCAATTTCCTCACCTGAAAAACAAACTAGAGGAACCTTACCTTTGTATTTTCCTCTGCCTCTAGAATATTTCCTAGTTAGTAAAGCTTCAACTACCTCAAGATTACTATTAGAACTCTGTTCTAATTCTTCTTCACTTTTTGACTGAGAATCCTTTGTCTTCTTTCCTTTCTCCTTGAGTGAAAGCTTGGCTTCAAATACCGATTCAACATTCTTGGTAGCTAGAGCATAGTTATCATAGTTATCTAGCTCAAATGTAGTCAATCTTCCAACTATGGCCTCTAAATTTATCTTATGATTTGCTTCACATCTTCTTTCTTGAATTGTAGAAACTCTAATTGCATAAATGGGAAATAATGTTCTAAGAACTTTAGTTACTACTATTTCCTCCTCAATGTCTCCTCTAGAAGCCTTGATTGCACTAACAATTGCTTTGACTCTTTCAACATATTTTTCAATGTTTTCATCTCCTCTCATCCTCATCTAATCAAATTATCCTCTTAAACTTTTTTCTTTGGCTCTTCTAACATTATCATCACCTCCATAGATATCTTTCAACTTGTTCCACATTTCAAATGTAGTTTTGTAGTCCTTGATATCATCAAATTCTTTATAGCTTAGGGCAGAAGCAATGTCTATCATCATGGTGTTATGCGTTTTCTTCTCAGCAATGTCATTTGTAGATAATGTGTCAGTAGGAGTCACATATGCTTCATCTAGAGGGAGTCTCATGAGACCTCACCATGCTGAAAAGTTATCCCTATTAAGCCTTGGAATTTCCCTCTTGTAAGACATCCTGATCTTTAGCTTAAATCCTTGAATCCTTCCTGCAAGCACCAAAAGCTCTAATACGAATTGTTAGAAATATAGATGGAGTAACTGAGAGGGGGGCGAATTAGTTACCACAAAAACAAATTCACAAATCCCTTAGATATCTTAAGTAACTAGTTACTTCTGTCACTCGGTAGCCATACAAAAAAATGTTGTAACTTAGTAGATTAACTTGTTACTAATCTTTAGGCATTCACAATCATTAACATGCAAGCAAAAGAAAATAACATCAACACAAGAGACAGCAGATTTAATGTGGAATCCCAATATGAGAAAAACCACCAAGTAACTAGCTACCAATTTTCACTTTTCTGAGGTGAGCCTTGTTAGGAGCCAACCCTGTTAAACGTTACAAAACACACTGTTAGGTGTGACCTAGTTAGAGGATTTAATCACCCTGCTAGGAGTGGCCTTGCTAGAGGACTTTAGAACAATTCAGTAGAACTGTCCACCTTGTTAGAGGATTTACAAAATGGCTATTAGACCAACTCTGTTAAGTGATTTAGGAATTAATGCTACAATGGTGAGAAAGTAACAATAAGTGACCTGAATGAGATGCAACTAAACTCTGCTAATACAAATCTCTACTTGCTTCACTAGATCCTCTCTAATCGAATACAACTTTGTTGTTCCTCAAGGATATCATATCCTTCTTCAAAATTTGCTCACACTTCCTTTTCACACAATCAATTCACTTGCATATTCGCTCATTACTCATTCATACATTTGAAATCACAACTTGACCTTTTATTTATACATTACAAATTGTCAAGTCGGCTCATTTACAAGTTACATTTACCAATAAACAATACATTAGTCAGTGAAAAACATTAGATGAAACAAATAAACTTTATTTCAAAATAATGAAATCCTTCATTGGCTGACCCAACTCGGTAAACATTGCTCCAAAAATGATTTCCAGTGTTGACCAAGTGAAGCTCGGCAAACTCTACAAAGTCTACAAAAATATTTTGGAGCCCAAGTGAACTCGGTAAGAACTAACTTTCCTTTGCTAACCTTGTGAGATTGGTAGAAACTTATTTCTATTATAGGAGCCTTCAGTGCCTAAGTAAGCTCAGTAAAAATTTTTTTCACAATGTAACTTTCAAAAATGCTTAGTAGACTCTGTCTGATAACAGTTATGACATTTGTATAACATCAAAAACAACGCACAATTGAACAATTGTATCCAACAGTTCATTCATTCTTGTCTTTGCAAATACTATATATTATTCTAATCTATTGGATTGATGTATTAAAACTAATTGTATAATTTAGTTACAAAGAGAAAAGAGGATGAAGATATCAGGTAGAAATGGACAACACACATCGGGAAGATATGAGTTAGAGAAAGAAATAATTAGAGTTATGGAGAGAAAAAGGATAACAAGGGTCTAAAATAGATGGAGATTGGTGGGGGGGTGGGGGTGGCGGTGAGGGGGGGGGGGGAGGGCGGCGCGGGGTTGCCGAGAGAGAGGGAGATATAGAGAGTGAATAGGCTAGGAAGATGATATTGTGAGAGGAGTGAGGGGAGAGAGTTAAAGAGTGTAGTTATAGAGAAAGAGAGAGCGAGAGAAGAGGGAGAGGGTGAAAGACATGATGTAGAAATTAATACTAATTGGGGGGTAAAATGGTAGGTGCATGTGGGAAAAAAGAGAAAGACAAAAGAAGGGAAAGAGGTGAGGTAGGCAATCAAATGGATGGATTTGGTGATGGGGAGAAGGAGAGAGAGAGAGAGAGAGAGAGAGAGAGAGAGAGAGAGAGAGAGGCGGGGGGGGCGGGGGAATGCGAGCTAGACATAGTGTGAAGGATGAGAGATAAAGAAACATGAGAGAGTTGTTGAGACTTTAATTTCATGATTAATAAACAAACCATGTATTATAAAATTTGAAGCCTTAATAACTCTTTAACTCTTGATTTCTTTAAAGAAGTCCCACTGTGAACTTTTCGAGCCACTGCAAATAATAATCTAACTTTAAGGATAAAACTTATGCTAGCACTAATGCAAATGAAAACTCTAATTTATATCCAAAGTGTAATTTTAATTACTTGAGTAAAAAATATACATTTTGATCGTATTAATTATTATGTTGGTGGGTTTTTTTTTTCAAAAGGAATCTATTGTATTAAGTATATCTATAAAGTAAACATGTAAAATCTATAATGTATCATAAAATATAATATATTCAATAATTATTACTTATTCTTTTACATTAATGACAATAATGTCTTTGATTCTTTCATTGCAAGTCACGAGTGCTACTAGCTTATATATATTTTATATATATACAAAAATTCAAGAGATATCCTTCTCGAGGCACCTATTGCACTAAATCCGATTATGAAAATAGGTACCTCGAGAAGGATATCTCTCGACTTTTTGTGTATATATAAAATATATAAGCTAGTTTAAATTACCAAGACATAGATATGGACAATACTATAAATTGGCATTTAAGTTTTTCTTCCTAGAGGTGGTTTGATAGTGTTCATATTCATTTATAGGAATATTTTTTCCTAAATTAAGAGAAATAAAAATCCAGGAGAATACATTTAACGAATAATTGAATGAAAAAAGTAATGATTTATTTACAAAAGTGGAGATTACATTACCATGGATGATGGTGTGAAGGGAAAAGTAAGAAAGTTGGGAAGCAGAGAAAGAGGGTCCAAATTTTCCAATTTCTGACAAACATCGTCCTTTCCATTGCTTACATCAATTATAATCTTTTTATGAGACTCCTTTACAATATTCTTTTTGTGCTTCTTGTTGCAGGGCTCCATATGACCACACACTGAGGCCCACTCAGCATAGGCAGATCCGTTGAGGGAAAAGTTGAGGAGAGCCTTGGATCCTCTCATCTTGTAAGCAGCACAATCATATGCCTAAGCGGCTGCCTCTGGAGTGTCGAAAGTTCCAAGCCAACTGCGGGCCCCATCCCTGGCAGAGTCCCTAATCTCTGCTACAAATTTTCCCCATGGCCTGCGATGCACGCCTCTATAATGTCACTCAGACGAAACACTTCAAATCCTGATCTCCGTCAGAGAGATCAGCAGATGAGGAAATGGAATCCTCGCCTAGCAAACGCAACGAACTCTGTTGAGCAGAGTACTACTCTTCACTCATCATTTTAGAGGCAGATAGAAATGAATTAGGAGGAATCTGTAGTTTTATATATATATAGAGAGAGAGAGAGAGAGAAAGTCCTCTCTTTCTTCCTTAATAAACTGACAGAGAGAGAAAGTCCTCTTTCTTCCTTAATTGCACTTACTGGCTAACTAGGGTTGACAGATGCACATGTCAACAACGTGCGCATCTCTAACATAACGATTAATAAACTCACAGAGTATATTAAGAACAAAATCACATTACCCTCTTTCATTTGTTTTCCATTTTTATTTCAGATTTCTAGTAACAAGTCAAGAAGTCAATAGGTTCTTTCAGTAGAATTCAAAGATGAACAAAATTCAACTAGTTTTAAGTTTCGAAAAGAAGTCTTACGATCGGAGTTTTTTCGCTCTACTAGGGTTTTCTTGCTTCATGCGAACTTTCAGTTTTTTGTGTACAGCCCTTCGCTTGCACTCCCCTTCTGTCGGTACTTGTCATATCGCATTTACTGTGGGAGCTTTAGGTTAGGATTTAATGGCTTCAGCCAGCGGTGAACTAGTTGGTTCTAGTATTCATGCTGCTACTTTGGACTGCCATGGCACCATCATCAAACAAACACCCGCGCAAGTTTGTCCCGAAGGTCTTCCACGAGGTAATCTTGATATTGTCCTTCCTTTGCAAGAATTTGATGCTGCATGTGACTAGTTAGAACAACATACCTTGATAGGGTATTTTGTTGGTAGGACTCCCCATGAAGCTATGCTCAGAGAATGGGTCAACAAAAGTTGGACTCCTCATGGAGTCCACCTTGACGCTGTGCAAAACCTTACCAAAGGTTTTTTTTTATTTCGCTTTGCTAACCTGTCACAAGCAGACACGGTTTTTACCAACGGCCCTTGGTCTATGCGTTCCTCTCTACTTGTTTTTCAGAAATGGTCCCAAGACTTCTCTATCTCGGATGATAAAAAGCTTAGGGTTCCTGTTTGGGTCGAATTCTCAGGTCTACCCTTGCCCTGCTAGCCTTTTATTGAGTCTATTGCCCAAGCCCTTGGAAAAGTTGTTACCAAGGAGCTAGAGAAATTTTTTAATGCTCGCCCTCAGCGGCGTGTTTGCATTGAAGTTGATCTTTCTAAAGATCGCAAAGATTCTGTGAAAATCCAAATTGGCGCTCAAACCTTCTCACAGAAGGTGTTTTACTTGAACCTACCTAACACCTATTATAGGTGCCAGTCTATGGAACACAAGATCAAGGATTTCCCTTTGGCTATGCCTAGGGTCAATCCCTAGCCTAAAGTAATGCCTGTCAAACAGGTCGAAGGAAAAAAAGAAGAATGGGTTACTGTTGGGTGCAAGGGCAAGCCTACCTTGAATCCTTTGGCCCCCAAGCCATCCTATGCAGTAGTTACCACGATTCCTCCTATTTCCACGGAAGTGTTTGTGCCTGCTAGCATGGAGACATTAGTGGCTTCCATTACACTTGTTTCGATTTCGCATGTTTCAAACCCTGCTTGTTCACAGGGGATTAAAGCAGCCGCTAGGGCCTCATCCTTGGTTGGGGCTCATTGTCCTCTTGCAATCTCTTCCATAGTACCACTAGCAACAAGGCATTCTCGCAGTCTTCCTGGACGTGCAGAGATATCAGGGGTAAAATGATAGGCTGTAAATTCAGAGGATTTCTCATCTGACTTCCACCCGATTTCTACCTTTTTGCAAAATAGTTACTCCTCTCTGGAGGACAAGGATGGTATGGAAGAGTTCTCATGAACTTCCTCTCTTGGAATGTTCGAGGTCTTACAGACCTCCCCAAAAAGTACTATGTTCGGGATACCCATCATAGACTTGGGAATTTAGATTTTCTTTGCCTGCAAGAAGTTAAGATTTCTGGTTTCATGCTTTCTGCTGCATGTCGCGTCATTTGGCAGGATAGCGTCATGTTTCCTTCTTAGCATGAAGTTGGCCAAGGTGGTGTAGTTACTCTCTTGTCACCTCACCTTCATTCTACTATTATCTTGCACGGTTCTGACCCCACTCACCATATTATTTGGCTTTTGCTTTCCATTAACAATCATTCTTTTGGAGTCATTAATGTTTATGCTTCCAATGATGCTGTGGAAAGGGCACAAATGTGGGTTTGGCTTGCTAACAACTTGCTGCCAGCTACTTGGATCCTATGTGGGGACTTCAATATGGTTGAAGTGGCCTCTAACAAAGATGGCATTCTACCTTTCTGTTGGACAGCTAGGGAAAGAGAAGCTTGGTTTTACATGCGTCATAAACGGGGCCTTTTTTATCCCAATACTAGCTGTCGTCATGATAGTGGGGCCTGGCACACTTGGTCCAATTTTTGAGCCGATCCTGACTGCATATTGAAACGTCTTGATCGTGCTATGATCTTGGCGCAATCTTTTTTTTTTCCTTTTCTAAAGATCGTGATCTACCTGTCATTCCCCTGACAGATGTGATGTTATCAAACCACTATCCCATTTTTTTTGGCATTTTTTGGAAAACAGCTATCCCCAAAATGGCCAAGTCTCAATTCTTCCTCAACACGTCTGTGCTATTGCATGCTTCCACCATCTCCCACATACAACATGTCTGGAATTTAGAACCATGTTCACATTCCCATCGAGGTTGGATTCAATGGTGGAATGATGCCATTACCAGAACGGCTTGATTTTTGCGCATCTACGAGTGTCAACTAGCAATTTTTAGAAAATGGTCTTATGAAGCCAACACCCTTGCCCTCAAAAAAGCCTATGAAGCTCTCACCTTCAACCCCTTTTATGTGGATCTTCAAATTCAGCTTGCCAAGCTTCGCCATGAAAAGAAAATTGCTGATAACTATGCTGCCCGAGGAGCTCAAATCAAAGCCTGTCTCCATTGGTTGGAGGTTGGTGATAAAGCCTCGAAGGAGTTCTTCCAGGCTCTCCGAGCCCGTCATACCAATGTTGTGATTAAAAGGATAAAACAGGAAACTGATGTTCTTTCTAGTCTGCCTAACATCCTACAAGCTTTTGTTCTTCACTATGAGAATGTTTTTGCTTCACAGGGCCATTCGATTACTCAGGAGGATGCTCTCAGAAAGTGTAAAACTGTTACTCCAAACCACCTCGCGGTTGAGCAACACACTTTCTGTGAGCAACTTTTTTCCCTCCGAGACCTTAAAGAGGCAGTTTACTCCATGGCAGATGACAAATCCCCTCGGTGTGATGGATTTCCCTGTGAATTTTACAAACATCTTTGGGAGCAAATTGATCCTGATCTGCACAAAGTCTATCTTGAAGCATACCATTCTACAAGCTTAGGAGTGATCATAAATAAAGGCAATATTAAATTCATACCTAAAGTTGGTGATCCTGAGGACATCTACAACTGGAGGCCCATCACCCTCCTGAATGTGTCTTATAAGATCATTTCTAAGGAACTCTCTCTCATCAAATCTAGGTATATTCTTGACAACATCATTGTTGTCTAGGAAGGTATGGAATGGGCTCATAATTCTAAGCAGCAAGCTATATTTTTTAAGATAGATTTTGCTAAAGCCTATGATCACATTGAATGGCCTTTCATTTTGGCTATGCTTCAGGCTCTGGGTTTTGGTCCCAATTTTCTTCAGTCCATGGAGATGCTCTTTGGTGACGTTAATGCTTGCATCACCATCAATAATTTGCAATCTAAAGCTTTTGGACTTTTTCGTTCCATCAGACAAGGTTGTCCACTAGCTCCAGTGCTTTATGTCCTTGCTACTGAAGGTTTTGGTTATTTACTTGCTCACTCTATGTCTTCAGGACTAGTCCAGGGCATTTCCTTGCCTGATTCTTCCTCCTAGTTAGTCAATGGGCATTTTGCTCATGATTCTTTTCTTACTCTTCTTGAAGATGAAGAAAACATCAAAAATGCTTTAATTTGTCTGGAGACTTTTTGTCAAGCCTCTAGCTCTGCCATTCAATGGCATAAAATGCTCTACTACCGACAGTCCTTTTTGCCAGCTCCACCTTAGTTCAGACAATTCCAATAGAAATGGGTTACTCATGGAGAAATCTTCCACTTTCTTGGCATTCCCTTTTCTTTCCAGGCTTCCCCTATGGAACTTTGGAATGTTGTGCTTACAAAGATTAACAAAAAGCTTGATTATTGGATCACTAAGTCACTTTCTCTTGCTGGTAAATTCCAGATTTGTTTTAAGATTTTGGTTACCACCCATGTGTATTATTCTTCTTGTTGGGCTCCCTCCAAATCTTCCTATCTCAAATTAGAACGTTTTCTCGGAGATTTTCTTTGGGCCTCTGGTTCTGGCCATCATGGTTTTCACAGAGTTGCTTGGGATTTCTGTTGTCTCCTAAGGGAATCTGGGGGTCTTGGCCTGCTTTCCACTTGGAAGCAGGGCCTTGCCCTCTATGCTAAATGGATTATTAGAGCTATTTCCAGAGATGAAGCCTGGAAAATTCTTTTCAGGCATTGCATCTCTTCAAGCTTCCCTACTAACAGACCGGTGTGGAAGGGGATTGGTTTTTAGACCCTTCTCACTATGCGTGAACCAGTGGTCATACAGGGCTCTTTTGTTATTAAGAGCATCTGGAAAGCCTGGAAAGTTATTAAACCTTGGCTTCATTGGGCTGGTGATGAGTTTCACAATGGGTTGTCCTTAAATCAACAGAACATTTGGTGGTCTCCCCTGTTTGCCTTCCAAGGTACTCCTCTTGCCAAGACTCAAGGTGCCAGTGCTCTGCATTTCTTTAAACGTGGCATCCGCACTACCAAGGACATTTTTTCAAGAGTCACCATGAATTTCAGGTCATGGGAGGATGTGCAAGTTCAATACCACCTTGTTCATGCCGATCACCAGACTTATGATCTTCTATTGTCTTCCATCCCTGTGCACTTACTTCATAAAGTGGGGATTCAGTCTGTTCGTCCTTGGTGGTATGATTGGAAGTGGTTTCCTGACACTCCATTTGCCAATTAAAAGCCCAATATGGGATATAGATGGCTTTTGCCCCACCTTCCGATGGTGGACACACTTAATCAATGGTGGCATTTGCACTCTTCGCTTTCACAATGGAGAAAACGATTCGACACCATTTGGAGTGCCATTACAAAACCTAAGATTGCACACTTTTCTTGGTGCCTTGCCTTCCAAGGTCTTCCCTTGGGGCCTCGGCTCAAGCACATTGGGGTTTCTGATCCTAGATGCCCCTTTTGTGGCCAACCTGAGTCCGTTTTGCATATTTTTTGGTTTTGCAAGTGTGCTTAGAATTATTGGCACTGGATTCATGATTTTTTCAAGCCTTTTAGGCCCAAACCTTTTTCATGGCACATGATCCTACTGGGTGATTCCCCCAAATTTCCTTAGAAGTTCTCCCAGATTTGGCATACTTTAAGGATGAAAATTTTGTTTTCTCTATGGAAAGATAGGAATGCATTTTTATTCACTCACAGTTTTTTGGATGTTAACATTGCAATGTACACTAAGGCATGCATTTGTAACAATGTCATTATGTAGATACAAGTGCAAGCTAATAAAGTTGCCCTGGAGGTTGCACACTTACAACAATTGTTAAATCATTGGGGCAATGCTTCTTGCACCATTGCTAGAGTGCCTCTGGATGCCTCGGTCGATGCCTCCTTGTCTCGTGGTCATCATTCCTAAAGCCAGTCCTCTGGCCGCCATTCACACACGCCGTGCTCCCAGGGTCCTTGCCACCGCTCTCCCAGCGGTGGTCATGGCAGTTGGAGGCATCGCTATGCTTCCCCACCACATGGTGGCTCTGGCTGGTCCCCAGCTCCCCCCCCTAGGTAGGCTTCTGGCCGGTCTCCGGCTCCTCCACCTAGACGGGCGCACTCTGGCAAGTTTCCTTGGCTTGCCTTGGCAATTTCTCCTCCGCAGCCAGACAAGAAGGATGTGCAGACTGCGACTACCCCAGACCCTGCTGATGCTTCTAACGGTTGGACTGTTCCCAGTCTGCCTCACAATCCCACCGATGCATGGGGATTTCCTGATAAAGATGATCCTCCTCCCTCTGCTAGTATTGCCTTGGCAGCTTAAAATTTTATTTTTTTTGATGAATAGTTTATAGTTTCTGGCTGAGGCCATATTGCTTATTCTGGCTTTGGCCGTTTGAACTCATTCGCGGGGTGATCCTATATCCCCCGGCCCCTTTTTTGTGAATTGTAATTTTAGTAAATTTTATTAATTGAAAAGGACTATTCATAAATTTAAAAAAAAAAAAAAAACTTAATTGCAACTCTCTACTGAAAAATATTACAAGGTCTTGAATATAAAGAATTCAAAGTTAGAGGAAAAACAAGAAAACAACTAGATACATATGTATGTAGATGGGTTTTATTTGCAAGAGAATAAAACTAAAAACTTATCAAAAAAACTCTTTTTTTTCACTAGCATTAATTATCACCATACTCCCTCTTCATGCTGAGTGTGCTCACAATATGATCCATTCATTTCAAAGTGCAACTCCTCATCACTAGAGTCTAATAGACTCAAATAGTACTTCTAATAGAAGTCAATTAATAGCTTATAAATTTATCTCATTCATGAGAGGTCACAAGGCTCAATTTTGTCATCCTTTCTCTAGTATAGAGAATACTCAGAACTCTTCTGCATGCCAATCAAAATAAGTAGTAATCAACTACTTTACTCAAAAATCAAAACCTTGATCCATTACTATTTCTTTTGACATGTCAACATTGAGGTTTGTACAACCTTTTCAACATCTTTGTCACTTTCTCGCAACAAAATCCATATACACCTTTTCAACATCATCAAACCAATATTATTTTTAAAACATCCATTGTTATAATTATAATAATTTCCATCTATACTTGAGAATATCTCCTTACTGTCACCTTTATCCTCTTTACCAAAAAAATTTTTTACTGTACATCATCCACATTAAATTGGTATAGATCACATGTAACATATGCAACATCAACAACTGATTTTGTTGACATCAATTTTTTTTAATTTTATTTTTTTCTCTAACATTTTTACCTTCTCTTCTTAATATATATTCATCTTCTTAACTTCTTCTGATTCCTCCTCTAGATTATTATTTTCACAAACTTTCTCATAAGGATTCTTTCTCAACCCCCTGATTATTTCTAACAGCTTTGAATTTATTTTTCATAATTCATCAATTTATCATTCAAAAAATCATTCTCAAAAATCAAATTTTTATTTTCTTTATTTACTTTTTTCCTCTCTTCCCCATTAAAATAAATTAAACTCTTTTACACAAATGTAAGGACCGCCCTTGCAAAACAAATGCCACATCAACAATCTCCATAATATGCAAAAAAATCAACGAGAGTCAAAGTCTTTTGAATTTTGACCGATCAACATTAGTCGATTAACTATCATTAACTTTAATTAAATTTATACATCTACATATATGCTCAAATTTAAAAGAAACTGTAAATTTGTTACCAGATTACTAATACTGGATACTAGATACCAGGTGGTATAACCATGATGACCAAGTTGAAAAGAGCTCCAAAACCTGTCTAAGAACACAAGGGTGAAAATATTGTAGGAGTGCTTTACCACCCTACCACGAAGCTATTAAGCTTCCCCGAAATCTTTCCTGACATGAAAGATACCTAGCCTGGCAATGAGATAGTCTAAACAAGTAAAACTAAGAGAAAGGTAATAGAATTTTGTGGTAAACAATATCATGTCCTAAAACCCTTTGTAGCCACTCAGAAACTCACAAAATCACATAATTAGATCAGGACCTAACTTATAATAAATCAAATAAATTAAGCATCCTTGTTTCAAATTTTCACACTACAACCTTCATATGTGCATATGAAATATGTAAGTAACCATCATAAGCAACTCATAAAGTGGTATCATTAGACATGTCACATGAAGCCATCCCATAACTAATGTGGTTAATAGGATGAAGGATAAAATGATAACACAATCAAGTATGTATAGGAGCAACATTGCCTTAATCCATAACATATTATTCCTAGCATCTTCTAAAAATTGATCAATGTGCATAAAACTAGGTATTGCAAAAGACAGTTTAGCCAATCTATAACCAAGCATTTCAGCCAAATTGCGCAACATTCTATGACCAAACATTGCTGTAGAGATTTAATTATATATTCAAGGTTTATTTGAATTTCCAATGTTTGCTTGAGTATCATAATTATTTTCTAAGCACATGATATGCAATAATTCTTTCATTTAATGTAACCAAACATTGATACACCATGCAGTCAACACATAACTTTTTCCATACTGAAATATTTAAGAATCATTGTAATATATTACAAGCTAGGTTTGAGTTTCCTTCTTTTTAATATTTTTCTAACACTTCAAAATGGAAAATGTTGAGTCCTCTCTAATTTCAAACTCTCATATTGGTATTTCAATACTACCCGTTAAGAGATTGGCATAGTCAAGTAAACATTACTTAAAAACAAATTCTCCATATAAGAATATTTTAAGTAACTAGACTCCATTTAAGAACTTATGAGAATTTAATACTAATTCCTGAGGAAGAAATTGAATGTAGACATAGTAACTTATCGCAATACAACAATCTATCATCATTACTCCATCAAAGGGGGTCATAATCATGCATAGAAAGAAGGTCCCATTTACTCTAGTAGATCAACTAAGATACAAGATAACCAAATTTAGCTCATATGCTTCTTCTGGTATGTGCATATATATCCAAGGCTGTTGAAAAATCAATGCATAGGTACCATGTTTATCAAGTCTCCTTGTGTGCATTTCCTAATCCAAAGCTACTAGGTAGAAGATTTGTTTAAACTTAATTTTTGTTGATCAAAGGATAAGGAAAGGAACACAATACAATCTAAGAAAGAGAGCCTTTAGAATGTGTTCCAAAGTTAAATTGTGTTTGTTTTTCTACACAAAATCTACACACAGTGGTGAATGCAGCTTTGAGATCCATATAGACGTTCATTTTGTGCAAGCCTGGTTCATGGAGCATTATTATTATTTTAAATCAACATTTTGAGCTACCTATCACATGGGATATAGTTCAGAAAACACATTAGTTTCAATATTTCTACCTAATAATCAGGTTCACATATAAGATTGATACCATTGACAAATCAATTTCACTAATTCTTTGGCTAAGTCAAGAATCTTGTAAGGTGGCTTACAAATTTATGTAGCTTGAGAATAACCCCACAAATGTCTATTGCTTCCATACATAAAACAAACAAGAAAAATCATATTGGTGGTAAGTTCAACAAAAATAGGGTCTAATTTGGAATGCTAGATGAATCCCCAGCATTTGTAAAAAATATTTCACATATTGTCAACAAGCCGCAGTCTATAAATATTTCAATGCGCATTATTGGAAACCTAAAGATAAGGTTTGAGAAAATAAGTGTGTTGTTGACATATCCACGTGGAATGAAGTTAGCTTTCCTAATTACACTTAACATTTCTACATATATTGGAAAACCCTATATTCTTACTGTAGACGAAAAGAGGTAAGACCCAAGGGTTTGAACACAGTAATCTTGAAAAATAAATAGAACTTAATCTTACAAATTCTTATGAAAATATTAAAGGAAAAACACACCATCCATCACCAAGACTATGTAGACAATATAATAATATTGAAAATGGTAGCAGAATGATAAGAGCATACGCTTCATAGTAAAGATGACACCTACCTCTGTTTTGTGGCAAGTAACCTTGAAAAGAGAAAAAGTTGATACCCCTCACAAGCTGTACAAGACACCTCCACAAACCCCTGGTTGTCTCCCATCTGCGATCGTCCTCCTCATTTCCCCTTCCGCTCTTTTTCTTTTTTTTATCAAAACCACCATTGTAACTAACTTTTTGTGCATTTATACAGATTGTGGCTATAGATGAGCAACAGGCGAGTTCCAAAGTCGACATCCATAGCTTTCGGGTAATCTTGATGGAAATAATGAGTCAGAGAAGGGCAAGTATAGATTTGGTTTCTGAGGGAGGTGAAAAGGTGAGCTTGCGTGGGTGAATAGAAGTGGGTATGATTGCAGAGGGAGTAGTTCTGCTTGTTGATTCAGCACTTGCATAGAGCATGTCAGAGAGGCAGAGAGACAAGATTATCAATTTTGCTCAAGTTGTCATTGTTGTGCACAAAAGAAAGGCCAGAGGAGCATCCAACCAAGAGCCATGTTTTTTCTTTGCTAGTTAATATTAAAAAAATGGGACCATATGGAAACTATCGTTGGCTTTTAAAACTAATTAGTAACTAACCCAAAAATCCTCAAAAAAATGTGTAACGAACTCTCTCCCTAACTGACAAGATCTTATTATTGGATTAGAATTAAGCTTATGTGGCACAACCATATCCATTTTATTCGAGAAGGAAGAAATGGGTTATGACATCAAATGAATTACCTCTATTGTGGACAATATTCTTGAGTTGCACAAAAAAATGCCTTTAATCACAATTAATTTTCAATCTTCCTTTTTCTCAGTGCTACTCGTGATCTTTTCTCTTCCTTTTCAAACTCTTCCATAAATCATTTTCAACACACTTATTTTCTCTTCTGTAATATGATTCAAATCAACATCTCATATTTTCATACTCTCATCAATTCAAAAGAAAATTCAGCCTAGATAATTTCATAAACACTCATTACATCCGATGATCTTCATCTTCTCTGATACCAATATTGATAATTAACTCTATTAAATTCTAGAATTTGCAAAGTATTTTTTTCCATACTAAAACCTTTACAATCGTGAAGCTCTGATACCAAATGTAGAATTTACACATGGCAAAAATTCTAGAAAAAAAGGAACTTTATTTGTAGCTCTCTACTTAACAGGATTGGAAACATTTTAATATAAAGAATTCACAGCCTGAAATTTTTTTTTTACGAAGAAACAAGATACACATATATCGATACATTTTTTATTTACAAGAGAATTTTTTTTAAAAATCTCTATCCTAAATCTATGCATATAGCACATTCCTATTTTCATAAAAAACTAAAAAAATAACTAAAACCTTCTTAAGAAAACTAACTAAACAAGACAAGATTAAATAAATAAATAACTAGTATCCAAATAAGAAATACATAATATATATCTCATTATAGTATTCCATAATAGACTTTTTCTTGGAGAGTTTACATATGAATCCATGCATAGTTGATTATGAATCACAATTTCATCTCTGATATCTTTTTAAAAAATTAACGTTAAAATTATTTTTCAAAATAGATCATTCTTTTGTGATTTGTAAAACAAAACCAGAAGTATAATACATAAATACAATTTATTTAGAAGTTTCCACAATGCACACTATTGTAGAATACATTACTATCTAATCACTATCAAAATTCTAATTCTAGAACTTGACCAAATACCCCCTGGGCACCCAAGTGTGAAAGGTGTAGGAGGAACAACAAGGATAACAAGTGTCACATAGTGGCTAGTATTTTCCCATTATAGTTATAATATTTAGTATTAAAAATTTGATTAAAAAATTGTAGTGTAAAATGAGAACTGATTATACAAATATAGAGCAATGATAGTGCAAAATATAATTTAATTATATAAAATAATATTTATTTAATATCTAATTTTATGAATAAATAGCAAAAAGTAAAAATTAATAATTAATTTTGCATTGATTTTATCAATTTCTATAGATTTTAAATGAAATTATTTTATAATAAAAACAATATTTGTAACAAATATATATTTAATCATTTTAAAATTTAAAATAGTGTAGAAAATAAAATAACCTTTATATTTTTCTATAAAACTATGAAGAGTTGAATGAGGTAGTGGATGTGAAGTAATTGGCTTAGAACATGTTAACTTTCCCTTAAAGTTATCAATTAAAATTGATTAACCTATTAACATGAAGAGAAATCATTATTTTCATTTTGTTATCTAAATATTGTACACATTACTTTAGAAGATAAAATAAGAACTGTAAACAATTAAAAAATACTTCATTCTAATTGGTTAAAATGAATATGGTTAATACCTAGATAAACCAAACTAATTACAATAGTACATAGCTATGCACAAATACTAACAAGTGTCACATGGTGGATTGTACTTGCCATCGTAGTTTTACATGAATTAGAATTTAAATAGTAAATTTAATACTTTTATTACCATATTGTATCTTATTTTATTGTTATAGTAATTTGAAAAAAATCAAAATTTATGAAACATATATAAAAATTTGAATATATTAAATAACTATTAGTTCATATATAAGAAATTCGAGTCAATCAATTACATATATGAAAAAAAATTCTAAAATATATAAATTAATAACAAAAAAATATGTAATTAATAAAATCAATTCACTAATTTCTAAATTAATGTAAAATTTGTAATATTGATAAATAATTTAACATATTATAGTAAGAAATCAAAATGACAAATTTAAATCATTACAAATAAATTTTATTGTATATTATTAATAGTAAAATAATATTTTAGTATATACATATTTTGATCACTTTTTCACATGCCTAAAATAAAATAATATTAAACAAAGGTGATGACATTGATATCTTTAACAACTTGATAATATAAGTATTAATGATCATGTCAAAAACTACACCAAATGAAATGAACGAAAATTTTTCAATAAGGTAAATGGTTTAGATATAATATTAGAATAATAAATTAATATATAGCTTTAAAAGTATTTAATTAATTAAAATATAGTTTGTTCTCATTGTTGATTGGTTTTAAACTAATTCAATAATTGTGTGACGTAAATGCAATAGTAGTAGCCTAGAGGAAGTACAATAAAACCTTTATAATAAAAATGTTGAATTTTTTATTTTTTTTTTAAATATAGCAATTTTAATTTAAACAAAAGTAAGTTTAAAAGTTACAGAGTATTGAAATGATAATATTTTATTACTTAAATTTTGCACAATCCTTATACAAATTGAATTAAACTTTAATGTTTATTTTAAAGAGCTTCTTGTTCAAACATTGTTATAATTCTAGTGTAAAGTAAATTCAATAATATAATGGTGAGCTTAATAAGGATCCTAATTTGAACTATCTATAGCATTGATCCTTGCACTACAAAATCACACTCTAGCGAGAAAAAAGAGCATGACTACTTAATTTTATTTTAAAACTTGACAAATTGTCCACTAGTAACAAATCTTTTAGTGCACATTTAAATTGAAGAATTAGTATTCATAACTTAAACTACCAATAAAAATAATGTTAAAAGTTTCCAATTAAGAAATTAATAATCACAATATGAAAACAATCACTCATTGATAAATCATCTAAATTAGGGTAGGGCGACAACAGAAAAGAGAAATATTAAATTTTCTTGAACAATAAAAGAACTTATACAATCATTATATTTTTTTTCTTGTACAATAGAAGGACTTATACAAACATTTTATTCCTTTAGAGAATTAGGTCGAATAGTTCATTGGTGTTCTAACAAGGGCGTGAGTGAATCACCCAATGGGTGGTTTCGACTTATTATTAGTTATAAATATCTTAGAGATATTCAAATTTTTATTAAGATTTGGATACACAGTTGCTAATAAACCATGATAACCTCTTAAATCATACTTCAAAATTGAAAGTAGACTTGTAAAAAAAAGGAACCCTTTTTTGGCTAAAGCATCATTCTTATTTTTGTAGAAGTTTGTAACAATACACTATTGTACAGTACTCATCTAATCATTTCTTCACGTACCTACTATTATTATCATTAATGTTAGAATATGGGAATGAGAAGGAAAATGAGTTGAAGAATTTAGTAAATCATAGGTGCAAGAATTAGAAGTTTAAGGAGGGCGATTTGCGGCTACTTCCTTCACCACCACCTTAACAGTGGTTGTCAAGTGGTCGAAGAGAGCGTCCACAATCCCCCTCTCCAGCATTTCCTTTTAGTACATGTGTCATTTGCAGTCATTTTTAAGGACTTCTATAAGTGATAATTGGAAGAAAATGTAGCGGTAGACATTAGACATGATGATAATGCCAACATGGTGAGCAACTGGCTTATTCCCCTATTGAACCAAGTGAAAGACTACTTTTAAGTGTTGAAATTAATGCATGGATCTGATAATAAATGACACGCATCTTATGATATTAGCTTAGAGGATATTCTCTCCTAGCCTACACTTCCTAGGTTTCCTATGCCATGTAAGTATCCTCATAAATTTATCTATTTATTCTCAACTAAAATATATTCTTTTTTTTAGGAGAGCTCTTTTAGTTTTTCGTTCTGCTAGGGTTTCATGCAATCTTTGAGTTTCCTTGCATATAGTTCTTCATATGAGCTTTCCTTTTGTATTTTCCACATGTCAAACAAAATTTATTGCAGGATTTTTTATGCTAGTTTATAATGCCCTCGGCTAGTAGTGACCCAATTGTTGATACTGGTGTTTACGTTGCTACTTCAGAAAGCCATGGTGCCTCCATTGAACAAACATACTCGCAAGTTCATCCTGAAAGTTTTTCATGAGGTAATACTGATACTATTCTTCCTTTGCAAGAATTTGATGTTGTTTTTGATTGGCTAGAAAAACATACCTTAATAGGGTATATTGTGGGTAGGAATCCTCCTAAAGCTATGCTCCAAGAATGGAAGAGTTGGACTTTTCATGGAGTTTTCCTTGACGTTGTGCAAAACTGTACCAATGCATTTTTTTAACTTTTCCAACCTATCGCAAGAAGATGTGGTTTTAAGCAATGGTCCTTAGTATATGCATTCTTCCCTGATTATTTTTCAAAGATGGTTAAGAGATTTCACTATCTCCGATGACAAAAAGTTTAGGGCTCCTATATGGGTAGAGTTCCCAAGTTTACCCTTTCCATGTTGGGCTATTATTGAGTCCATTACCAATGCTCTTAGCAAAATTATTATGAAGGAAAATTTAAAAAAATTCAATGCTCATCCTTAGAAATGCACTTGCATTGAGGTTGGCCTCTTGGTCTCTCCAAGGATCTTAAGGATTCTACGGATATACAAATTGGTTTCCAAACCTTCTCTCAGAAGGTGCTTTATTTTAACCTACCTAACATGCATTATAGGTGCCAGTTAGTAGAACACAAGATTAGGGATTGTCCTTTGGTTGTGCCTAGGGTTAAACCCTCGCCTAAATAGGCTCCTATCAAACTAGAAGGGAAGAAAAAAGAAGAATGGACTATTGTTGGGTGCAACTGCAAGGCTCCCATAGTACCTAAATAGTCATATGCGGCTATTGTTTTGGTTCCTCCTATCTCAATAGGAGTGCAAACCCTAGCCATTGTAGGGATGCAAGTAGTTTTTTTGGAACCAAACCCTAGTGTTTCACAAGTTTAAAACCCTAGTTCACAAGGGATTAAGGAAACTGCCAGGGATAACACCTTACTTGTGATTTACACCACACTTGCTACTTCCTCCATAGAGACTCAAAATGTGCAACATTCTACCATTCCTCCTAGATGTGCTGAGAAACTAGAGGAGAAATGTCGGGCCATCAATCTAGAGGATTTTCCTTCTGTCTTTAACCAAGCTTCAACTTTCTTATAGAATAGCTACTCCACTTTTGAGGAAGAGGAAGATATGGAAGAATTTGCATGAATTCTTTTATCATGGAATGTGTGAGGTCTTATGGACCTCTCTAGAAACTACTATGTCAGGGATACTTGTCATAGACTATTGGAATAATCAAATGGGAAGAATACTTCTAAGAGGGGGGGTCAATCAAATTTATCACACTTTAACCTTAAAAACTTTTAACTAAAAAATAAATTGCTTGCATGTAAACATATCAAATAAGCATAAAGTAGACACATGCATCAAAACACATAACACCAAATTTGGTAACCCAGAAACCCTCCAAAATGAGAAAGTAAAAATGGGGTGGGAATGATACTCACAAAATATCATTGTAGCAATAATGTTTGACCACTTCTGATGGTCTACCCTATTAGAGGCTTACACTATTAAAGGCTTTACACTGTGTCAATAGTGACCTAGTTAAAAGATTTACAAACACTTTACTTGAAGTGTCACCTTGTTAAAAGATTTTATAACCTTTACAAAGGATATACAAGCTAGCTATTAAGCTAACCTATCAACATAGGATTTTCATTCCAATACAATTGCTAGAAAGTATTAGATTAAATGAACCTGATAGCTTACAATCCAAGATTGTTGAATTCAAGCACTTGATCTACTCACTTTAATCTGATCCTTACTTGATCTGATATCCATTCGATGCCCTTACTATGTTCTAATCAACTGAATATGCAATGTTGATTCAATTACTAAGGCTTTAACACCATTGTTGCTTGCCCTGTTCTACAATTCACTTAATTTTTCTATTCATTTGCTTAGAAAATCCTTAATGACTTCAAATCGTGGGGTCTTTGCCTTCTTATAAAGGCTTCAAAGACTTAGGGTTTGCAATGAATTCACAAACTTGTTTTTCCTATTCAAATCCTTAGATTTATCCTCTTGGTTGCATGCAATCTCCACTTTTCTGATTGGATGCATGCTGATTCGATATGTAAAGTAAAATATTTAATCTTATCTTTTAGATCCTTTGTGACTCATCAAAAAATGGTTTGCATCTGAGTTTGTGAAGGCACAAACTCATTTGTTGATTCTGTGTTACTCGGTACATACTGGATTACTGGTGCTCAACACATATATAATTCTGGCTTGCTCAGCATCGATTGTGACTCAGCACCTACATATCACTAAGCTCATATGGTTCACTTAGCACCTGAAGTCAACTAGCACCTATATCATGCTCGGCACATAAAGTCACTCAACACCTATTTGAATTTTTTCCTTGCGCATACTATGGCTCGGCATATATAGTGTACTTAGCTTCCATAAGAATATTGGTTAAGTGTGTTGACACTCTATTCTCAAAACCAATCTAAGAAAAAAAATCTCCCCCTTTGACATGAGTGTCAAAAACACTTAACTAAGCACTATACTTGATATTATGAGCACATAATTCATTCTACTCGGCATATGTACAAAAATTCAAAAACTTGTTCAAAATTTTGTAAGGAACAATATACCTTAAAATTCTTATAGCTACCCCTGAGCTGATTGTGCCCTTTCCATTCTTGTAACTATAATTCTTTTCTTGAGTTTGTCTCATGCTGATGAATCTGATATTCTTTTCCTTTGCCCTATTTCTACTTTTTGTGCTCTGTATCTTTGTTACCTTTCATTCTTATTTACAAACTCCCCCCAAAACATTATATCTCCCCCTTTCTAATTATACATTAATTCTTTACCTTTTTTATTATTTCTCCCCCTTTATTATATCTCCCCCTTTTTGACACTTATATCAAAGGGTACTAAGGGTTAAGACCACATTTTGCCAAAAATGTACTATTTACCTTGATAATCATCTTGAGAGCTGCATCCCAATTCTCCAAAGCAATTTCTAATGATTTGTGTTGGATGGTAGTCTCTACAGCAAGATGAACAAGTCCATCTAAAGTAGAAAGATTAAAATCTTTCTTTAGAAAAATCTCATCATAGGCTTGTTCTTTATTGAGTACTTCCAAATGTGGGCTAATGAAAGATTGTATCTACATTAGTTTGGCCTTGATATTGGCCTCTTTAGCTGTTAGTGTAGCTAACTCTTTTTGAGTGTGAAGTGTTTGAGCAAAATGCTTCTCACTTTGAGCTAGGTCTTTCGGTAGCTACATGCTTGAAATCTTTAGATTTTTCTCCAGAATCAATATACTTTGGGTTGTCTCTTGTGCAAAATGTGTGAAATCACACAACTTTCTATACAATGAGAATACATTCTCAAGTAGAGTCATTGTCTTTTCAATCTTCTTTTCCAATTCAACATGTGAGAGTGTCATTTCACTAGAAATTTTCTTATTTACTTTTCCTTGAAATTTCCTCTCAGACCATTCCATGAGTTTCACATTGGTTTCCTAGTCTACATTCGTCACTTGTTCTATAATATATGACAGTTGTTCTGTTATTGACTTTGTTTCATCAGGTGTTTGCAAGCTGAAGGCATCCAAAAAGATGTCCTTAATTTCATGTAATTCTTTCCTTTTTAATTCTCCTTCCTAAGTATTTATTTCCTTTTTCTCTTGTTCAATGCTTCTTGCATTTCTATGATTTTCTCTATGCTTGTTGTTTTTGAGTCATAGCTAGGTATGACTGACTCTTGATCTAACTTAGGGTCTCCATAGTGAAGTACCCTTGTCACTTTTGTAGAGCTTGAGTCTAGTGTAGAAATTTGTAATGGTATTACATCAGTGCTTAGCTTCTAAAGAGCTTTTTTAGGAGTGTCAATAGTTAGTAGTTCTACTAATGTTTGTATTGTGGCCTACTCCTCCTCCTTTGGTGTGTCCTTGTCTTCTTCTGATCTCCCTAGATCAATCACAATTAATTGAGGTGTACCTTGAGTTTTTAATATAGGATCAGATGTAGAAATCTGTCTTGTTTTCGCTATTGATGTGTCAACTATTGGAAGCATTAGAACTTGAACTTTAGTAGCTATAGAGATGATGGAAGGTGGTTCTTTTGGATTCACCTTATCTCTAATTGAGTCAACTACTTCCTTTTGTAACTCATCCACATTGACCAATAAAGGATTTGTACATAATTTTGCTTGTTGTGTGGATTGGTCAAGGATCCTTTTTAGATCATCTGCAGTCAGTGGATTGATGTTTTGACAAGATTTGTCAAGAACATCCTTCACATTTATAGTATCTATAGATGTGGTGATGACATGTGGAGGGCTAGGAAGTGGCAATTGTGTGTTTTACACACTCTAGTCTATTTTCTATTATTTTTTATCAGTTGTTGCCATTTCTACTTCTTTTTGTGTCTCCTCCTCTACTCTTTTTTCTTTCTCCTCTTCTTCTTTCTTCTCTTCTTCTTCTTTCTCTTCTTCTTCCTCTTTTTGTTTCTCTACCTTCTCCTTCTCACTAGCCTCGGCCTTATCTACATCTCCATCCTATCCCTCTTCTTCTCCATCCTTGTTAGTATTCAAGTTATATATTGACTTCCACAATTGTGTGGACTTATTGACTTCCCAGATTCTCCATGATCTGTTGTAATAACAATTGTACTAGATCATATGTATGATCATTCTTGACAAGTTTGTAAGCCACATCCATAGCAATACACAAAACACTATTCAATCTACTTGATTGATAGAACTTGTGTGAAATCACCCTTACTGCAAAATCTAGAAGGGGATCTATGATTGTATCAATGGTCATGCCCCTTTTGTTCCATTTAGCCCCAGTGTTCTTTTCAATAGCTTCTTCTAAATCACTATGCAAGGTCTTGTTCCAATCTAGGGTTGGAAAGCCTGTAACCCTATGCAATTCTCTTCATTATGTTGATGGGTCCTCCTTCTAACCACAAACAACCATCATGTATTTTTCTTAGGAAAATTCGTATCCACTTAGTTTGGAAAAATGTGGGGAAAACTAGGGCATGGGTGAAGACCTTTGTTTCAACTGTTTGAAATTCTTCTTTCAACACTTTGTTATCACACAGTTTATCATATGCTTGATAAATCTCTAGGCCTCCTATTTCTCTTACCTTACAATTATAGAATTTCCTAACATCTTGCACCATCACAACTTTAGGTGGAATAATGAAGAGTGTGCCAATAGGGTCATTCTTATAAGTAACTTTTGGAATTGGCCTAAAATCGGGTTGTTCAACCTCGTTACTAACTAACTGGACCTCGTGATCTTCCTTTTCCTTAGGGTTTTTGGAACTAGAAGCCATATTGCATATCTAGGGTTTTAAAAGGTATAAGCTTTATAACTACACAACTCGACACTTGAAGAATACCTTATATTGATGAAAATGATGCTTGATCTTTTGTTGAAATCCATGAAAAAGCTTCAATGTTTCTCTTCAATCACTTCTGCATTGTTCTCATTCTTTCTCTGTATTTGAATGATGAGAAATGATAAAAAATTTGACCTTATATGCTTCAAAACATAGCATTAAATTCTTAGTGCATATACAATTGTACACTCAGCTCTTAAAAATTTCAAGATAACTTAGCTTCCATTGGTTTTCCATTACTTGGCTTCAATAGGATTTCCTCTTCACCCAGCTTCCATTGGAAACTTGGCTATGACAAATCACTCATCTTCTACTAGTATCTTGGCATACACTAACATTTACTTGGCATCTATGGATAGCTCAACAGTTCTTGATGAAACTTCAAGTTTTAACTATGCATCTTTACTTATGTTGTTTTATTCTTTGTGGTGCTAGTTTGTCATGGGACTAATGTATGATATAACTTTGTATATTAGTCCCATACACTTATCCATGCTTAGTTGGATGAGGTGTGACCGCTTGACCTCTTGGGTGAAGTGAACCCTCCATTGTATGTGCTGGCTCCATCCCTTCTTTTCCATGTCCTATTCATTTCTCCTCTGATGTGTTCAACATCAACCTTTGCTTTCCCCTTGTTGAACTCAGAACTTGGTGCCTTAGACCTTATTGGGCAATACCTACTGATATGGCCAATCTTCAAACAAATAAAACATGTGGTTTGACTTAACCATCTATTGTAGTTCCCTCTAAAATGTGTTCTTATGCAATTTTTTATAACATGTCCATATTCTTGATAGTAGTGATAGCTCTGCCTAGTATTGTAGTCCCAATTGTAGTGGTGTTAATGATTATTTCTCTTTGTATGCTGGTTTGGTGTCCACATAGGCTTTGACCTACACTCAAAAGCTCTATGACCATACTTCTTACAGTTGTAATAGTGACCATCAAATCTTGGTGTCCTCATGGCTTTGGTTCTGTAGTCTTGTTTCGAGTGTCCCTGCTTATTACATTTGTGATAGTGACCCTTGTTCTTGGGTTTGTCTTGCTCATTGGTCTTCCTTCTCCTACATACATTTGTAGTGTGTCCCTTTTTAACATAGAAATGACAAGTGGGTTTAGTGTTCTTACCTTTGTCTCTTCTTTCCTCTACACTCTTTGATGTCTCTCCTTCTTTAGTACCGGTGAAGCCTAATCCTGAAGTGTCATTGCTAGATCTTGGTGACTTTAGAATTTATTTAGAGTGCTTAATGGCTTCACTTGATTTGTTGAAGCTCTCTACTATCTCCTTCTCTCTTCTCAATTCATTCTACAATTGTTCATTTTGCATTTTTAGAGTGGAGATCTCAATGTCCTTGACATTTAGCTCATGATGAGCATTCATCATTTGGCTAAGGGTATCTAGCTACATGTTGGAGACTTTTGCAAGCTAATGCAGGAGCATCTTGCACGGGAAAATTTAATTGGAGGATAGAGAAAGTGATGAAAATAGAAGGAAAAAAATAATAATAAAAAGGGGGAAAAGGATGAAAAAAGAGGAATTTCTATTTTTGAGGTGCATATGTGGTGTAAATAGAAAAAAAAATGGTTGTCATTCCATTTATCGAGGTGTAGGTGGAGTTCTAGAAGGTTGTGGATAAATCATGCATTTAATATTTGTTGGGTGCTTAGTTGTATTTGGGTGGGAATTAAATGTTTTTTGAAAGGCAGTTGCAACATCTTGGGTGATAAGTGCCTATTTAAGCAAGGCATATGAGCATTTCTAATCAAGCTTTCGAAGGTCAAGCTTCACGGTGTGAAAGCTTCAAGGTGGGAAAGTTTTGGAAGCTTGAAGGTGTGATCTCTTCTTAGTAGAAGCATGGAGAGAGGCAAGGAGAAAAAGGAAAGTTTTCCTAATTCTGTGGATAGAGTGTTGAATGTGAAGTAGTTTAAAGTAGGATTGTGGTGGATTTTTGAATGTGTGGATAGAATATCGAATGTGAGGTTGTTTACACTTGGATCTTGGATAAATTTTGTGAGAAGAGCTAGTCACTGCGCTTTAGGAATAAGGAGGTTGCTTGGTGGCTTGAAACCACATGTTGAGATCTTGGAGGTTTCTACCAGAGTGTGAATTTGAACTAGCTAGTGTTTTGGTTGTTTCTTAAGAGATCTTGCAGAACTGTTATTGTATTTGGCCATAACTAAGAAGGCCTTACAGCCCAGCACATTGCATGGAATGGTTATTTTATGAATAAAGAATGGTGATGTGATATCAGATCTTGCATTGTTGTTGTGTTTCTACTATGTGCTTATTTGTTGGGGGCTAGGACATCTCCTTTCGGGATTCTCCTACCTTGCACTACATCAAGTGGTATTAGAGCCCAAATATTCTTGAGCGTGTGGAGAGATCATCGAAGTTGTGGTAGTTTGCACTAGGATTTGGGTTGGAGAAGTAGATCTAAGTTGATCTTTATTTAGTGGTGGATTTTCTTTCTAGAGTCCTAGATTTCTTGGTTGCAAGGTTGAAGATTGTGCTTCTAACTTGCAATTGCAAAGGGCTTGTAGATGGATGTGAAGATAGAAGACTAATCTTGTTGAGCCATGATCATAGAGTTTGTAGATTGCAGATCAGTAGTCTTGGACTTGTGATGTGGTCCCTGATTGTTCATGCAAGATGGTAAGTTGCGATCTGACTTGTAAACAAATTGGTTTTCATAAGGAGCATGGGAAGGATTTGTTACAGAGGGTATACAAAGATCTTGGGAGATGGCTTTGAGAGGATTGGACCCTGAGATGATTATGAATATCCTTGATATAGTGGAGATGAATTTTTCTAAATTTCTACTTTGTTAGAAGCTAGTTTGGATGATCAAGTTAAGGAGGAGGTTGCTCTATTTGAAACTAGTTCAGCTGATCGAGGTAAGTACAAGATGAGGAAGGCATTTCATAGATGTTTGTGGAGCTAGAGTCTACCGATCTAGAAGAGAGTTGTTTGGCTAGTTAAGAGATCTAGTTATGAGAGAAGATGGAATCATAAGGGAAAGGTAAAAGAGATTAGTTACTTTGTGGAGCTTGATGTAGAACCTATAGAGAAACTAGAGGTTGTTGCTAAAGATACTCCTGACCTTATTGATGTTAGGATGGAGATTGGTTTTTACAATTAGTTGGTTGAGTCTGACATGGAGATTGCAGAGCACTAGGTCATGGATGATCGAGTTGTTGTTGGTGATGAGTTGTATGTTCTAGAGCATCTTGTTGTGAGCAATGAGACTATTGGTGTTGTGAGTTTGGCATATTTTGCTGAGGAATTACATATTTTTGTTGATAAAGAGTTTGTTGCTACTAGTGTGGATTCACTAATTGTTGATGTGGATGATAGTTTGCTGATGAAGCATTATGTTTAGTTTGTTCCTCGGAGTGAGAATGTTGATTGGATGGTTGAGACTCTAGTATTTGATAAAGTAATGCAGATGTGGAAGATTTGCATGGTGTTTTTCTTGTCCTTGTTGAGGTGGAAGCCTTTGGTGAAGATAAAGATGGTTGTATATCTTTCTTTTGGTGTCAAAGTGTGGGACACTTTTTTATCTACTTGGGGAGTCTAATGTAGGAGCATCTTGCATGGGAAAATTTAATTGGAGGAGAGGGAAAGTGATGATAATAGAAGGGAAGAAAATAATAATAGAAAGGAGAAAAGGAGAAAAAATAAGGAATTTCTATTTTTGAGGTGCATAGGTGGCATAAATAGAAAACAAAAAGGGTTTTATTCCATTTATTGATGTGTGGGTGCTTAGTTGTATTTGGGTAAGAATTAAATATTTTGTGTACATTCTATTAAATCATGCATTTACTATTTGTTGGGTGCTTGGTTACATTTGAGTGGGGAACTAAATCCTTGTTGAAAGGTAGTTGAAACATCTTGTGTGGTAAGTGCCTATGTAAGCAAGGCATGTGAACATTTTTAATCAAGCTTTGGAAGGTCAAGCTTCAAGGTGGGAAAGCTCTGGAAGCTTGATGGTGTGATCTCTTCTTATTAGAAGCTTGGAGAGAGGGAGGGAGAAAAAGGAAAGTTTTCTTGAGTCTATGGATAGAGCGCCAAATGTGAAGCAATTTACAATAGGATTGTGGTAGAGTTGTGAGTGTGTAGATAGAGTGCCGAATGTGAGATAGTTTACACTTGGATCTTGGATAAAGTCTATGAGAAGAGCTAGTGGCTGCAGTTTAGAAACAAGGAGGTTGCTTGGTGGCTTGTGAGCACAAGTTGATATCTTGGAGTTTTCAACCAAAGTGTGAATCTAGACTAGCTAGTGTTTGGGTTGGATCTTGAGGGATCTTGCAGAACTATTATTGTATATGGTATTAACTGGGAAGGCCTTATAGCTTGGCACATTGCATACAACAGTGATTTTATGAATAAAGAGTGGTGATTTGATATTAGATCTTGCATTGTTGTTGTGTTTCTGCGATGTGCTTATTTGTTGGGGGGCTAGGACATCTCCTTTGGAGATTCTCTTGTCTTGTACTGCATCACAAGCTCTATTATCTTCTCCTCTAGTCTATTGGCAATATTTTTTTTTATCATCCTCAAGCATAGCCCTGCCCTCAATGTCTCTTTTCTTCTATTTAGTTATCTCGCATAGCACCATGGCTTGTGACTCTTGCTCAATTTTAAGAGATCTTATCTCTTTTGCTTGAGCTATGTTCCTTTCCATCAATTTTACTATTGCTGCATCAAATTCTTTGGAATTTCCATTGGAAAATACTTTTGTGGTGTCAATCTCCTTGCAGTGTGTGTCATTTTCAACTATGGCTATATCCTTCCTTCTTTTTAAGGATTTTCTCAATTCTTCTCTGGCTTCCTCCAAGTTGTGTAGAGTGAGGCGCACATCAATGACCTTATTCTTTATAATCTTCCCAAGTTTGAAGACTTCCATTTTCAAATCTTTTCTCTAAGTTGTTAAGCTTCTCCTTTTGAGAACTAAGCTCTAATACCAATTGTTGGAATAATCAAATGGGAAGAATACTTCTGAGAGGGGGGGTGAATCAAAAGTATCACACTTTAACCTTAAAAATTTTTAACTAAAAAATAAATTGCATGCATGTAAACATATCAAATAAGCATAAAATAGACACATGCATCAACACCCATAATACCAAATTTGGTAACCAAAAAACCCTCCAAAATGAGAAGGTAAAACTGAGGTGGGGATGATACACACAAAATATCACTGCAGCAATAATATTTGACCACTTTTGATGGTATGTCTTGTTAAAGGCTTTACACTATGTCAATAGTGACCTGTTTAAAGGATTTTCAAACACTTTACTTGGAGTGTCACCCTATTAGAGGATTTTATCACCTTTTCAAAGGATCTACAACCTAGCTCTTAAGCTAACCTATCAACATAGGATTTTCCTTCCAATACAACTACTAGAAAGTATTAGATTAAATGAACATGATAGCTTACAATCTAAGATTGCTAAATTCAGGCACTTGATCTAGTTACTTTGATCTAATCCTTACTTTATCTGATATTTTTTCGATGCCCTTACTCTATTCTGTTGAACTGAATATGCAATGCTGATTAAATTACTAAGTCTTTAACACCCCTATTGCTTGCCTTGTTCTGCAATTCACTTAGTTTTTCTATTCATCTTCTTAGAAACTCCTTAACAACCTCAAATCATGGGGTCTTTGCCTTCTTATAAAGGCTTTGAAGACTTAGGGTTTGCAATGAATTCACGAACTTATTTTTTCCACTCAAATCCTTAGATTTATCATATTGGTTGCATGAAATCTCCACTTTTCTTATTAGCTGCATGCTGATTGCATAGGTAAAGCAAAAGATTCGATCTTATCTTTTACATCCTTCATGATTCATCCAAAAATGGTTTGCATCTAAGTTTGTGAAGGCACAAACTCATATGTTGATTCTATGTTACTCAACACATACTAGATTACTAGTGCTCGGCATCAACTGTGACTTGGCACCTACATATCACTCGTCTCATATGGTTCACTCAACACCTGTATCATGCTTGGCACCTAATGTCACTTAGCACCTATTGGAATTTTGGCTCGGGACATACTATGGCTCGGCATATATAGTGTACTCGGCTTCTATAGGAAAATTGGTTGAGTGTATTGACACTCAATTGTCAAAACCAATCTGAGACCAACATAGACTTGGTAGTTTAGATTTTATCTATATGTAAGAAGTTAAGATCTCTAGTTTCATACTTTCCTCTCATGCTGCATCATTTTTCTGAATGGCATTATGTTTTCCTCTCAGCACGATTCTCGTACAAGTGATGTAATTACTCTTTTGTCACCTCATCTTCATTCTATTATTATTTCACATGGTTCTAACGCCATGCACATATTCATTTGGCTTTTTCTTTCTATTAACAATCATTCTTTTGAAGTCATTCATGTTTATGCTCCCAATGATGTTGTGGATCTTATGAGGTTGATTGGCTAACAACTTGCCTCTAACTACTTAGGTTATGTGTGGTGACTTCAATATGGTTGAGTTGGCCTTTGACAAAGATGGCATTTTTATTTTTCACTGGACAACTAGGAAAAGGGAAGCCTAGTACTACATGTGTAATAAATTGGGCCTTTTCTATCCCAATACTAACTACCACCAACATAGTGGGGTTTGGCACACTTCGTCCAACTTCCAAGCTGGCTCTGAGCGCATTTCAAAACATCTCTATCATGCCATGATTACTGCACAATATTTTTTCTCCTTTTCTAAGGATTGAGATTTACCTATCATTCCTTTTCTAGATGTGACATTATCAGACCACTATCCCATTTATTTTTCTATTTTGTGGCACACAACTGGCCAATGAGTTGTTAAGACTCAATTCTTCCTCAATAAGTCAATACTGATGCATGCTTCCACCATTTCTCATATCCTGCGTGTCTAGAATTTGGAGCCACATCCACATTCCCAAATAGGTTGGATTCAGTGGTGGAATGATGCCATTACCAAAACTAGTCACTTTCTGTGCATCTATGGACAAAAGTTGGCATTTTTTAGATGGCACTCTTATGAGTCCAGTACTAATGCTCTTAAGAAATCTTTTGACGCTCTCACCCTTAACCCTTTTGATGTTGATTTGCTAGTTCAAATTTCCAAAATGTGCCATGAAAAATAGGTTTTGGATAATTATACTGCTCGATGGGCCCAAATAAAAACTTGCCTCCATTGGTTGGAGGTTGGTGATAAAGCTTCAAAGGAGTTTTTTTAGGCTCTTTGAGCCTGTCATAGCAATTTTGGGATTTAAAAAATGAAACAAGGCACTTCTGTTCTCTCCAATCTCCCTAACATCCTGCAAGCTTTCGTTCATCACTATGAAAACGTTTTTGCTTTGCAGAGAAATTTGATTGCTTGGGAGGAATCCCTTAGAAAGTGTATTTTTGTTACTCCAAACTACCTAGCAGTTGAGTAACGTGCTTTCTGTGAGCAACTTCTTACCCTTTGAGACCTTAAAGTGAAAGTTTTCTCCATGACTCATGATGGGTTTGGTTCAGCCCATTAACCTTCTTAATGTGTCCAATAAGATTATTGCTAAGGTAATTTCTCTTAAAATTTGTCGTCTCCTTCCTTTAATTGTGTGGCCCATGAAAACTGGCTTCATCAAATCCACATATATTCTTGACAACATCATTGTTATCCAGGAAGGTATGGAGTGGGTTCGCAAGTCAAATCAGCCAACTATTTTTTGGAAAATAGATTTTGCTAAAGACTATGACTAGATTCAATGGCCTTTCATTTTAGCTATGTTCAATGTTCTTGGTTTCGGTTCCAATGTTTTGAATTCTGTGGAGATGGTCTTTGGAGATGCTAATGCTTGCATTATTATCAATAACTTTCTATCTGATGCCTTTGGGCATTTTCATTCCATCAGGTAGGGTTGCCCTCTAGCTCTGGCATTATGTGTTCTTGCTGCTAAAGGGTTTTGTTACTTTCTAGCCAACTCCATCTCTTCAAATTTGGTTCATGGCATTTCTTTATTAGAGTCTTCTTTCCAATTGGTCAATGGTCATTTTGTTGATGATTCTCTTCTCACTATTTTAGATGATGAAGAAAACATCAATAATTCCTTGAATTGCCTTAAAAAAATTTGTAAAGCCTCTTACTCTACTATTCAATGGCATAAAATGCTCTATTATTGCCAATCCTTTTTGCCAGCTCCACCTTGGCTTAACCAGTTTGAATCAGAACAGGTCGTACATGGGGAGATTTTTTGCTTTTTAGGCATTCATCTTGCCTTTCTACCATCGCTAGTGGATCTATGGAACACTATGCTTTCCAAGATTAAGAAGAAGCTAAACTATTGGCTTACGAAACTTCTTTCTCTTACAGGAAAATTTTAGATTTTCTCTAAAGTTCTTGCAGCTACGCATGTCTATTATTCTTCTTGTTTAGCTTCTTCAAAATCCTCCTATTAGAAATTAGATTGATTGCTCCATGATTTTCTTTGGGCTTGTTGTTACAACCATCATGGCTTTCACAGAGTTGCTTGAGATTTTTGTTGTCTCCCCAAAGAGTCTAGAGCCGTTAGCCTTCTCTCCACATAGAAGCAAGGCTTTTCTCTTTGTGCAAAATGGATTATTTGTGCCATCGTTGGAGATGAAGCTTAGAAGATTTTGGTTTGGCATTTCATTTCGTCTGAATTTCTTGTTAACAGACCTGCATGGAAGGGGATTGGCTTTCAAACCCTTCTCATTAGGAAAGAACCTGTGAACATACTAGACTTTTTATTATTATTAAGAGCATATGGAAATCTTGGAAAGTTGTTTGGTGATGAGTTCCTTGATGGGCTCTCTTTGAACCAGCATAACATTAGGTGTTCTCCTAAATTTTTCATCTAGGGTATTCCTTTAGCAAAGACTCAAGGTACTAGTGCTCTATGTTTTTTCAAATGAGGCATCAAGACTCCTAAAGATCTTTTCTCTAGGGTATCCATGAGTCTTAGATCTTGGGAAGATATTTAAGTCTATTACTGTCTTGCCCATTCAGATCAACAGACTCTTAACTTGTTTCTTTTTGCAATTCGAGGTCACTTAATTCATAAAGTGGGTATCCAGTCTATTTGGCCTTGGTGGACTGACTGGAATTGGTATCATGTCACTCCTTTTACTAGCTACAAGCCAAGTTTTTGATATAGATGGATTTCTCCCCATCTATTGATGGTGGATACAATCAATCAAAGATTCCATTTGTAATCTTCCCTTTCTTAGTGGAGAAAGTGTTTTGACACTATTTGGAGTGTCATTACAGAACCCAAGATTGCTCATTTTGTTTGGTGCCTGGCTTTTCAAGATCTTCCCATTGGGCCTTAGCTTAAGCATATTAGGGTTCTGGATCCTCAGTGTCCATTTTGTGGCCAACCAGAGTCTTTCTTGAATATTTTCTAGTTCTATAGATGTACTCAAAATTATTGGCACTAGATTCATGTTTTTTTAAGTTGTTTTCGCCTAAACCCTTTTCTTGGCATATGGTTATTTTGGGTGATTCTCCTAGGATTCCTATAAAATTTACCCAAATCTAGCATACCTTCAAGATAGAGATTTTTTTCACTCTATGGAAAGATAGAATTGTTGTTCTTTTCACTCAATTTTTTTAATATAAATATTGCTATGTACACTAAAGTGTGCATTTGTAATAATGTAATGGCATGGATCCAAGTGCAAGCAAACAAGGTGGCTCTAGAGGTGGCCCACCTTCAAGAGATTCTCAATCACTGGGGTAATGCCCCTTGTATTCTTGCCAAAGTACCTCTGGATGCCTCAGTTGATATGCCACCGCTCAGAGGCCATCGCCTAGGGCACAATTCTTTAGGTAGCTAACACACCACGATTGCAGGCTTACTGCCATTGCTTTCCTAGTGGTGGCAATGGTGGTTGGCAACATTGCTCACTTTCCCCACCCGATGGTAGCACAAACTAGTCCCCAAATCCTCCTCCTTGTCCTCAGCATGTGGTTTCTGGAAAGTGGCCTTTCACTTGAAATTGGCCATCTCACCTCTGCGACCTAATACCAAGGATTCTGACCAAACCCCTGATGATTTTGCTAATGGCTGGAGTGTTCCCAACCCGCTTGCCAATCCCAAGGATGACTACGGATTTCATGATTGAGATGAACCACCCCCCAATTGGCACTGCTTTAGCTGCCTGAGGGTTACTTCTTATATGATTTTTTTTTATGAATAGTTGTTGATTATCGTAGGGTGATCTTGTATCCCCCGACCTTTTTTTATGAATTGTAATCTTAGTATATTATTTATTAATATAAAAGAACTATTCGTAAAATATATATATATATATATATATATATTCTTTTTACATTCATATAGCTTCTCCAAAATTTTCCCATAATTTAGAAAACTTTATAGGTAAATATTAAAAATTTATAGTTTATATAGTAGTTAGCTTTCAAGGGACGTGTTTTCATAAAAAATATAAAACTATGATGTATGAAGTGACGTTATATGGTTTTAATTTACCAAGGCGCAGATATGGACAATACTATAGATTGGCTTTTAAGTTTTTCTTTCTGGAGGTGGTTTGATAGTGTTCATATTCATTTACAGGAATGTTTTTTTCTAAATTAAGAGGAATAAAAATCCAGGAGAATACATTTAACGAATAATTGAATGAAAACAGTAACGATTTATTTACAAAAGCGGCGATTACATTACCATGGATGATGGTGTGAAGGGGAAAAACAGAAAGTCGGGAAGCGGAGAAAGAGGGTCCAAATTTTCCAATTTCTGACAAACATCCTCCTTTTCATCGCTTACCTCAATTATAGTCTTTTTACGAGACTCCTTTACAATATTCTTTCTGCGCTTCTTGTTGCAGGGCTCCATATGACCACACGCTGAGGCCCACTCAGCATAGGCAGATCCGTTGAGGGGAAAGTTGAGGAGAGCCTTGGATCCTCTCATCTTGTAAGCGGCACGGTCATATGCCTCAGCGGCTGCCTCTGGAGTGTCGAAAGTTCCAAGCCAAGTGCGGGCCCCACGCCTGGCGGAGTCCCTAATCTCCGCTGCGAATTTTCCCCATGGCCTGCGACGCACGCCTCTGTAATGCCGCTCAGACGGAACAGAAATCTTAAGCGACGGATTAATTTCCCCTCGACTACCGCACTTCAAATCCTGATCTCCGTCAGACAGATCAGCGGATGAGAAAATGGAATCCTCGCCCAGCAAATGCAACGAAATCTGTTGCAGAGCTGAGTGGTACTCTTCACTCGTCATTTTTAGAGGCAGATAGAAATGAATTAGGAGGAAGCTGCGATTATATATCTGGAGAGAGAAAGTCCTCTCTTTCTTCCTTAATTGCACTTACTGGCTGACTAGGGCTAGGGCTGAGAGATGCACATGTCAAGAACGTGCGCATCTCTGACATAACGATTAATAAACTCAGAGAGTATTGATACTGATTACAAAACATGCTAAATTTTGTAAACCCACTTTTATTTCCCTCGCCTTAACTTATAAAGATTCCTTGTTTTATTTTTATTTTTTACGTTTGATATCCGCATCCCGTTCGCGCGGATTAATTGACAGAATATTGACATAACATTTTCATTTTTAATTTACTCTAAAACATGCATTGGAAATACCGGTCTAATCCTACACTCTAAATCACGCTTTTAAAATGTATAATCATGTTGAGCGGGTCATCGAATAAAAAAGACCACGTTCCTCCTGGAAATATTTATAAAGACTCGTTGATTTCACAACACGATAGATATTAAACACACACACATATATATATATGATGCATCATCATTTTTATGTATTGTTATTTCTTTATGAATTCCTACAAAGACATGACACTACTGGAGTTATTCAACACTAAATATTTATTTCTTGGGAAAGTGTTTATTTTCACAGTATTTAAATGAAAGGTTGTTTTGTTTAATGCAAGATTTCCTCACATATAATTTAAACTACGGGATAGTCAAATTTATTTTAATTTACATTGGTTTTTTTAAAATTTAAATATTGTTTTAATTTAAATATTATTTTGAAAATAATTATTATTATTTTACACATCATTTTTTCTTTTTTTATGTAAAGATTTTTTATTTATTTATAAATTTTATATATTACATTAACCATTTTCTTTGAAAAATATATAAAATCTATAAAATTAAAATTAATCTTTTAAAATATACAAATATTAAAATAATAATTATAAGCAATGCTTAAGCACTTTCTAGAATTTCTATTACTAGGTTTTTCATGATATATAGTTTATTTGAACATTGTAAATTCTTATTTTCACTTTAACCAATATATTTTTAATTACTAAACTATAATGGCAAGTGGCACTTATTTTTTAATATATTGTTGGTACACAGATTTGTCATAGTAGAATTTTTCCAACGAAGTGTGTGGCAAATCGTTCACAACAATTGGATAGGCCATTGGTATGTGGCCTTCCTTTACGTTTAGAGGGGCAGCTCCCTCGTATGATATGATTTTTAAAGGGTTTTTTGAATAAAGAATCTAAAACTTCAAAGATCAAGAGAAAGTCGTTCAGGACGAATGCACCACACTTACAACCTTCTTGAATAAACAAGAACGATAACAAAGGTGATCAAAAACTACGCTCGAAAGCAACCAGTATTACCAAGCACATCATTATTCATAAACACTCACACAGTACTATGAGAATGTCTATTTACAACATATAACAATTTTGGTTTTAGAATAAGAAAACCGAAGCACATCTCATCTCATTTCCTTGCACGAAGAAGATAATAGAAAATTTTCAATTTCAGAGATTAAAAGTGTACATACTTTCCAAAATTTATCTCTCAATCAAAATTTCAGCATAGTGTTCCCTTATTTTAAAACAAAAAAAAAGTCCCCTTTACAAAGCCAAAAGGTGTCCTTATATAGACATAGAGGTTAATAACTACCTCTTCATGGTTAATAACTACCTCCAAAATATGTGATTTTGGCGAGGTTAATTAACCTCAAGAAAATTAACCTATACAAGAAAACTTGCAAAAATAAAACTTTAGCTAGAGTTCCTAAAAATGTTCACATATACAATCACTGATCTTCTAGCTACTAACTCTATCTATCTGATCTATCCAGACACAATTGATTTATCCTCGAAAGCCTTGTAAGCATCAAGGATGACCATCATTGATTCGTAGTTCAGACTGAACACATTTTCCATCTTGAGTTTGGCTTTGAGGTATCTATCCTGAATCTCTTCCGACTCTTGATCCCTTTTATGTAGCTGATTGGAGATAACAGGACTACAAACATTTTCCAGTTCATGTAACTTTTGTTCATACTCACGAGCACTTGCCAGCTGATTGGCATCTAGCCATTTAATTGTACTCTTTATATCTGTATTTTCTCCCTGATCTTCTTACTGAACTTCTCATCCTTGATAGTATTCCTCATGTAGTAGACATAGTTCTCCAAAATGTAACTAGCATATGATCTCTTTTGCACATGCTCGTCTCCTTCCTTGTATTTCTTTTCTTTCTCCACCATTCTCTCAATCTCAGCTTTGCTCTGCCTGCCCTTATCATTATTAATTGTGATGGTATTCTTAATCCTTGCAGGCTTTTCTTCAACACTAACATTCAAGATTCCATTAGCATTAATATGAAAACATTCAGATCTCTAAGCATCTTCACAACCAAAGATTCACCCGTTTCAAGCACTGCCTTGTATGTGCTTTCAAAGTTTCTTCTTCCAAGCAGCTCTGCAGATGCCCTGTGCAGATCATCAATATCGAAACTAGGGGAATCTAACCTTGATGTGAACACTATCTTTCCCTTATTCTTTAGCTCCGCTTTAGTTGCCGAAGAACTAGACTGGAATGTTTCTGTTATCTCTACATTTTTCAGAGTCATTCTATCGAGGATATTTTGTGCCAATTCAATATTTTTCATTTGGCCTACATATTTATGAGGGCATTGTCTACAAATACATGAGATGTCAAACCGGACTTGATGACATAGGCATGGATTTCCTTGTCCTATTGTAAAGCTGTTAAGTAAGCACATGGTGGTAGAATGGTGGATATGGTGAGAGTATTTGGCTTGACATCTATCATCTTTATCTGATTAAACAGTTTTAATGGTTCATTAGCAAATCCATGCTGGACATATCTGGTAATCAGTGTTATCCATGTGACTACATTTCTCTCTGGCATTTTGTTAATAGTTCACGTGCCTTGTCTATGCTCACTACACTTCGCATACATATCTATCTGAGCATTCACAATTACAACATCTGGCACAAAACCACTTTTAATTATGCTTTGATGAATGTCCATACCCCGATCCAAAGCTCCCAGTTTGGCACAACAAGCGAGAACGCGGGTAAAGATAGTTGACTTTGACTTCACCCTAGCTGATTCCATTAGCTTATATGCCTCCAAAGCCTTTTCAGCAAACCCATATTTTGCATATCTTGTAACCATGACATCCCATGAGATAGCGCTTCTTTCAGACATTTCTGTGAAAAGCTCCATAGCCTCCTTACAATGACCATTTTTTACATATGCTACAATCATCATATTCCATGAAACCGCATTTTGCATTTTCATGTCATCAAAAACTTTATCAGCATCAACCAAACCTCTGCACTTATCATATATGCTAATAAATGCATTTTACGAAAAAGTTTTTGTGGCATAGGTAAATCCATTGTTCTTGATGTAATAGTGGATTCGCTTGCCTTCTGAAAATGCTTTCTTTGCAATGCAGACCTATAGAAGTTGAAAATATGTGCAAGAGTCTACAGGATTGTTGTGCATTGTATGCAGATAATGGAGGGTTTCTTTTAAGCGACCCTCTCGGCAGAGTGCCCTCAGATTGGCAATTGATGTCATTGGATGTCTCGATCATTTTGTTTTAGATTAACATCAACATATCCTTGCTAGTTCAGATTTATTTGGTTTCTATTTTCAAATACGATCGTGTGAGCATAAGGAAAAAAAAACAGAACAATTCAGACCTCTTCCTGCCCTGAATGGAATGCCATTATGTAGTTAAAGTCGTGCCCTTGTATTTTCCTTTTACTAAATCATAAAAAGGGTTTTGGCGGTCTCTATCTTTGATATATAGTAGTTTTGGATTTATCTCCAGAAGAATTTTGCAGAGGTTCTCATATCCATTCAAAGCAGGCTCATGAATAATGGTCCTTTTTCTTTTGTCACATTCAGCCAGCATTTTTACAACTTGTTCCTTGATTTCTCCCTTCAATGTGGATAAAATGACCAGTCTTGCACTATCTTCATTAACAAACATAGCAGCCCAATGCAGAGCCATTTTGCCACTAATCAGAATCACTAGCTGACAGTTTTATACCATTTTCATACAGTTTCTTAAAAGTATCTGGAGCACCAACTAGTAAAGAGTAGCGGAGGAGCTGCTTCATAGAGGTTGAGAAAAACATGTTTTTGGAGGTCATCATTAATCTTTTGAAAGGTTAAGAAAAACGTGTTTTTTGAAGTCATCATTAACCTTTTGAGAGGTTAGGAAAAATGCATTTTTGGAGAGGTCAATTAACCTACTCCAAAATGTCATTTTTGAAAGTTATCATTAACCTTTTGAAAGGTTAATGGTTAATGATAGACTTGAAAACATGTATTTTGGGTCTCTCCATTAACTTGCAATAACTTGAGGCTCAGAAGTTGGGTTTTAAAAATTTCAAGTGCTGTGCGGAGCTGAGAATGAGCCGGAGACATGAAGATTTAGAAATTCACCAAGATTTAGAGATAAAATGGCCAATTTAAAGTTTAAAACTAAGTAAGTTTCAAAAATTAACTAGGGCTTATAAAATTGAAACAATTTTATAACTGAGCAACATATATATAATGTATTTTGAGGTTTTTATTTTACTAGAACTAATATCTATTTAATATATTTCAATTAATTTAAGCATTTTTAATATTATAAAGATATTATATTGTTAAAAAGTTCTAGATTTCTTAATTCCTTGTAGTTATTTCATTTTTTAAGTCTTAGGTCATAGTTTTAGGCTTTTAAAAAAATTTCTTTATAGACATATAATTTATTATTATTGTTGTTAAAACTCTTAATATAAATAATTACAATGACAATATTTACTAAAAGTATTTTTATTTGTATTATTTTTTCTAAAGTTTATTAATTATATATTTTAAATGGTTCTTTTCTTATCGGTAAATGACCAAAGTCTTCTATTATATTAGATAAATTAAAAAATAAGGAGTTTACAAAGTTCTCCATTCAAACAGGTACTAGTAGGAAAGAATTGAGTTAAAAAAACCTCTGGTCTATTCTAGAACCAAATTTCTATATTAAACAAATTAAAAGAGGCATACCCCAGTTGATTACAATTTCTTACTTACAAATTTTTACAATTGTAATAAGTAACAAAGAAACTTCGAAGGGTGGGGGAGGGGGGGGATCAATGAACTTGAAAAGAGACATGATAACAAAGTCCACTTCAAATGTCCTACCACTATGAGATAATCTTACCTATATCTACATGACAAAATATGACTATCAAATGTGGGTTAGCTACAATAGTTGAGGTGACAAATTGGAAAAGGGATTAATAATCAAAGCCTAATAGCACACTTAGGTTGGCTACTAAATAGTTCCTTTAAAAACTAACCTTTCTTTCCATTTCTATATTTACCAAATTTCAGATCTCCACATTAATATTTTCTTTTCTTGCTATTTACTATCTTGCCAATATTATAGCTAGTCTATTTAGATTATTAAATTTCCATTAAACTTTTAGGGATACATATTTTGTAAGATTAATTAGATGATAGCAATATCTTCCCTTAAATTGGTTACTCTTAAAAACCTTTAAGTTCTTAACTTAACTTAAAGGTTAATATAGTATAATACAAGGTGAAATTATAGAGAAAAAACCTTTGCGATGTAGCTACCTCTAAATTTTTATACCCATTTATTCCATCATTCAAAAGTTTCCTTATTAAATCATTATTTGATTTCTGCAATTAAATCCATACCTACTAAAGTCAAAAATAGGAATAACTCTGCATAAATTAAATGATCTATTATATTAAAAATATTTAATATTTACAATCAAAATTCTTTTAGTAGAAAACCTGCATTGTTTAAGCTAATAACCTCAGGGGCAGAACTTGCCCCAATAGCTGATAAGCAAGGAGAACTAGAAGGGGCCCAAAATTTATATAGGGCAAACCAAAAACAAGGATGAAAAAATAATAAGAGTCGTACTATAATGCTAACAAGAGCCCAAAATGCAAAACCCTCTACATATGATCCATTAAAATCTAACTGCATGAAGAACCTAAAAAGGATATAAATTTCATGTTTTTTAGTGCAAATCATAATAATCTTTGTACAATCTTTGTTGTTAGTCGTCAAGCATCCAAGTGGAAAGATAAATGCCATATGCCCTTTGCTTGACTTGTACAAATTGAAGAGTAAGAATTCCACATTCTCCAAATCTTTCAAATTCACATATGGCTTTACAAATGCAGAATAAAGAGTGAGATAATTATGGAGCCAAACTGTATTTGACTCCACAACTAATCCCCTCCAGTGATGAAGGAAGAAAATGTTTGGTTCCATCATTTTCCAAGCTTTATAAAACTGGATATTATCTTAATAGTCATGTTGGGATGCCTAAAGACCTTTAAAATGCTTATTATTACCTTAACATAGATTTTTTTAGTATATTTATAAACTATAAATCTTTTATTTTTGATAAAAGAAAATTAGCAAGAGGGTGTTGGACCGTGGAACAATCATAGAGTGAGTGTAAAGGACAAAAATAGACACTATTAATCAATGCATTATATTACATTAACAATCTATTAAAGATAAATTAACCATATATTAACAATAATTAGTGCCAGAGGACTCAAGGAATTGATACTTAGATCAACCTCTGTATAAAATATATGTTTGGAAGTGACTAAGCCACCAAATATGGTCAACATTCTCAAAGATAATATTGGGATAAGGCCCCATAAAAGAAACAATATTTAATAGAAAAAAAAAATGAGACACTAGAATAAGCCGTTTAAAACTTCCAACAATCACCTAATCATAGGTAGGAAACAAACTAAAAGATGCTATCATTATAGTTAAAAGAGAGGAATCTGACAACACACTGGCAGTCACTTGTAGGAGAAAGCTGAAAAAATACATTTGTAGAGAGCTAGATTGAAAAATATCTTCTTTTACACAACAATAACCTAATTGTCATTTCGAGTACAAACTATAGTCTCCCTTTTTGCCTCAAGAAAATATGGGTCCACCGATGGAGAAGCATCCTGAGTGTAAGGGCAATCTTGCATCACCCAACAATATTTTTGCTTTGTCATTTTCAATGACTATTATTTTAGTATATGGTTGATATTTATGGAAATTTACTATATATATTGAGTGGATCATATCATCTTAGAATGTTTTGATTTCATAGGTGGAGTTTAATCTTAGTCATACCGGCTTGCTAGTAGAGTTGCATTGTGATACCATATGTATTTTAGAAGCTTTTGATGTTTTTGTGTACAAATATTTTGAGCTTGGATTTAAAAGTGTTAGAAGCTCCAAAACAAAGTTGTACCTAGGATGACTAGTGCTTGTGCATCTTAGGAACTATAGCTCAAGAGCTAAAGATTCTAAAAAGTGCTTATAGTAATAAATTAGTAAATCATTTTAAATAGGATTTTTTTATTCTTCAAGGGCTAGGGTTAGTGTCTAGAGCCTTTGTTAGTGTTGAAAAATTGCTTATATAAGGAAGGCCCGTCGTCATGTTTAGGCAATATGGGATGGTAGTTTGTGGCTCTTTGTTGAAGAGTACTATGAAGAAATCCCTAGTGTGGATTTTATATTGTATTTGTGAAAAGTCTATAATTCCACAATAGTGGAGATAATAAGAAGCCAATTTTTTGTTCTACAATTTTATTTTTGTTCTCTATTTCTATGTGTGTTTGTGGTATTAAGGGCAGAACCCTTTATCAAGTGGTCTGAGAGTGACCCTTTTTTAAGTGTTATTCAAGGAGTTCCTAAGAGTATAAATATATCATTGAATGTGACACATTTTTCACTAGGGTTTTAGTGAAAGTCAAAAATGTCTTTATAATGGAAGCTTGGTAGAACAGTTTCTGGTGTAACACATGAGGGTTCTAGATCAATCTAGAGACAAATGCAACCATTAGAAGATCAAATTTTTTGAGGGATGAATCTTTCTATAAGAGAAGAAAGAGAGAATTAAGGATAATAAGTAGAAAATGTCAAAGAAGAGATAGTTTTAAGCCCACAAGAAGAGAGGCTTTTTAGGGGCATTTCCAACATTGCAAAAACACCTAAGTTTGAGGTTCCCAAATTTTTAGGATATAATAACTTGGAGGAATTTATTGATTGGATGAATGAATTAATAAAATAGTTTAAGTAATAAGATATTGAAGATCCATATAGAGTAAAGTTTGTGAAGGCCAAACTAAAGGCCCATGCAAAGATATAGTTGGAGAGAACCAATTAGAGCTAAATAGAAGAGAGCAGGATAAAATCAAAATATGGGATCAGATGGTAGCTATGTTAAAGAGATAATTTATTCCCATGAATTATGAGCTTGATCTACTAAAGAAAATGCAAGAGTTGAATAAAATAGGAAGAATTGTGTAGGAGTATATAGAAGAGTTCAACTAAGTTCTCATCATAACTAGCTACACAAAAACCAATAAGGAGAAATTTGCATGTTATTTTCATCAGTTGTGGCTAAACATTTAGGAAGAATTGAGCATGGTCTAAATACATAATATTGAGGAGACATACCAATTTTCCTTGAGAGTTGAGGAAAAGGTAAGCAAGAAGTTCCATAACAAAAACAACATAATAGCTCATGGTGGAAGATCTAGGGTATGATTTTATCAAGGCTAAAATAATGATTAGAAGAAGGATGACACTAGAATTAGTAGTCTAAACCAAAAGGGAAACCTTTCCAATCATTTTAATAAAAAAAAAAAAATAGAGATCAAAGAGGAAGAGGAAGAGGAAAGGGGAAAGGATCTGGTAAAGGAGGTTTTTAATGAACCTATTTTTCACTATGTAGAAGAAGGGCATAGGGTATTTGATTTTCATCAATTCTAAGAAAGGATAGATTAGAGAACTAAATTTCAAGCTAGAGTTGTATACATGTTGATGAAGATGTCATATCATCATATTTTGAATATGATAAAAGAGGACAAGTCTTACTTAATAGAAGAGACATACTATGTGGTGAGAATGAGCCTTATCAAAGGAGGAACTTGTTTCACACATGGGGAAAATGTGAAGATAAATGTTGTGATGTGATCATTGATTATAGAAGTTCTAAAAATCTAGGGTCATAAAATATGGTCACAAAGTCAAAACTTAAGAGGCATAAACACTTGCATTCATATTGTATTTCTTGGGTGCAGGATTACTACAAGGTCATGATAAATGAGAAAGGATTAGTGAAATTCAAGATTGGAAGCTACCATGATGAGGTGTTTTGTGATATAATACCTATGGACATATGTCATATGTTGTTGGGTAGACCATGACATTTTGATAGGCATATTGTACATGATTGTTTAAATAACTACACTTTGAAATAGGATGGAGTGAAAGATAAGCTGAAGCCATTTAAGGATATAGATAAAAATGTATATAGTGTTACAAGAGTACATTTTGTTGATAAAAATAAGTTCCTAGAGTGTATGAGATGCGGACATGTGTATTTTTTGATAATCCCAAAAAATGGCAAAGTTGTAGATGAGGTACCTAGAGAAGTTTAAGAAATATTGGAAGAGTTTCTAGATATCAAGTATTTGATAATTTACCAAATGGATTGCAACCAATATAGAAGATCAGCTACCATATGGATTTGATTCTAGGAGTTAGTTTGTTAAAAAAAGAAGCACATAGAATGACACCAACATAAAGTGAAGGATTGAGTAAAAAAGTGCATGAGTTGTTGTAGAAGAGGTTGACTCATGAGAGTTTGAGTCTATGTATTGTACTAATAGAGTTATCACAATCAAAAGAACAATGTAGTTGTGGCCCAGATCTAGCCAAGAAGAGAGTGTTGATGGATCAGCCACATGCATTTGGGAAAACTATGGAATCTCATGGTACAAATGTTATTGTAGAAGCTATGACTTTGCCATAAAATATGGATAAGAAATCCAGTTGAAATCTTGGGTCTAGAATTTCTTCCACACTGGTGGTAATAGATTCCTCTTTATCGATAATGCATGGCTATTTTCTACATAGGCATGGTTCATTTTTGAACATTCATGCAATGGAATTAGACTCAATTTTTGTGGGGAGAGCTCCAGGTTTTAAAAAGTTAATGGTTGTCTCACACAAAGCCATGCTCAACCTATTCTGGTTATTTCTCCAAAGGCCATGATGGAGGACATTGAGTACTAGAGTAAAATTTCTTTTGATATGTAAATTTATTGCTATTAGGATTTTTTTAATTTCTTTTGCGGCATGGATTCATCATTCATGGCAGGTGGAAGGAGATATGAAGATCATGTTGGCTAGAAATAGTTATTTCTTTGTTTTTTTCTCTTGCATGTTTGAGTAGGATTGTGTTTTTTAAGGGGGTCCTTATTTTTAGAACCATGTGGTGTTATTTGTTAAACCTTGGCATTTAGGATTTAATTTTTTGAGGATCTCCTTTCAAATGTGCCAATGTGGGTTCATCTACCACATCTTCCTCTTAAATTCTAGCGAGAAGACATTCTTTGTTATATTATTTCTTTGCCTAGAAAGACGACTAGGATTGTGCATCAATCCCCCAATAAAAAGGTTCTCTCTTATTCAAAAGTCTATGTTGAAATTGATTTGAATAACCCAATATGAAATTCTATTGAAATTTGTCTTAGGTTTTCTTCCTGGGTGTAGCAATTAGACTATGAATCCCTTCATTTTTGTTGTCAATTATCTCATGAGTATGGTCATTTTTAGTGTCAATTCCCTTCGATCATAACTTCTAAAGAGATAGATGGCTCTACTAATGGAAATTATTGTGATCAATTGAATATTACAAGAAAATTTAAAGCTTAGATGGATAACATAGCTAAGGGGCATGCACAAGTAGATAATATAGGAAATGAAAACACTCATTTGAGTGATATTGGTCTGGATGAAGATGAATTTATTCTTGTTCATCCACAAACAAAGGGGTGTAGTCAAAAAAGGCCCTTCAAAGACTAGCTATCGAATTCTAGTTTTAATCAATTTGTTGTGCTCAAAAGTATTGTTTTAGAGAATTTTATTCCTCCTAGTATCTCAATTGATCCTATTTATTATGGAGAAGCTCTACCTCATGATTCTTGTGAAGCAAATGAGCTCCCTATTACTCCTGAGTCTAGAGCTCTGGTGACTCTTGTGGTGCCTCAAGATAATGTTGGTGTTTTGGTAGACTCAGATCAAGATGTGCTAGCATCTAGTAAGGGTAATAGGTCTCTTGTCACTTTGGGATTTCTATAAAGACCTTTTAAGAGGGTTTCATTTATTCCTCCTCTAAAGAGGAGATGTAGAAAAACTAAGAGAATATCAAAATTATAGGAGATATGTTGATAGAGTCTAGAGCTACGAAATCCTTGGATGCATATTTCCCTCATCCTACTTAGTAATGATCATCCTCTTATGGAATGTTAGGGGGTTGAATAGGATCCATAGAAAAAACACTATTCATGATTTGGTGATTGATCATTCTCCAGACATTTTTTGTGTTGAGGACACAAAGATTTTGGTGGATTCTATGGACCAATTTTCCTCTAGCATTTGGTCTCTCAAACAATGCCAGTGTGTTGGGGCTATTGGGATGGCTACTTTTTTGGCTATATTTTGACACCCTTATAAAATTTCTCCCCTTTGTTGGGTGTCTTTTTGTTCAGCACTATCTATGTTGGCTTCTTCTATAGATTCTGGTGAGGTGATCTTGATTACTAATGTGTATGTGCTTGAAAATTTTATGAGAATGGTGAAAGTCTAAAGGCACATTCAACATGTTAGAAGCTTTCATCCTTACCATCCTTTGGTTTTAGTAGGAGATTTCAATTCAGCTTGGTTAGGGCCTTCATCTAATTTTTTCTGGTCGAATATAGATCTCTTAAATATTTTTGATATTAAGCCTACTATTGGTATCTTTACTTGAAAGGATAGAAAGACTAGAGTTGATGCTATCTCATAATGTCTTGATAGATTTCTAGTTGAACATTCTTTTCGGTTAGTGGTACCTTCATTTTCTCTTATACAATTTTGGACTGGAAGTGTTCTGATCATTGGCTAATTAATTATTTTACTACTAGGTTGATTATTCCTATGACTCCTACTTTTAACTTTTAGCTCATGTGGCTTTGGGACTCCTCTCTTCATGATCTTATTTCTAGCTTATGGTGAAATGCGTTTCTTCTTTTGGGACTTCTATGTTTTCTCTTTCTATAAAAAGTAAGTATGTCAAAGGGTAGCTCAAGAGATGGAATATAGATTGTTTTGGGAACCTTCATTACATGAGGAGGCTCTCTCAGGAGCATCTGGATGTCATTTCTAGATAGATTCAAGATCTTGGTTCCTTAGATGATCTGGATATGGTTGAATCCCTTTCCTATAGAAATTGTAAAAAAATTGTTATAGCTCTGATACCATGTAATAGTTTTACTTAGGTCAAAATTCACCAAAGATCAAGAAACTCAAGCACATGCACAATAGTAGACAAAGAAGAGTATGATCAATATGAGAATGCTCTTTATTATGTCAAAAGCATGTAAGCATATACATACACACTAGGAGTGCCTATGTATAAAGGCCTCTAAGATGCATCTAAAATGTGTCAAGAAGGAACTAGTAGATAAGAATGACAACTAAGCATGTATCCTCCTCAATAAGAGGATAAGCATAATAAGGTGTCTCACTTGTGTAGATGTTGTAGATACCATGTGCTCAAATAAAGTGTTTACTCCTATGTTGTAAACACCAAGTGCATAATTAGAGTGGTAACTCCTATGTTGTCAACATGACAACTCATAAGAGTATGCATACTCCTAGGTCACTAATAAATAAATAATAAAGTATGCACTAACCTAAGTAAACATAATTGAACTATAAACAGTAAATAATTATTTACACCAACATCCCCCCTCAAGTGAAACTTAGGGGAATTCACTTAAGCTCACAAAATATAGTATGAAATATATGATGGGTCTCAATTACTAGGCCATGTTAGGTACCCATGTACATAATGTAATGCAATCTCTCATAAAGAAGAGAAAGAGGGAAAACTTCGTGGGAAAAACCCTCCCCCAAAAAGAGAGATGAAAGATGTATGGATGAATGGAGTAATCAAGACGTGCCCCCCCCCCCCCCCTTATGACATAAATCAAGTATATACAAGAGAGAAGAAGGACAAAAGCCCTTAAGAGAAAAAAATTCCCACCATAAAAGAGAAGGAGGCAAAGTAGTCCCCCCCATTTAAATGTACTGTGTCGATTAGTGAGAAATGCTCCAATGTAGAAGTTGATCCATGACCACTCTGTAATGTTCCTCCCCTTTGGAAGAAACAATGGTAGAGGTATAGATGAGATGCTTCCCCTATGTATAGAAAGAATCTTGATGATGGAAGGTGTCTCTGAAACCTGCTCAACTATCCTTGTGTTGATATTGATGGTGGCTCCTTCCAATACTATACAGATCAAGCAAGGATAGATCTAGAACTTGTCTCAAACAACTATATCCTCAAATGGTAAAGAGACTTCTTGCAACTATTGTACGTAAGGATGCACGATCACATCAATCTATAAAGATTGATCATATACAGAATTGACATGAGGGTTAGAGTGAGCCCTCACAACTACTATAGAAGAATAAAATTCATCAAAGAGAAGTGGGATATCATTGAAAAAGTCTCCCAAATCTACTATGTGTGACTCCACGAACAAACCTGAAATGTCTACCAAGAATTCATCACCTAAGGCTAGAATTGGAAGAAAAAGTGTACCCTGTTGTGTTGAAGTCCATGAATCTATTGCTATGACAACTGGTGAATTATTTGCCTCAAAAAAGAGAATATGAATATCATCGATGATGTCTCCCACATCTTCAATGTGAGACTCCAAAAAAAACCTTGCAATGGCTGGAAGGAAGTTATCACATGAAGCTAAGTAGGAAGACATGGTAAATCCTATTGTACTGAATCCAAAGCATCTATGGCTAGAACTGGATTAGTAGGAGCAATAGGAGCATTTTGAGGTGTGATCCCATTCGGAGTTGATGGTACCATAATTGGAGTGACTGGAGATAGAATGCTGTCAGGAAATGGAGGGACTCATGGATCTTTATATTCTTCCCAAAGAGTCATCCAAACATCATGAGGAAAACTTACCATAAGAAGAGGAGCAAAGGATTCCTTACTCATACTATTATACATAAAGTGAAGAAGAAGATGAAGATATTTGAATGAAGGTGGTATCTTCAAATATAGGGAAGGAAACACTTCCTTATGTTCTCTTAGATGAGCAATGATTAAGGCATTCTATTTTTTATAGTTCCTCAATGTCAATTTTGTTCTTATACCAAATTAACATATGTGACAAGACTCCATGAGATAAATATATGTATACACCCCCCAAAATGCAAAATTAATCAATCAACTCCCCCTAATGTATGATTTGACACTTAATGTGTTCACTACATGCTAGTTTAGGACCTATTTCTAAAAGTAGTATTTATATCCATAGAAGCCTATATTTGGTTTCAAATTTGGAAAGTAGGAAAAAAATATGCACTTTCCAAAAAAAAATAGAACTTGATTATGTGTCTAGATGAGCCCATACCAAGCATTTGAAGTGGCAAAATTTAGGATTTGCGAGTTGCAAAAAAATTCAGGAACATAGATCTCAAACCACCTACACCAATGTGTAGATCATGAAATTCTACCCCTAAACAAAAAACATTGCTAGAAAAAATGAGTCTGTATGAGGAAGATATTGTTGTTTGAAAATTGTTACCGTAATTATTTTTCCTAAATCGCCATCGTCGCACCTCAAAAAATGAGAGGACTCTAGATTTCACCTTAGCTGTTAGAATTTGATGAAATAAAATCTGATTTGGGGGTTTTTTGACCTTCTAAATGTGATGCAAATATCTAATTTGCACCAGCAAGATTCAATCTTCACCTACAAATAATCTCTCCTATGGCCCGATGGCCAAAATTTTTTTGGAAAATAATGTAGATCCAAAAAAATGAGAAGATGCAGATGAAACAAATGTAGATCTAAAAATTAAATGTATAGATCTGAAATGATCATACCAATTTTACAAATTGGGCCTTTGAGTTTCCTGTTTGTAAAACAAAAAAATTGCCTCAATTTTGACTATTGCCCAACATAGGTAGATTTATAGTCAATTGACCGAATTGACATTGTAGATGCAATGGTGAGGTCTGCTTTAGATCTAGATATTCCCAATGTCCATGGATTCTCTATAGCGTTAATGAACAAAAAAATTCTATACATTTCTTTAACACTCCTAGTCCTATTTAGTGGAGGATTGCTAATATCCTTAGGTTTAGGATTGGTTTTCTCCCTTTGACTTGTCTTTTTTTCCTATTGTTGTTTCTAAGTAGCCATGACTCTTCTGGTAGAATTTGATTAACAAGATTTGGGAGAATATAAATAATTGTACCCATAGATTGATCTCTACTATGGCTCATATTACCCTTCTTCAATCTATTATTTAGGGTCCTCCTATTCATAGAAGCATGGTCCAAGTTGCTTTTGATTTCTTTCTCAAGGAATTTGATGCTTCTCCATGAGAATTATTTTGGAGTGGTAATTTACATAACTCTAAATTGAGCGTGATTAGTTGGGAGACTATTTGTTGTCCTAAGAAGGAGGGTGGTCTTAGCCTCTGATCTACTATCTTGAGTAGCAAAACATTGGCTGCTAAGCCTTACTGGCAATGGCTCTCTGGACAAAATCATCTATGGGCTTGTATAATTACTCATAAGTATTTAGAGGCATTGATACTTGGTCTATTTCCATGCTTGCTATTGAAGGTCATGGCTCTATGGTGTGGAATACTCATAAGATTGGTGTTCAATTGGTTAAGACGGGCCTTTTCTAGATTTGTAAGGGAGGCTCAGAGGCTTTGTTTTTGTCTAATGTTTGGGATGGAAATGCTTCCTCTTGGTCCCCCACTCATAATTAGAGAAGTAATGGCTTGATTGAATGCTTCTAGAGAAAGTTGGTGAGTTGGAAAGAAAATATATTGAGTAACACAAGGAAACTCTAGCTTCTTTGAGCATCTTTGGAGGGAATTTTCATGTATTTCCTCTCTATCTTTAAACTTCTTGGCAAATTTAGAGAGCTTCTTGAAAAAAATCTACGTAATTTATTATAGTCAGGTACTAAAGAGAAGTCTAGGATGAGCTTGGTGAGATGGGATAAAGTTTTTCGATGTAAGGTCCTTAAAGGCAAGGTAAACTTTAAGAAACCCACCTCTAGAAAAAGATATAAATTATTGATGAATCTTTCATTATTTTGAAAAAATAAATTATTTTTATCAGCAAATCTCTCAAATTTTTTATTTTAAATATTATATACATTGTTGATTATTTTGGAATCATAACTTTTGAGTAGAAAGTATTGGCGAATCTCAATAATAATAAGAAGTTCACTAATCATCATGGAATATTACAAATCAAAATTCAACATGTTTAATCTCATGGAAATTATGAGGATAATTACATTATATTTTAAATAAATAGTGAAAACTAAATATTGGTAATATATCCCTAAAGTAACTAATAATTATGACAATTATTGGTGAATTAATTTTAATTTTTTTGATAATATATAATATCGAGGTGAATCAAATCTAATCATGTATTGAATATTGTTGCAAATCTTTGAGTGTAAATTTTTTAATAAAACAAATTATTGAAGGATTTTAAATATTTTAGAACTAAATTTAAAAGAAATGTGGCAATTTAGGTTGCATTAAACCTTAAATTATTAGCCAAATTACTAGCAAAAAATTTCTAAAATTTGCAAAATTATTAATATTCACCACTAAAAAATACCTCACTTGGATGTTGAGAGATAGGAAGGATTGGACATATGAATAAGGCCCTCCTAGCAAAGATTGGTTGGAGATCGTTGAACTCTCTAGGTAGTTGGTGCAAAATTGTGATGGCCAAGTACCTTGGAGGGGAACCATTCCACCACTTCATAACGACTCATGCTCTCCACTAGGGTTCTAAAATTTGGAACAATGTGGTGAACACCCAGAAAATTCTGAAGATGGGTTGTCACTGGATTGTGGGGGATAGAAAAATTATTTATTTGTTGGAAGACCAATGTATCCAAGAGGACCCCCTCAAGGATACTTGCACTTGACATGATGGTTCTCTGACTCAAAATTATATCACCCTGGATTGACAATGGATTAAAATTTAGAATCAAGAGCTTAATGGGATAGGACTTGCCCTAGAACTACAAAACCTCCTTCAATGTTATCAAATCCCTTTTATGCCAATGGATGAGTCCTATGTTTGGAGACCTACCCCCTAGGAAGATTTCATGATGAAGTCATCTAATCTTTGTTGTTTTAGGTGGTTGGTGGCCTAGGAAGATTGGACAAAGGTTTGGAACCCTTGGATCCTATCAAAGATAAATTATTTTAGATGGATGGCCTTGAATGGTTCTATCCTCACAATTGATGACCTTCAAAGAAGAGGGTCTCAACTAGCTAACTATTGTGTCTTATGTTATCAAGAGGCAAAATCTTTCCCACACCTTCTCATCCACTACCATTTTCCTTTAGAACTATGTAGGAGGGCACTTACCTTATGGGGGGTCTAGTGGTGCATTGATGAAAGCTTGCAACAATTTGTTCATTACGATAGACTATTGTTTTACCCATATCTTAAAACTTTATGGACAATAATCCCACCATATGTATCATGGAAAATTTGGAAGAAGTGGAATAATAGAATCTTCAATGACAAAGCCACTACTAGTTCAGCTATGATCAAATAGGTTATCATACATCTAAAATAATGTCATGGGATCTAGAACTAGATGTCGACCCCTAATTCCCCTATGAAGACTTGATAGGAAGTGGGCATTCACTTGGGACTTAGGCCCAATAGTGGCATAGTTTAACAACTCCAAAGCTATGGATAGGCAAGGAATGGTGTGGCACCCCCTCCCTAAGACATGTATAAAACTTAATTTTGATGGCTCGACCATGGTGGGGACCACTACTATTCAGCGTGTCTTTCACAATTATATAAGGGAACTGGTAGTTGCCTATACTAGTACTTTTGAAGGGAGCTCTAACAATGAACCTGACACCCTATCTATTTTGTGGGGAATGAGAATTGAGATGACAAAAGGAAGTAATAGGTTAGCTATTGAGGGCAATTCGATGTTAATTATTAAAAAATTTAAAGGCGAGGGTCAAAGTAGCTAGATGATCAAAGCAATAATTCATGAAATCCACAAGTTGATGGAGGGGTGGCAAGAGATCCACCTAGAACACATTTACCGCTAAGGTAATGGCATGGTAGACGAGTTGGAAAAAAATTGACCATAATTTCACATGGCTAATAGAATCAGAGGATGTCAACAAAATTCCATCTTTGACTCAATTAATGATGGAGCATGACCATACTTCTTGCAATGCCACATGAATCATCAAAATAGGTGGCACAACTCTAAGAATCTTAATGGGTAGGAAGGAAAGAGGATTTCCCTTCATAAAGAGATAGTTTGGTAAGATTGCATGAGGATTCTCTTTTATGATCCTCTTTCCCTGAGCTTTAATTATTTCTGTAAAAGGATGAATTGAGTGGATTTGTCAAGATTTGAAACAATGAAAAAAAAAGATGATAAAGAATCTTTAATCGAAGTCCACTCCAGCTACAACTGGGGAAGGATGATTATAGAAGGAAAGGGACTTGGAACACGTGCTGCTGAGGGAATTTTTTCAATTTTTTTGGAAACCTTACAGTATTATGATGGGTTTTTAGTGCCTTAACATTTTCATCTTTGGAGCAATTTATTTAACCTACGGTGACTGTCAAACTGTAACAAGGCAATGTAACAACAATTTGAGGAGTTGGTGGTTAAGCTGGCTAAAGGTAAGGGCATTAGTGATAGCATTAAACTAGTGGGGGTTGAGCTTTGATTCCACAAGAGTTAATTTGCAATGGTTTATCTTCGTAAATGAGGTTTATTATCATTTATGGAAGGGATGGAAAAACATGATGAGCACATCACAATGTTGTTATTCAACTCATGGAATGCACCAAAAAAATTGAACATTAATGGTATGGAATTTGAAGTCATGAAAGAAATTATCACTAAGGTTGGAGGGTTTTCCTTGGGGGCAAGAATTGGCAGAAGAAGTCTAGAGTGAATGATGAATCTAGTTTCTAAAAATTCTTCAAGATCAATGAGGAACGGATATGAATGAGTTTTGGGTTTTCAAGAGAGGATCTTCCTAAGGTGTGGAATGTTATTTTCTATACCCTGATGAGGTGTATTACCCTCAAGGATCGGTTCGAGGCACTTTATTACTCCAATTTCCCCATTCTCAACCATTTTAGGAATTGGATTAGATTTCCTTTATGTATCTTATTTTTAATTCAATGGAAGATAATGACTATAAGACTAGGAAAAAGAAAGAGGAGGCTAAACCCTTTTACCTCATTCACCAGGGTTTCATGAATAAACTATATAACTATCACCTTGCCTTAAGCTAACCACTTCAGGTCAACCCATTGGCTACTGTCACTCTCCAAATATTTATGGACCCTAGGCCTAGCTCAAACCATAAAAATATCAAGAAAACCCCTACTTGTGAGGTTAAAGTAATCTTCATTGATTGAGATACAAAAATGAGGAAGAGCACGAAGAATGCTTGGAGAACTAGCAAACATCTCCAATTGGAGAAATTGAAGCCCCCCCAAATAGGAGTTCAGTTTTGAGTCTACTAAGATTGAGATAAAACCCACCAAGAGGAACAAACCTCACCAGGACATTGGAAAGAAGCCTATCTCCAGCCCTCCTAGTCTCTCACACATCTTGGATACCCTTGAAGCCTCCCCATACTAGGATAGAAGTGGAGGGAGGACGTCACTTCCCCATGAAAGGCACTCCCAAAGGTGGGAAAAAAGAGGGAAGCATAGCCATGACCAAAGCAAAAGAAAGGCTCGACCAGATAGGTTCGAGCAGTTGATGAAGGAGATGGTGGACAATCACATTGGTATCTACCAAAAAATTTACATAATAGGAGAATTCTCTACAAAACTTATGCATTCTACTACCACCACTCTTTATTTCATGTAGGTGAATAAGGACATAAACAACTTGGGCAAGGAGAGAAAAACCACCATTTCCATTTAAAGCTTCCAAGCAAATGACTAGCTAAGGATGCTCCTGGACAAACCTTTCAAATAGGGAGGTAGATGCGAACAGGGATAAGCCTAAGGATAAGAAGAATGAGAAACCGAAAAAGAATGAGGGAAGTTATCCCTGATTATTTTTATTTTTCTTTGTTTTTTATGCTGTAGATCAATCTAAACTTGGTGCCCTACGAAGTTTTATTATTTGTGTATATGTCTAAGTGTTGGACTGATAGCAACAATTTGTTCCCTTGTTGCAATAATGCTTTTCTATTTTCTCTACTGATTTGCAATAGGACTGATGGTAAGGAAGGTTCTAGTCATGAACTTATATTTTTTTTGAAGTATAAAATTGGTATCGATTAGATCATTTAGAGGTAACCTCTGGCTAATCCTTTATTCTTTTTGTAAATTGGAGTCATCCCCTGTCCTTTTGGCTGCTATCTCATACTTCAAAAATAATTCCTATTTATACTAGTAAATATCTTCTTACCATAATATTTATCCTCTTTACCAAAATAAATTTTGACAACATCATCCACATTAAATTGGTATAGATCATTTGTATCATATGCAACATTACTAATTGATTTCATTGTCATCAATTTTTCTTTTGCTTTTTCTTTCTCTAACATTTTTACCTTCTCTTCCGAATATCTATTTGGATTCTTAACTTCTTCTAAGTCGTCCTAATTATAATTTTGACAAAATTTCTCATAAACACTCTTTCTCAATCCCCTTATAGTTTCTAACAACTTTGAATTTTATTTTTTCAAAACTCATCAATTTATCGGGCAAACAATCCTTCTTAGAAATCAAACTTCCATTTTCTTTCTTTACTTTTTTCCCTATATTCCCCATTGAAATAAATTAAACCCTTGCACAAATGAATTACCTCTATTGTGGACAATATTCTTGACCTGCAGAAAAAATCTCCTTCAATCACAATTAATTTTCTTCCTTGGACACCAATCTTCAATCTTCATTTTTCTCAATGGTACTCATGATCTTTTCTCTTCCTTTTTGAAGTCTTCCACAAATCCTTTTCAACTCATTTATTTTCTCTTCGGAAATATTATTCCAATCAACAACTAATATTTTCATGTGCTCTTCTTTTCAAAAGAAAATTCAGCCCAAATAATTTCATAAACACTCTTTACATCCCATGGTCTTCAGTTGCTGTAGTACCATTATTGGTAATTAGCTCTATTAAATTTTAGAATTTGCAAAGTATTGTTTGTCATATTGAAACCTTCACAATCTTGAAGCTCTGATACCGAATGTAGAATTTACACATGAACAAAATTATGAAATAAATAAGTTTATTGCAGCTCTCTATTGAAAAAAGATTAGAAAGGATTGAAAATAAAGAATTCATCGCCAAAGGAAAAAATTAGCAAAAAACTAGATTCACATGTATCTATAGATTTTTTATTTGCAAGAGAATAAAACTAAAAAAAAATAGAACTATATCCTAAATCTATGCATGTAGCACATTCTTATTCCCATAAAAAGTAAAGAAATATCTAAAAACTTCATAAGAAAGTTAACCAAACAAGAGAAGATTAAATAATTAAATAAGCTTATCCTAATAAGAAATACATAATATATATCTCACTAAAGTATTCCATAATAGAGTTTTTTCCTTGACTGAGAATTTATGTATGAATCCATGTATAGTTGATTATGAATCACAAATTTATCTCATACATCTTTCCTAAAATTTGACAATTAAATTATTGTTAAAAATAAACTGTTCTTTTCAAATTAGTAAAAGAAAACCAGAAATATAAAGGATAACTATAATTTATTTGGAAGTTGCAATAATGTGCACTATCATAAAATACCTTATTTTCTAATCACTATTAAAATTTGAATTCGAGAGCTTGAGCAAAGCGTAAAAAACTACGACAACTCTGATACACCTTGTGAAAGGTGGATGGACAAAATAAACTAAAATGGAAAAATACTCAAAGTGTTGCGGCACTAAAATATTTCATTAACCATTTTGTCTAGATGAATTACATTTTGTTCATATCAATAACATGACAAGATGCCTCTATTTATTGAGGTCTTAGATCATTTTTAGAAACATCTAAATTAATTGATATAGAATAAATAGACTTTTCTAGAATTATCTATGACTTTCTAAACTTTACGTAACCCTATTTATCCATCCAGGAATTTCTAGAATCCTCTTTTATGCTTTTACATTTCATTTGAGGGGAAATTACACATTCCAACACTCGCCCTAATTTCAACCTCAAATTTTGTTACATACAAATCCAAATCCTTTCTTCTACCTAATGCCAAAGCTAATTTCCAATAACTTTCATATCTATTAATGCATGAATAGTGTGTTCCAAGGTTACGACCTTTAATTTATGCAAACATTTTGTTATAAATTGGCTGCCAATGATTGCCACTTTTCATAGGATCCATGAATAATCTTGCCTCATCTATCACAAATGCTAGTGATGGGATTCACTAATAGCCTTGGTCAAATTAATGTCTTCTTTCAGTTACCCCTTGATAGCTTCATCTATCACAACTGGTGACAAGGTTCTCCAAATAACCCTGCTCTACAAAATAAAAATCTCTTTGCTATCAAAAATGGTGAAAAACATATTTCTTTTTTCTTCAACTATCGCTTGATTAGCTTCTTCTGTCAAAAAATAATGGCATGATACTCCCAAATAACTTGACTCTAATTCATCTATCACAATTGGTGACATAATTTTCTTAACCTTGCTCTAATACCACTTCTAGAAACCCAGGACAAGTCTAATACACCATGTGGAAGGTGGATGGACAAAATAAACTATAATGGAAAAATACTTAAAGTGTTGTAGCACTAATATATTTCATTAACCATTTTGTCCATATCAATTACATTTTGTCCATATCAATAACTGTGACACTAATATATTTGATTAACCATTTTGTCCATATCAATTACATTTTTTTCATATCAATAACATTACAAGGCGTCTCTATTTATAGAGGTCATAGATCATTTTTGGAACATCTCTAAGACTAAGACAACCAACATAGAACAAATAGAATTTTCTATAATTATCTAAGACTTCCAGAACTTTACCTAACCCTATTCATCCATCCAAGAATTTCTAGAATCCTCTTTTATGCTTTTAAATTTCATTTAAGGGGAAATTACACATTCCAACACAAAGACCCCATAGACAACCCCAATAGAAAGTTGCACGAGGAAAAAGGATAAAAAGTGTCACATAGTGGATAGTATTTGTTGATTAGAGTTATAATATTTAATATTGAAAATTTTATTATTAAAATTTTTACTATAAAAATATAGTGTAAAAATAGAATTGATTATATAAGTATAGAGAAACGGTCTTGTAAAATATAATATAAATATATAATAGTATTTGTTTGATATCTAAATTTATGCACAAATAAGTATTAATATTATAAATTTCTATAGATTTTAAAAGAAGTTATTTTATAATAATAAATCAAATATATATTTTTTAAATTGAAATAGTGTAGAAAATAAAATAACCTTAATATTTTTTCATAACATTATGAAGATTTGAATGAGGTAGTTGATGGGAACAAATTGGCTTAGAATGGTTAGCTTTCTATAAAATATGAACATAACATGTCAAATTGATTAAGCAATTAACATGAAGAAAAATCATTATTTTCATTTGGATATTTAATATTTTACACATTATTTTAGAAATTAATATTAGAACTCTGCAATTAAGATATGTATTTGAGACATTGGACGGTACGATGATTGGAGTGATTAGGGCACAACGGCTAGGTTTTTAAATATTTTTTGGTAGAAATTTGAGATTACATCGATCTTGATTCAACATTTTTTTACTGGGCTCTTATGGCCATGAGCAAGGTCTCCAGGAGTCTCACTCTTGCTGGAGCCTCCAGTTGTGATGGATCTTCTCTTGGAGCAAGGTCACAGGAGAAGGAGCCATTTTATGTTAGCGAGTGTTAGAAGTTAAATAAAGTTAATGGTTGCTTTCCACATAGTCAGGATCGGCTTGTGCTAGTTATTTCTCGAGAAGTAGTAATGGAAGATGTGGACTATTTGGCCACACATGCATTGATATGAAAGTTTCTTGGTATCCAGATTTCCCTGTCGACTTTGGAAGCCTGGATTTGTCATTCATGGTAGGTGGATGGTGATGTGGATATTATGGTAGTTGGTAATAGCTACTTTTTGGTGAATTTATCTTACATATCAGATCAAAACTAGCTCTTTGAGGGAGCCACATATTTTTATGACAAGATAGGTCTTTTTGTCAAACGCTAGCATATAGGGTTCAATTGTATAAAGGATCTTCCTTTGAGGGTTCTTTTTTGGGTATACCTGTTGTGGCTTCCTTAGGAGTTTTGACATGAGGATATCATGCAATAGATTGTTGCTATTCATGGAAAGTCAACTACTATAGCACATCAATCACTGGACAAAAAGGTTATTTATTATGCCCATATTTGTGTTGAAATTGATTTAAATAATCCTTTGCCAGATTCTTTAGAAATTTTCCTAGGCTATTCTTCTTGGATCGGACAACTAGACTATGACTCTATTCCCTTTTGTTGCCACATTTGTCATGCATATGGTCATTGATAGTGTCATTGATGGTACAACTAATGGGTTCTCTAGCCCAAGGATAGCCAATGATGGTATGGGGAATGGTCAAACTATTAGTACTGGAAAAGGAAATGTTCAAACTAATATTATAGGTAAAAGGAAAACTCAAATGAACACTTCAAGTCAGGGGCAAGGGCCATCCAGTTCTACCGGTCCTAATAAGGATGGTTTTATCCTAGCTTAAACCCATGCTAAGGGGCAGGGTCAGAAGTGAACTCATCTAGATCAACAAGTAGACTTAGGGTTCAATCATTTTGAGGTTCTTGAAAACATGGTCATAGAAGAAGGTATTCCTATAGAGGTTCAGTGTGTAGTTACTGGCTAGAGGGGATGAGTTCTATTCTTAGTGGCAAGCAGGAGGTTGTTGCTTAGCAGATGCTAGAGACTTCTATTGGCCCTGAGTCTAGTGCCCTTGTGGTTTCTCCTACTCCTCAAGAAAAGGATTTTCTTCTAGTGGATTTGGTTAAAGATGTGTTGTCCTCTGGTAAAGGAAAGTGATCTTCTATTTTTTTGGGCCTGATACAAAGACCATTTAAGAAAGTCTATTTTTCTACTCCCTCAAGAGTTGGGCAAAAGAAAGATCAGGAAAAAATTAAATTTATAGGAGATTTACTTATAGACTCTAGGGTTTTTAGGACCTTGGATGAGCATTTTCCCCACTCTACTCAATGATTATTCTCTCATGGCATGTGAGGGGGTTGAATAGCATCCATAGAAAAAAAGTTATTCATGAGCTGGTGGTTGATCATTCTCCAAATATCCTTTGTATCTAAGAGATCAAGCTTTCAGTGGACTCCATGTTTAGATGTGCTCCTAAAATTTGGTTTCTAGGCCAATGTCAGTGTGTTGGTTCTTTGGGGAGCTCTAGTGGTCTTGCCATTTGTTGGGATCCTAGGAATGTTATGCCACTTTACTAGATCTCTTGCCTCTCAGCTCTCTCACTAGTTGCATCCTCTCTAGAAACTAGAGAGACGATTCTTGTAATTAATGTGTATGCTCCTATTGATCTCCCTAGCAAACTCAAGCTCTAGGAATGTATTAGGCATGTCAGAAGCTTTCATCCTTTCTTGCCTTGGATTGTGGCTAGAGATTTCAACTCTATTCTCAATTTGGAGGAGAAGAGGGGTGGAGTGGCTCGCTTGGGTCCTTCTTTTGAGATTCTTCGAGTAAATTTTTTTCTTTTACATCTCTCTAATGCCAAACCTCTCAATAGGCTCTTTACTTGGAACAATTGCAAGGTTGGAAATGATGCCATCTTAGAATGCCTGGACAAGTTCCTTGTTTCTTTCTTTTCAAATTGTGGCTCTCTTTCTCTCTCTTCTGAAATTCTTGATTAGAGAGGTTCTATCCACTAGCCTATTAAGCTGACTACTAGTTATGTCGCTCTCTCCAAGAAGCCTCCCTTTAAGTTCTAGTTGATGTGGCTTTGAGACTCTTCTCTTCATGACTTAATGGCTCACTAGTGGAGACAAGGAGGCCCTGCCTATGGCATTGCTATGTTCTCCTTCTCTATAAAACTTCAATATGTTAAAAGGAAGTTGAAGCATTGGAACAAGAATTGTTTTTGTAATCTCTACATTATGAAGAAGAGGGCTCAAGATTTTCTTGATGTTATTATTAGGAAGATTTAGGATGTGGGTTTTTCTAAAGCTCTTGGCACTATAGAATCTCGAGTTTCTACTAATTTAGCTAAGTGGGATCTTAGAGAAGAAATTTATTGGAAACAAAAGGCTTGAGTTGACTAGCTTCAGAACACCACAATTTTTCATAAATTTATCAGGCTCAATATAATAGGAGTTATATTTCTTCTCTTGTTACTTCTAATGGGATGCATTTGACCTCCTCTCAGGCTATATCTAGGGAAGCTATTTAGTTTTACTCTACTATCGTTTCAAATGATTTACCTCCAACAGAGATTAAGGAGAATACAATCTTGTCCTATATTCCCTCTATTGTCACCATGGATATGAATGACTCTCTTATGAGGCCAATTAGTATATCTAAGTTGGAGGGGGTGGTCTTCGGCATGAGGAAAGGAAAGGCTCCAGGGCTTGATGGCTTCCCTGTTGAATTTTTTTAGGAATTTTGGGATATTATCAATCATGACCTTTTGGATGTGGTTCAGGAGTCCTATTCCAAAAAAGAGATGCTCCGAGCCTTGAATGCTACTTCCTTACTCCTTATTCCAAAGAAGGAAGAGGCTAATTAGTTAGACTTCTTTAGGCCCATTGCTCTTTGTAATGTGGTCTATATAATCATTACTAAGCTCCTACTAGAGAGGCTTAAAGTTTTGCTTCGCACGGTTATCTTTGAGGAACAAGGGGGTTTTGTGGTGGGAAAACCAATTTGAGATGGGGTGGTTATTGCTTCTAAAACTATTCACACTATGTGTACTTCCAAGGAATGTGCCATGTTCACTAAGCTTGATATGGCTAAGGCTTATGAAAAAGTCAATTGGGATTTCTTGTAGAAAGTTCTTATGGTTTTTGGCTTTAGTCAAGAATGGGTTAGATGGGTTCTTAGTTGTGTTACTACTCCTTCCTTCTCGGTCCTTCTTAATGGTGAACTATTAGAAATTTTTGGGGCATCTATAGGTCTTTGCTAGGGAGATCCCCTCTATCCTTATTTGTTTATGATTATGGCTAAGGAACTTGGTAGACTTATCAAGTTTCATGTTTCCTAAAATCTAACTCAAGGATGGAAATGGGGCAATGGTTTTCCCGCTCTTTCCCACCTTTAGTTTGTTGATGATATGACCCTTTTTGGGAAATCTCAGATTCAGGAAGGTAAAGCTTTTTGGCTCACCTTGGATACTTATTTGGGTTCCTTTGGGAAAAAAATTAGTGAGCACAAGTCCTCTATTTTTCTCTTCAACACTCTTGAGCCTATCCAGTGGAGGATTGCTAATATCTCGTGATTTCAGATTATGTCTCTCCCCATGACTTACTTGGGGGTCCCTATTGTGGTGGCTAGATAGCCTAGGCTTTTTTGGCAAATCTTACTCAACTAAATTTGACAAAAAGTCAATCATTGGACTCATAAGTGGCTTTCTATAGCTGGTAGGGTGACACTCCTTCAATCTATGGTTCAAGCCCTTCCCATATACAAAAGCATGGTTTACGCTACTTTGGTGTATTTTCTTAAAGAATTTGATGCTCTCTCTCAACAATTTCTTTGGAGTGGAAATTCGCAAAATACCAAATGGAGCCTCATCAATTGAGATACCATTTTCAAGCCAAAAAAGGAAGGAAGTCGTGGCCTTCGTTCTACTATCTTGTGTAGTCAAGCTCTTACTGCCAAGCTCTATTGGCACTGGTGTTCTAGTCAGTCTCAACTTTGGGCCCATATCCTGTCACATAAGTATTCACCTAGTGTTGAACCTTTAGATATTTCTAGTTTTTCTCTTGAGGGAAACAACTCTATGGTGTGGAACACCCTCAAGATTGGTGCTCACCTAGTGAAGAGAAGTTTATTTTGGATCTGTAACAAAGGCATTAAGGCTCTATTTTGGAGTGATTCTTGAAATGGGTATCCTCATCTCTTATCCTCTTATCCACACTTGAAATCTCTTTGTAATTTCTTCCATTTTTCTTGATGGAATAAAGTGGTTGATTATAAGGAGGCTAATAACCTAGGCCTTGTTGTGGGTTATAGATAGAAGAATTCTTCTGATTGGCCATTGGCTAGCTCTCTGGAGGATCAGTTGGAGCTATCTCAGATATTGGCTTGTAGGGAGTACAACTCTCTGTAGGAACTTGATGTTTTGGCTTGGGGAGTTGCTTCTTTTGGTAAGTATTCTGTTTCTTTAGGGTACATTGCACTGACGAAGCAACTTTTTGGTGCGGTGGAGGTCTCTTGGTGGAAGAAAGTTTGGAATAGTTTTTCATGGCCTAAGTGTAACTTTTTCCTCTAGATTCTAGTTTACAATGATTTTCTTACTAGGGATAATCTCTGCAGATGAGGCTTCTAGGGGCCTTCCATCTGTGTTTTATGTCGCAATAGTGAAGAGAATATTTCTCACCTTTTTTTCCAGTGCCCCTTTGCCAAACATATTTGGTAGTTCTAGTGGAGTGTGTGAGGATGCATGTGCTAGCTTGTTTCCTCTTTCTCTGAATGTTGGGATCATTTATGCCATTCCCCTTCCAAGACTTCTTTTCTTCAAGTTTATTGGACTATTGGCCCTTCCCTTATTTTATGGCATGTTTGGCTTGAGAGGAATAGGAGGATCTTTTATGATGTGCAGTTTGAGATTCGGCACCTATGGGGGGAAATTGTTAATTTTCTTCATGAAACACTTCTAGCTAAATGTGACATTGGTGGAGGTTTGGATCCTAGAGATGCTAGTATTTACTCATGCTTTTCCTTTCCTCTTTAGGGAAGCACTCCCTCGGTCCCCCACCACCACTTTGGGAATAGAGCTAGCCATCATTCTTAGCATGTTAATCATGAGGGGCCGTGGTCTTCTCCTAAAGAAAGAATTCTTAAAATCAACACTGATGGTCCTTCTCAGGGAAATCCTGGTCTGGCTGGTATTGGGGGAGTTGGGTGTGATAGTTCTGGTGATATTCAATTTTTTTTTTTTCTGTATATAAGGTTTACCATACTAATAACCTAATGGAAGCCCTGTCTATCTTGGTTGTAGTAGAACAATGTTGTCAACATAGCTAGAAAAGAATTATTTGTGAGACTAACTCGCAAGTGGTTGTGAATTTATTGAATAGTAGGAACTTTGTGCATGCAGATTGGCATTTGGCTCTGGTTATTCAACAGATCATTCAGTTATGCAATTCTCTAGATTCTGTGTCTTTGATGCATATCCCTCACGAGTGGAATGGGGTGGCTGATTGTTTGGCTAAATGGGCCTCTGAGCATGGGCCTGCTTGGAACATTATTGATCATAGGATGCTTCCCCTTGATTTATCTCAAATGTTGGTTCAACTTGTGGACCAGGGTAAAGCTCTATAGTTCTCTTTGTTACTTGTGTTGTTCTACTTTCTTTGGTATTCAATAATATTTTTACCCATCTTTTAGTTAAAAATATAAGAACTCTCAACAATTAAAAATACTTCATTCTAAATTATTAAAATGAATATGCTTAATAATTAGTTAAACCAAACTAATTACAATAGAATATACCTATCCACAAATACTAACAATTGCTACATAGCGGCTTGTATTTGTAGTGAGTTGTAATAGAATGAATATATACTATTAAAATAATTAAATTAATATAGAAATTAAGTTATAATAGTATTCATGATATATATATATAATGTAATTATTAAAAATTAATGAATTAGACAAAGTAATTTTAGTTTTTAAATCAAATTAAATATTAAATAGTTGAATAAAAAATGTAAACTAAGAATTCTTAGATACTTATTTATAAATAAAATGAATTAAATTTAAATTAGACATTAGACATTAAAATTTATAATCTAAATAATTAATCTAAGTAAAAGTAAGTGAAGTGATTTTTAACCTAAATTAGAACTCAAAACTTAGAGAAAGAGAGATAATTAAGTGACCATCTCAACACTAACACTTTTTCATTAGTGGAATGTTTAAAAAACTCCCACAACAACTGTGGGACATTTGACAACATTTTTTGGATATAAATATTTAGGAAATTAATTATTGTTAATATTTATAGTGTAGGACTTTTAATTCGTATTTAAGGTATTTATGGTTTTGGGAACACTTCCTTTATTAAATTAAAAAAATTAATGATTTTAAAATATATATTTTAAGAATTTTTTCAATTAAAATAGCGATTACTTTAACTATTTAAAAATTTATATTTTATTGAATATTTCTAATATAAAAATAATATAAGTATAGTTGATTTCTTAAATTTAATTAAATATATAAATATTCATGTAAAAGAAGTTTTATAACTAATGTTTTATTTATTCTTGTAAAACAACAATTTAGTTAGAATTTTAGCTCCAAAATGAAATTTCAAAGTTTTAACCATTTGATTTGAAAATCGTTAAATAATTGAGATTGATTGTTGGAATAAATATATGATTAATGTTGAAATAATTAGTCAAGTTTACATATATTTTAATATTCAGGAGCATTCTATAGGTAGTGTTTGCAAAAAATCCCCTGTAACACCCAAATATATTAGCCAATCAAATTACATTAAAATAATTTTAATGATTTAAAAAATTAAAGAATTTATATATATACTTTAGAAAAATGGAAAGTGACAATAAATTATAAAAATACTTGGATGTAATTGGTTGAAATCAAAAGTTTTAGAACTAATTAAGCACAATGGATTGCAATAAGTGCCTACATCAAATACAATAAGTGCTCACATAGTGGCTTGTACTTGCCATCATAGTTTTACATAAATTAGAATTTAAATAATATATTTAATAATTTATTACAATAGTATATCTTATTTTATTTTTATAGTAAGTTGAAAAAAATCTAAATATATGAAACATAGATAATAATTTCAATATATTGCATAATTATTAGTTCATATAAGATCGAATCAAATCAATAAATTAAATATGAGAAAACAAAATTCTAAAATATATAAATTGATAACAAAAAAAACTGTAATTGATAAAAATAATTCAATAATCATAAATACTATATTGCAAACTATATTATTATAAATAATATTCAAGTAATTTTGACAAATAATTTAGCATATTCAAGTAAATAATTTATTTATAAAAACTTAAATGAAATTTTTAAATTTTTATAAATGAATTTTTATTGTATATTATTAATAGTAAAATAATATTTTATTATACACATATTTTGATTACATTTTGACATGACTAGAACAAAATAATAAACAAAGTTGATGACATTAATATTTTTAACAATTTTGATAATATATGCTGAGTTAAGGATTAAGGAGGGGTGAAAATTTATTCAAGCTGAAAGAGAAACAAATAAAAACAAAGAAAGAGCATCAAATAGCCCTGTCAAGATCAACCTACTAATCAAGGTGATGGGACAAGTGCATCAAAAGTTGAGTCTTATCAACAATTTTCCAATTACACATATGGTCAGAAGCCCACTTCACCAAACAATCAGCAATACTATTCCATTCTTTGGGAATATGAGTGAAAGTAATAGACTTTTAAGAATTAGACAAATTATGAATATAGTTCGCAATCAAAGCTAACTTCCAACTAACAACTTCATAATGTTGTTGATTCAATAGACGTATCACCACTTGTGAATCAAATTCACAGATAACCCTTCTCCAACCAAGGTCACAAGCATTCTTGATAGTATACCAAATAGCTATGGACTCCATCAGGTTGTTAGTTTGAAGATCTTTATAAATAGAAAACATAAACTAGATATCCCCCTTACTATCTCTACCAACAACACCAATGCCAGCAAGGCCTAGATTTTCATTGGAAGACCCATCCGTGTTGATTTTAAGAATATCCTACAGGAGGCCACTCCACTTCCCCACCCAATTTATCTTTCACAAGGGATGTCTACACATCTCTCTTAGTAGATTTCCATGTGAGGGGGGTATACTTAGACAAGTTTTGAAAATATCCTGCCTTGGTTCTATGGCCTCAAAAGTGTCACATTTAGAAAAAATAGTTTCCTACAAAGAATGGAGAATTTTTTAGCATACATGAAAAACCTCTATAAACTCATCCTTAAAGATATTATGGTTTCTTTCCAACTAGATATGCCAAATAATAAAGGAGTATCCAAGAGTCCAGGAAACTTGAAGAAAGGAAGTCTTGATAGGAGCCTTACCCAACAAGCAAAGAATTTTGTTAGTGAGGAAACATGCGAACAAGATTGGTTCCACACATTCCACTAAGAGCTCCAAACATGTCTACTAAAAGAGCAGTGGAAAATGAGATGAGAGATATTTTTTTCACTATTCCTACATACAATGCACATGGAGGGTTCTTGGAAGCCACACTTGCATAAATTATCCCATGTAAGACATTGGCTATGGACCACCAACCACATAAAAAATACATTTGGGCCAAGAAAACTTGTACTAGACTTGCTTCCACCAAGGCATCTGACTGTCCCCCAACATCTACCAAAGAAGTTCAATATATCCTATAGTCCCAAGAAAGAACATCATTACCAACCAAAGTAGTACACTTACGAGACTACAAAATCTGAAACAACTCTTTCCTATCCTCCTCAGATCCTACTGGAGGACATTCAAAAGGGTGTTTCCAATGAAAGGAAGGAGCCAAACCTCTAACATACCCTATCTTATAAAAATTAACTATGTCCCAACCAGAAGTACTAAAATTTTGATAGAGGGCATGTAGCTGAGGATGAGTGGTAAGAATAGAAGGGTAGCCATCCGAAGAGTCAAGCCAAAATAAAGCTTGGGATGTGGAATGACAAATCCAAAATAGACCATCCTTAATCAACTGAGCTCTAAACATTAGCGTATTCCAAATCATGGATCCTCTCCCTTCTAGAGGAAAGTGGTGAACTTCAACCATATCAATATCTAGAAAATACATATAGGTGAGAATATGAGCCCAAAGTTGATGTTGGTTAGTACACCAATGCCAATAAAGTTTTGCAGCAAGAACTTGTCCATTTAAAATAGTTGATCGTAAGCTAAGACCACCCTCCTTCTAAGGTCTATACACTGTTTCCCATTTAATTAGACTCCATTTGGAAGTTGAAAGGTTCCCACTTCAAAGGAATTGATGGGACAAAGCATCAAATTCTTGAAGAAAATACATTGGATCAACCTAAATAAAACACTTGTAAATAGGAAGGGCTTGAATAACTAATTTTAATAGAGTTGGCAGAGTAGCAGTTGATAGCTATCAATGAGTCCAATGATTAACCTTTTGCCATAGTTTATCAAACAAAACATGCCAGAATGATCTGGGATGTCTACCAATAGTAAGAGGAATACCTAAATAAACAAAGGGAAGAGACCCAATATGAAACCTCATAATAGCAACAATATGCCTCTGAATAGCCTAGGGAGTATTGAAGAAAAAAAAAAGGATTTTTTTTCATTTACTTTCTATCCCGAAGCTGCAAGATACACATCCAAAGCATACCTAAAAGAAGTAGCTTTCTTAAGATGAGCTTGTCCCATAAATGAAGTATCATCCACAAACTAAAGATGTGAAATAGGAGGCAAGCCAACACCCCATTTCCACCCATGAATCATACCCTCGTGAACACAAAGCTTAAGAAAGTGGCCTAAACCCTTAGCTAGAATGATAAAGAGATAAGGTGAAATAGGATCCCCTTGATGTTGGCATTTTTTATTATAAAAAGAAATATTAATGATCGTGTCAAAATTACATTAATAATGTTAAAAAATTAATATAACTTAATAACCACAAAAAATCTAGCCAAAAAAAATCAATATGGAGGAAATTTTAGATAAAAGGGGTCCTATAACACCAAATGAAATGAACCAATTATCTTTGAGATAAATGGTTTAGATATAATATTTCAATAATAAATTAATATATAAATTTAAAAATATTTGATTAATTAAAAAATTATTTGTTCTCATTGGTTGATTGGTTTTAAACTAATTCAATAACTATGTGAAGTGAATGTAATAGTACTAGCCTATGACAAGTACAAGAATTACTTTATTATTTAATATTAAGAGTGTTGAAATTGATTTAAAAAAAAAATCTACGAATGTTAATTTAAAAAAAATTAAATTTAAAAGTTAAAAGTATGAAGTTATAATATTCTATTATTTAAATATTCACAATCCTTATATAAATTGAATTAAACTTTAATTTATTTTTTGTAAAGAGCTTCTTATAATGATAAAAGAAGAGTATGATAACTTTATATTTTAAAATTTAACAAATTGTCCACTAGCAATAAATCTTTTAGTTCATGTTTAAATTGAAGAATTAGAATTCATAACTTAGACTACCAATAAAAGGAAAGCTAAAATTTTAAATTTCTAACTAAGAATACCATATTAACAAGCATAATATGAGAAAAAAATCACTTAGTGGTAAATCAATTAAATTAGGGTAAGACGAAAATAGAAAATAGAAATATTAACTTTTCTTGACAAATAGAAGAACATATACAATCATAAAATTATTTTTTCTTCAACAATAGAAGAATTTATACAATCATTTTGTTCATTTAAAGAATTAGGTTCAATAGTTAATGGGTGCTCTAATAAGGAGGCCTCCCCTTGTTTGGTTGTTCGATGGTTGATACCCTCAATTAGCATTGGCATTTGCATTCCTCACATAAGACTTGGAGTCTTAGATTTGCCAGTGTCTACCATGCTATCACTAAGCCAAAGATCGCTCACTTCACCTCTCTAACATCTCCTTTACCAAGGCTTGGCTTTGGGTCCTTGGCTCCAACATTTGGGGATTCCTGACCCTAGATGTCCTTTTTGTGGCCAAACTGAAAGTTTTCTACATATTTTTTTGTTTTGCAAAAGAGCTCAAAATTATTGGCTCTAGATTTTTTATTTCTTTGGGCCTTTTCATCTAGAGACCTTCACTTGACATATGGTGGTTTTGGGTGATGCTCCCAGACTCCCTTTTAGATATGCCCAGATTTGGCATGCTTTCAGAATGGAGATATTATTCACAATATGGAAAGATTGCAATGTTGTTCTATTTTCTCATAGCTTTCTTGATATTTATGTCGCAATGTACTCTAAAGCACATATATGTAATAATGTTGGGATGCAAATACAAGTAGAAACTTACAAGGTCATACTAGAAGTGGCTCACCTACAAGAGTTGCTTGCTCATTGGGGAAATGCTCCTTGTACGGTTGCCCAAGTACCTCCAGATGCTTTTTTCGATCATTCGTAGACCCTTAGATCGAAGCCTTCTTGCCACTCAGTATCACCTCCTCAGTGGGTTGGCTTGGGTTGGTTCTTGGTGGCTCCCCCTACTGCCACTGATGCGGATTGGTGAGTTTCTCATTGTCACCCTAAGTGGCGTTCCTCTAACTGGATTTAGCCATTTCTCCTCCCAAGACTGAGGAAGACAAAGATAAAGATAAAGATGTTGGAGTTGCTAACGATTGTAATGACCCGTACCAATAGGCCACTAAACAAAACCCTAAATTTAATGCATAGCTAAAGTATAATGCTGAAATAAGGAAATAATAGTGCCAATATATTCATTCAATGAAAACCAAATATTTTTATGAATGATATGTCAATTTTCAACACTGAAACATTATGACCTGGCACATTACAGACAACCCTAACTAGCTATATACAATTGAGAACTTATTACAACTACAAACTAAAATGAGAACCTGGATTGATCAAATACTGGAGATTGACTGTTGAAGATGATATGGTGAAAGTGTAGCTCCACTTGAAACTCCAAATCAGCAATTAAGCACAAGTGAAAGGACTGAAATATCCTTCCCACAGCTGCAATAATTTAGGTGATCTCTCACACCCTCAAAATTGCATACCAATTGAGAGTTTTCATTCTCAATGGTCTATTGTGACTACTTGCAGAAACCCTAGGCTCCACAACGCACATAAACAAAATTTAATAATAAATCTCGATGATAGGCAATGAGCCCTCAATGCATATTTATTCTTTTTTCCTTGATAGGACGGCCTCCCTTTTTAAAATTTTTCTCCACTTCTTCCAGCAAACTCTAGAAGATTTTTTTAATTTAATTTATAAAGTTACCTTGTAATATATATTTTTTAATTGATAACTTTATAATTAATTCCTCCAAAAAAAGGGGACATTACAGGTTTGCCCCTCCTAAAATTACTTGGCCTCAAGCAATATTAATGCTGGATGCTGCAAAATCACTTCTCCCTCCCAAGTAGCATCTTCAATAGGTAAATCTTTCCATTTAACTAGATACTCTCTAATTACTCTCCTGCGAGGCTGCTTCTCTCTACTATCTAGAGTGGATTCTGGCACTAAGATCAATTTCCCCTCATCATCCAAGGGAGGTAATACTACAGAAGGCATCACATTCTGACCCAATGCCTTTTTGAGGAGTGATACATAAAGCACATTGTGCACTCTACTATTTGTGGGAAGCTCCAACTCATAAGCCACCTCACCAACTCGTTGATGATCTTGAATGATCCATAATAGCGTGGCTTGAGTTTCTCTACACCACTCTTCTTGAGAGTGGACTGGTTATATGACTGCAACATGAGGTAAACCATATCATTTACCTCAAAACTACACTCAGTCCTCTTCTTGTCTGCATACTACTTTTGCTGGTTCTCAACTCTAGCAATGTTGTCTCTGAGAGTAGCAACTATATCCTTACTTTCTTATAATAGTTCACCTACATGGGGTACTTGACTGTCTCCCAAGAACAAATCTAAGAAACTATGTGCCTCATAACCGTAAAGTGCCATGAAGGGTGTCATTTGTATAGTCATATGATATGTAGTATTGTAACAATACTCATAGAGATATATCCATTTGACCGAAGCTTGTTGTTGATCTACCACATTATTCCTCAAATACCCTTCCACCCATTTGTTTACAATCTCTATTTGACCATCAGTCTATGGGTGATAACTGGTACTAGGTGTAAGCTTAGTGCCACACAACTGAAATATCTCTTGCCAAAACTAACTCATGAAGCAGCTGTCCCTATCACTCACAATGCTCCGAGGAAAATCGTGTAATCTAAAAATCTCCCTGAAGAAAACCTCTGCCACCTGAGTTGCTGAGTATGTAGTAGTGATAGGGAAGAAGTGAGCATATTTTGTTAGCCTATCCACCACCACATAGATGCAATTGCACCCTTGGACCTTGGGCAAGCCCGTAATAAAATCCATAGAGATGCACTCCCACTTCCTATCAGGAATAGGAAGTGGTTGTAGGAGCCCTACTGGATAAGTGTGCTCTTGTTTGTTTTGCTGGCAAAAATGACACTCATGCACATACTACAAAACATTATCCTTAAGTCCCTTCCAAGTGAACCGTTCTCGTACTTATCTGTAAGTCTTGATATACCCAGGATGGCCTGCTGTAGGTGAATTATGGAATGCTCTCAAAATTAACTGCTTCACTTTTGATCCTGGGACTAAGTAAATCTTGTTCTTGTAAATGATCAAATCATCTATGAGAGTGTATCTGGTGTTGATTGTTGTCCCCTCCACTATAGCAGAGGCCTACGTGTCTTTGGCATATTTTGCTACAATCAAGTGTCGCCAATCCTCTGATATCTGAATAAAAGAAGTGAAGTGTGGCCTATGGGATAAAGCATCTACAACAATATTCTGTGTCCCCTTAACATATGTGATATCAAAATCATATGCCTGTAACTTACTCACCCACTTCTGTTGATGATCATTCAGGTCTCGATGTCCCAAAAAGTGCTTCAAACTATTATGATAAGTTTTAATACAAAATTTGTTGCCCACAAGATACTATCTAAATTTGGCCAAGGCATGCATGATGGTCAACATCTCCTTATCATAAATGCTGAATGATCTATCAGCCCCTTTGAGTTTTCTACTCTCATAAGCTATAGAATGCTTGTCCTGCATGAGTACAACACCAACTCCCTCTCCAGAAGCATCACATTGAAGCTCAAATGGCTTTGTGAAATCAGGTAATGCTAATACTGGGCATGTAGTCATTATTTCCTTGAACCTCATAAAACACTCATGTGCCTCCTGAGTCCACACAAATGCCCCTTTCTTCAGAAAATCTGTCATCGGCGCTGCATGTCGTGAGTAGCCACTAACAAACCTGCGATAGAATCCACATAGACCAAGGAACCCTCTTAACTATGTAAGGTTCTCTAGTGGTGGCCAATCAACAATAGTACAGATCTTTTCAGGATCCATTCACACTCCTTCTACACTAATGATGTGTCCAAGATACAACAATTCTGTCATCCCCAAATCACATTTGGACTCCTTTTCATACAAGGACTCACTCTATAAAATGCTTAATACTGTCTCCAAGTGCTCTAAATGTTCCTGCCATGTCCTGCTATAGATCAAAATATCATCAAAGAACACTAGCACAAATTTTCTCAACTGATGGTGGAAGACCTTGTTCATAGTGGATTGAAAAGTGGTAGGTGCATTAGTCCAACCAAAAGGCATGACACAAACTCGAAATTCCCATAATGACATCTAAAAGTAGTTTTTTCAATATCCTACTCTTGAACTCTGATTTGGTGATAGCCTGATCTCAAATCAATTTTTGTGAAATAACAAGCCCCATGCAATTCGTCTATCAGCTCATCGATGCATGGGATGGGATACTTGTTCTTTATAGTTCTCTTATTCAACACCCTGTAATCAATACACATTCATAGAGTACCATCCTTCTTTTTCACCAAAACAACAGAAGATGTAAAGGGTGACTTATTTGGTCTGATGTGTCCCATTGCTATCAACTCATTGATGGTCCTCTCAACCTCATCTTTGAGTCATTTTGGGTGCCGGTATGGTGTGATCATGACAGGCTTAGCACCTTCCTCCAACTCGATAATGTGCTCAATACCTCTGTTTGGTGGCTTGCCTGGTGGAATCTCACTGAATACCTTCCCATACTTGATTCTCAATTTCTGAATATTTGGATGATATTCAGTCTTATGTTGGCCCTCTTGGGTAGGCATCAAAGTGCATATTGCCATCCACTCTATATTATTATGTTTGGCTAATCTCCCCAACCACCTAAATGAGATAATCCTGACATCACCATTACGGATAGCCCTCAACACATGAGTCCTGCCATCCACCACGAATTGTATCTCCATATCCTCCAATCGCAGGGTAACCTCCTTCAAAGAATGTAGCCATTGCATCCCAAGTACTATGTCCATGTCACCCATGTTGACCACATGATAGTCCGCCTTAAACTCATAGTTGTTCAGGTGCAAAGGTAGATCTCGCACCATCCTATTACAATGAAGAGTATATCCATTAGCTACCTTAACTCTTAGTCCCTCAAACTCCTCAGTAATGAGTCCACGCCTCTCCACAAATCGTGCATCAATAAAATTATGCGTGGCACCTGTATCCAACACAATAATAATATTTTGTCCTACCAAGACTCCTCAAAATCTAAAAGATCCCTCTCTTTGAATACTAGACAAACGTGCCTCCTGTAAATTTATCTCTGGAGCCTCTTTTTTCTTAGCACTATCTACCTCTTGTTCACCCTCTACCTCATCAAGATCCTCATCATGGTGCTCTAAGATGTCTGAATCTGAACCTTTGTAATAAGCCCACATCACCCAGTTAGCCTTCCCCTTAGGCTTCATAGGAAAATCATGACTAAACTCATAGGGACCTTTGCAAAAGAAGCATAGCTTCTTCCTATGCACATCATTAAGTGTTTCCTTATCCCAAGGTGCAGCTAGCTTGTCTTTTGAGTCACTAACCTTCTCTTTACCCTTGCTGAATTCCCCTTTGTTATCTCTAAATGATGAAGAACTCTTTGAACTAAACCGGTTTGCTAGAGCTGCAAGTTCCATACTATGAGCTTTCTTCATGGCTTCCTGTAATGTAGGAGGATCAAAGGCCTTTACCCACCCCTTGAGTGGTTCAGTTAATCCCTCTGTGAATAAAATGACTAACCTCCTTTCTGAAATGTCAGGCACCATCACTGCAAGCTTTTCGAAGTCATTGATAAATTTTTCTAAACCTCCTAACTATCTCAACTGGGCTAACTCCCGGAAATAAACTACAAGATTATTTTTATCAAGCCTTTCTATCAATCTATCCACAAACTCTTGATAAGTGGTTACCTGATTGTGTTGCAATGTGATCATGCCATGTGTCCACTAATCATGTGCTGCCCCATCTAAGTGTAAAGTGGCATACTTGAGTGCTTCAATTTCTGTCATAGTCTTTAGAGATAGGAGAGTATCCACCTTATGAATCCAAGCATGAGCAGTCATTTTTCCACTACCATCAAATGTGGGTAATACCAATTTGTTGGTGACCTATTGCAACTCACTGTGTTTATCTAGTTGCTTCTGCCTGGCAGCTCTATAGTTCAGGTACCTATCAAATGTCCATCCATCCTGTACATATTTTGGTAATGAATCGCACTCATTCCTCGCTTGTTGGAGTTCATCTACAATATTTGTTACCATAGCATCAAGTGTGTGTGCTGGAGTTTCTTCTCTAAATGTAGGAATTGAAAATCAAACCCTGGTTATGTTTTTTTAAGGAGTGTAAAAGCAATAGAATGGACTACTTTTTGAAATTTGCCTTCAACTCCAAGCTTACACATAAAATTGTGCCTTCACATACATCTTGCACATACATATTGTGAGTGAAAGAAACAATTTGAGTAAAATCCCAAAAATCAGAATGAAGATTTGAAAAACCTTTATTTGTCTAAACCAAGATTTGTAGAAATCTCGATTTTTTAAATTCCACCAACCAAACAGACTGAGAGTTGCATATGTCAAGAACGTGGGCATCTCTAACATAAAGATTAATAAACTCACAGAGTATTGATACTGATTACAAAACATAATAAATTTTATTTACTCCACCAAAAACCCACGTTTATTTCCCTAGCCTTAACTTATAAAGATTCCTTGTCTTCTTTTTATTTTTCACATTTGATATCCGCAGGACCGCATGCCCGGAATTCGCATGCCGTTCATGGGGATCAATTGACAGAATATTGACACATCATTTTAATTTTTTATTTACTCTAAAACATGCATTGGAAATACTGGTCTAATCCCACACTCTATAGCATGTCTAATCATGTTGAGGTCTAATCCCAAGTTACTCATGGAAATGTTTTTAAAGATTCGTTGTTTTCCCAACACGACGTTCACGGGGAATTCGTAGAATACGTTTGCATGATGTTATCACCAAAAGAACACAATATAGGTTATAAATAGAGGAATGCTATGATTGAGGAGACGCGGAAAGTTAAGGAGATAAAATGTAATAAATGAAGTACCTATTATCAAATCTACAAACCTCTCAGAGTATTCTTAATGAATTATATTAATATTTTTAAAATATTTTTTAACACATTTAAAAACCATTGATTCTTATATAAGTACACATTACATATTATTTCATTCATTATTAAACAATTTAAAAAAAAATGTTATGCTAGTTATAAAAGAGTTGTCAAATTACAAAATTGTATATTATCCTAAATATTTCAAAGATAGATATTAAACACATATATATGATGAATCATAATATATAAATTTTGATATTTCTTTATTAATTCCTACAAAGACATGGTACTATTGAAGTTATTCAATGGCTAATATTTATTTTTTAGGGAAATAATTTGTTTTAGAGTTTTTTAAATAAAAAGTTGTTTTATTTAATGTCAAATTTTCTTAAGATATAGTTTAAGCTATGGGATATTCAAGTTTATTTTACTTTACTCTCATGTTGTTTTAATTAAAATATTAATTTGAGAGTAAAAATAATTATATTAGACATTACAATTATTTTTGTGTATCCACAAAAAGGGGGCTGGTGGATACAAGATCACCTCGTGAGTTCACTAGGCACAAAGTCGGATAAGATAATTATTCATAAAATAAAATATTAACAAAATGCATAAAGCCCTCAAGCTAGAAGAGCATTGCCAATCGAGGGAGGGCATTTATCATCTAAATCCCAGAAGTCCTTGTGCTTGGTAGTTGGCTCAGGGGGAGCCCAACCATCAATAGGGGTGACAACATCATCATCAAGTTCTTTTTCTCCCTTTAGCTTGGGCAGACATGTAGCTAGGTCGAGCTGAGGGAAAGCCCACTTTGGATCTCTATGCACAGAAGGCTGGCTTGCATTAGGGGCAATAGGAGGAGCAATAAGGGACCAACCCAAACCTAACCTTTGTGAAGGCAATCACTGAAACTGACTAGGAGAGCAATGATGAAGCTGCGACATGAGAGTATGCAAGCGACATGCAAAATTGCTTTTGCCTCTCTAACAACCACGAGGATGAGTGCAATCACTAGATAAGGCATCTAGTGGCACCCAAGAAACCATACAAGGGATATTTCTGCAATGTGCTAAAAACTCCTACAAGTGAGCAACCTCCAACAACCTTATCTATTTGTACTTGAATATACATCATGACATTATCACAAATGTGTGCTATAGAGTACATAGCAACATGTATATCAAGAAAGTTGTGAGCGAATAAAACAACATTGACGTCCCTCCAAATAGTAAATAAAATCTCAATTCTAAAAGCATGCCATATCTGGGAGTATTTAAAAGGAAGCCGGGGTGAATCTCCTAAATGCCATGTAAAAGCGCCTAGGCATTAAAGCATAAAAAAAAGGGTTCGAGAGCCAATAGTTTTGGGCTCTCCTACAAAACCAAAAAATATACAGGAAACTATCTGGTTGACCAAAAAAAGGAAATCTAGGATTTGGGACTCCTAGATGTCAAAGCTGAGGGCCCAAAGGAAGCTATTGGAAAATGACACACCAGACAAAGTGACCAATTTTTGGCTCCATGATGGTTTTCCAAACTGCACGAAAACACTAAGACTCCAAATCTTGTGAGAGGGTTACAAATGCCAATGCTAATTGAGAGTTTTAACCATTGGAAGGAGGGGAACCAGCCACTGATAGCCATACTTAAGTTTGTAATTGGTCATAAGAGTGATAGGGTATCACTTCCAATCTTTCCACCATGGGCAAGATGAGTGAATACAAGGCTTATGTAATAGATGGAGTTGTATTGTAGAAACTAGAAGATAAACTATTTATCAATTTAAACTGATAAACTTGAACTACATCTCATGTCCTTCAAGGAGTGATGGCTCATAGTAACCCTAGAAAAAAACTCTTTCAATGTCTTGATTCCCCTTCAAAATAAGCTCATAGCATGCTAGCTCCTTGAATTTTAGCGAGTTGAACACCTGAAGAACAATAAACAAGGGAGACCATGATAGATTTAGCTACCTCATAGAGAGCCCATTGCTAGCGTAGTGAAGCCATGGCTTGATGGCTTCTTTGGCTTTCCAAATGCTCTTAGCATCAAAAGTCCCTTGAATCTAGATAGGTATAGTGGTCACAAGAAGGTTTTGAAAGAAAATCCTCTTCTAAGAAGGTTGATTAACTAGAAATCTTGAAGATAAGTAGTCTCACAACAAGATTTTCCAAGCCTCATTACTAGTGAGAGCTTGAATGACCCACTTAGCACAGATGACAATTTAGTATTTGTGAGTGGAAAGCAGTCCAAGACCACCAGAGTCTTTGGGAAAATAATAAAAGTCCCAAGCAACTCTGTGAAATCTGTGATGCATAACATCAGAGGCCCAAAGGAAATCCCATAGGAGGCACTCAAGCCTTAGGTATGATGTTTTGGAAGGGCCCCAACATGAGGAGTAGTGGTATGTATAGCAACCAACAATTTAGAACAAATCTCAAATTTTCCTGCATGGGAGAGAGGCTTGGTGATCGAATAGTCCTACTTCTTCTCAATCAATGCTAGGACAATATTCTACAACTCCATGTGAGAAGCTTGAAAATCAAATGGAATTCCCAAAAACTTAAATGTTTCACCATGTTGAACCCATTTCAACCTATAGCATTGTAGCCATTAAGGGCATGGAAAAAGGTCTATCTATAACAAAGGGTCTTGTGCATTGAATAATAGACACATAGGCAAGGAAAAATGTAACCAAGCATTGTGGGGCATTGGTAATATTGTCTTCATCCTCCAAAAATGTAAGAAAGGATTCATCAACAAAATGGCTAGTCATGACCTATGTAGTGGAATTCAAAAGAGCAATGCCACACACTAGGCCATGAGAGATAGTGTTAGAAAGAAGATAGTCAAATCCTTCAGCTACCAACACATAAATAGAAGGCACTAAAGAGAAGCCTTGATAGATAGATCTGTAGAGCCCAAAGTCTCTAGATTGTTGATCATTTATGGTCATGCAAGTAGAGGTATCACCAAAGAGCATCAAAACTGATTACAGAAAGTATGGGTGAAATCCCAATGCTTGGAGCATGGCCAAAATGATTCAAGTCCATTCAATTCAATCATAAGCTTTGCCAAAATCAATCTTAGGAAATAAGGCTTGTTGTTTGGACTGCTGAGTCCACTCCATAACTTCTAAAACAATAATAATATTGTTGAGAATCTATCTAGATTTAGTGAAACTAGTTTTTTCAAGATGAACAATCAGTGGAAGAAAATGCTAGATTTAAGGGAGAAAGCCTTGGCAATAATCTTGTAATATGCAATAATTCAAAATAATTTTATTCAGTAGTGCTATAGGTGGAAATGGCTATAATTGAAAATTTCCGTGGGATCACCAGCTTTAGGAACGAATTTGATATTACCCTTAGTAATAATGTTGCCTAGGGAATGAGACTTGTAAGCTTCTTGATACAGCTGATGCAAATCAAGGCCAATATCATTTATCAGGATTTTATAAAATTCACATGGAAAACGATCACAACCAGGGCCGTTATCACTCATTGCGGAGATGATAGCCTTGTGGAGGTTATAAAGCATGAGGTTTTGCTCATAAAAGGCATATTGCCCAATAGAAAGCCTATTAGGAGTAACAACAATGCAATATTGTGATGCCAAGTCATGCACTATAGAGGGTCTATGAGTAGTAAATATCTTCTCATAATGATGCACAAAAGTTAGAAGGATGCTAGGTATGTCTAAAAGAACCTTCTATTCTTCCCTTATCTATCTAATGCCTACCACATAATGGCAAGCCTACACAACATTGAAAAATTCTTTGCAATCCTGATTGCCAACCTTCAGCCAATGTAGCTGAGCTTTGATCTGAGCTCCCCTAACAACATAGTTGTCTACAACTTTTTTCTCATGTCAAATATTGGCAAGCCAAACCTAAAGATTCATATGAAAACATATTCATGGCAAGAGCTTCCAGGGTCATACACAGATCTTTAGTAGTGGCTTCATAAGATTTTCTACGGTAAATTGCTAACTAGCTACTATAAATATGAAGAAATTTCATGGTACAAAGAATGGCATCATTCTACCATTGAATCTACCTAACTTGGGTGTCGAGTCAAGGCTTGAGATTCCAAACTCAAAGAATGTGGACAATAGTTAGTGGATAAGAGATCAAGGAGGTATTGAGATAAAACTAGGTTTTTCAAGGATGAGGCTAAGTTGTGTGCCAAGTGATAGAATAGAGGATGGGGTAATGATCTGACAAGGTCACATTTGGGATAGGGGTGACAAGAAGAGCATTCTCATGTGAAAAGGAAAAAAAGGGACTAAGCTGAAAGCATAGCCCTGTCAAGTCTCTTTATTACTCTATTTGACCCAACTCAAAAGTTGGACCAAGTATGCCAAACCCCATTACATTGGTGGCTATTAGCATTGGGATTAAAAAATCCTAGCTTATTTTGCATGTAGAACTAGTCCTCTCCCTCACAAACTGCCCATCAAAAAAGAAGTACTTCCTTACTAGTAGTGAACTCAACCATATTGAAATCCCCACAAAAAAACTAGGTTACAGGTGGCAAGTGATCCACCAACCAATGCCATAGATCAAAATACTCAACAACATTATTGGGGGTGTAAATGTTAACAATACTGAAAGAATAATTATGAAAAGACAACAAAATCCAACAAACCTCTGCATAGGGTCAGAGCCATGTGAAATAACAAAAGAAAGTAAACAAGGAGATGAAAGAGTAACAACACCACCTTGTCCAACCTCATACTAGGAAAAAAATAAGGAATTGTCTGACCAAATAACTCCATAGGATGAGGTGAGAAGAAAGCGAACAACTTTAACTTCTTGAAGACAAAGAACATCAAGATGAACAAGCCTACACCTAGTATCATGAACATAATATTTTCTAAGGTGGTCTATCAGCACCCACACATTCCATGAGAGATAATTCATAGCAACCTATCTTGCATGTCTTCCTCATTGTCAAGAGAGGAGAAGTGATTGCGGAAAGAAGTGGGATCATTATTGTAAGAATTTGCCTTAGAGAAAAATACACCCAAGATCAAGGAGCACAAGCACAAGCACATAGTAGACCAAATAGTATGATCAATATGAAAATGCTTACTATTATTAGAAGCATGTAGAAACATGTACATACACACTAGGAGAGTCTATATATAAAGGCCTCTAAGATGCATCTAGAAAGTGTCTAGAAAGAACTAGGAGATAAGCATGACAACTAGACATATATCTTCCACAATAAGAAGATAAGCACGATGAGGTGTCTAAAATGTTGTAGACGGCATGTGCTCAAATAATGTGCTAACTCCTAAGTGTAGACAACATGTGCATAATTAGAGAGCAAATTCCTATGTTGTCAACATGACAACTCACAAGAATATGCATACTCCTAGGTGACTAATCAATAAATAAAAAATATATGCATTAACTAGAAGTAAACTTAAGTAAGTGTAAATAATAAATAATTATTTACACCAACACCCCCCCTTAAGTGCAACTTAGGGGAATGCCCTTAATCTTACATGATCTAGGATGAAATGCAAGATGGGTCCCATCTACTAGGCCATGTTAGACACCCATGTACATAATGATATGAAATCTCTCATAAAGCAAAGAAAGAGTGGAAACATCATGGGAAGAACCCTCCCCCAAAAAGAGAGATGAAAAACACACACAATGTATGGATGGATGGAGTAATCAAGACCTCCCCATTACGACATACATCAAGTATATACAATAGAAAATTAGGAGAAGGACAAAACCCCATAAGAGGAAAAAGTCCTCCCTATAAAACAAAAGAAGAAGGAGACAAGGTAGTCCCCCCCCAAAGGTAGTGTACTGACCAGTGAGAAATGCTCTAGTGTAGAAGCTGATCTATGACCATTGAATGATGTTCCTCCCCTTTGGAAGAAACAAAGGCAAGGGTACAAAGGAGATGTGTCCCCTATATGGAGAAGGAATCTATATGATGAATCATGTCTATGAAACCTTTTCAAGTGTCCCTGTGTCTATGCCGATGGGTGCTTTCTCCAAAAGAGCTGAGAAGAAGTGCAGATCAAACAAGGAGTGATGTAGAACTTATTTCAAGGAACCAATAGTATTCTCAAATGACAAAGAGATCTCCTGAAGATGTTGTACATAAGTATCCACAATCAAAATAGCCTCTAAAAATTGATCATGTAGGAAATGGACATAAGGTTCAAAGTGGGCCCTCACAACAACTACAGAAGGATTGTCCTCAACAAAGAGAAGTAGTAGATTATCAAAGAAGTCCTCCAAATCTATTGTGTGTGACTCCATGAACAAACCTAAAATGTCAGTCAAGAAATCATCACCTAAGACTGGAAGACCATGTGTACCTTGTTGTGCCGATGTACATGAATCTATCACTACAACAAAAGAATTTTCCTAAAAAAGAAGATGAATATCATCAATAGTGTCTCTCACATCTTCAATTTGAAACTCCACAAATAGGCCTACAAGGTTGGCAAGGAAGTTGTCACATGAAGGTAAAGTAGGAAGACATGATTTTTCCTATTATACTAAATTAGGAGAATCTAAGGCTAGAACTAGATTAGTAGAATCAATAGGAGTATCTAGAGGAGTGATCTTATCTAGAGTTGAAGGAACCATGGCTGAGGTGACCAAAGATATAATGTCTTTAGGAAAGGAGAAATATTTGGATCTCCATATGCTTCCCAAAGAACCATCCAAACATCATGAGGAAAACTTGCCATAAGAATAGGAGCAAAGGATTCCTTACTCATACTATTATACGTAAAGTGGAGAAGGAAAGGAAGATATTTGAATGAAGGCGATATCTTTGAGTATAGAGAAGGAAACACTTCCTTATGTTCTCTTAGATGAGCAATGATTAAGGCACTCATTTTTGATAGTTCCTAGGTGTCAACTTTGTTCTTATACTAGACTGACATATGTGACAAGACTCCATGAGATCAATGAATGTATGCATGCCCCAACAGACATAAATAATCAATCAAGCCCCCCTAATGTATGATTTGGCACTTAGTGAAATAGCCACATGCTAATTTAGGGCCTATTTTTGAAAGTAGTATTTTTGTCCACATAACCTATAATCTGATTGTAAATTAGGAAAGTAGACAAAATAATGCACTTTCAAAAAAAATGGAACCTGATTTAGAGTCTAGATGCCCATACCAAGCATTTGAAGTGGCAAAAATTAGGATTTACATGACTTGTCAAAAAATTTAGGAATAGAGATCTCAGACCACTTGCACCAATGTGTAGATCATGAAATTATAGCCCAAAACAAAAAAGATTGCTCGCAAAAAGGGGCCTATATGAGGAAGATATTGCTGTTTGAAAATCACTACTGTAATTATTTTTCCTGAATCGCCGCCGTGCCTCCAAAAATCAAATGGCTCTAGATTTTGCCTCACATGTCCGATTTAGATGAAAAAAAATCTGATTTGGAGATTTTTTAACCTTTTGAATATGATGCAAATATTTGATTTGCATTAGCAAGCTTCGACCTTTACCTACAAAATATCTCTCCTATAGGCCTGATGGCCAATTTTTCCAAAAAAAAATGGTAAATTCAAAAGAAATTGCAGAGAGGGAGATGAAAAAAATGCAGACCTAAAAATTAAATGTATAGATCTAAAATAATCGTACCAATTTTGCAAATCAAGCCTTTGGGTTGCTAGTTTGCAAAAAAAAAAAATTTGCCTCAATTTTGACTATGACCCAACATAGGTGAATTTATAGTTAATTCACCAAATCAATGTTCCTGACACAATGGCAAGGTCTGCTTTGGCTCTAGATGCTCCCAATTTCTGTAGATTCTCCAGATTTAGGTTGAGGTGCTGAAGCAAGTATGGTCTCAAATAGCTAGTGACAAGAATCTCCCCTAGCTCTGATACCATGTGAAAATTTGGCATAGCTCTGATACCATGTAAGAATTTTCTATAGCTTTGATACCATGTAAGAATTTTTGGGTATGTGTAGGATCATGGTGTGCCAAAAAGTGGCAATCTGAAAAATCCATAGTTTTGAAATATCTCAAACCATTTCAAAATCTATTCCAATTTTTTTTCCACCAACCTTAATACTAAATGAAAACAATTAATATCTTTATAAGGTCTACTATATTTTTTGATACCAAACCTATATGGTTAACTTTAAAAACATCCTAAAAATGTGCTTTTGGCCTAGTTTTATATGATTTTTACTTCAAACATGTAGTTGATGACTTTTTTCTCACCAAAATTTGATGAAATGAAATTTTTTTTTTAAGAATGTTCTTATCTTTCCATAAATGTAAGATTTATCAAATTATGAGTTTAGTAAGTAATTATTACTTATTTTCTAATGGAGTTATGTATAAAGTGTTGACTGCCACACTAACTGAAAAACAACTATAACTTTCAAATGGCACAACATTTTTTAAATCTAAAAGATGCACCACATTCTATGTTTTTTCTACTATAAGGTAAAAAAATTGAAAAATTGAATTTTGTAGAGTTTTATATTAGTTAAGGTGGTCAAACATGAGAGTTTTCTAATTTCAAATATACTAAAATAAAAAATTAATTAATTGTTATTTATTTAGAATAAAAATTCTTAAAAAAATGTGTCACACCATAGGATGAGTCTACTACTTATATCTATAATATTATTAAAAAATATTATTATTTGATTTTGATTAAGGTGGTCAGACATACATCTACTTCTTATTTTTATTCTAAAATTTTCGTAATATTGAATTAGGATTCAAAATTTTGACCAATCAATTTTTATTTTTTTGATATAAGTCATAGTAGTTTAGAAACTAGATTCGATTTTCTAGAGATTCTTTTGTGTCAAATTTTTGATATAAAGTTAATGACAAGTAGAAAATTGCACGTCAAGTTGACATAACCCTAATTTTTTAATTTTTTATTGCCACTTAAGGGCATAGTTTGGTTGACCATGATCCTACACATACCCTTTCCTTAGAGGAAAATTCACCCAAGATCAAGGAGCACAAGCACAAGCACTTAGTAGACCAAAGAGTATGATCAATATGTAAATGCTTACTATTATCAGAAACATGTAGAAGCATGTACATAAACATTAGGAGAGCTTGTATATAAAGGCCTCTAAGATGCATCTAGAAAGTGTCTAAAAAGAATTAGGAGATAAGCATGACAACTAAGCACATATCTTCCACAATAAGAAGATAAGCACGATGAGGTGTCTAGAATGTTCTAGGAACCATGTGCTCAAATAATGTGCTAACTCCTAAGTGTAGATATCATATGCATAATTAGAGTGCAAATTCCTGTGTTGTCAATATGACAACTCACAAGAGTACACATACTGCTAGGTGACTAATGAAGAAATAATAAAATATAAACATTAAGCTAACTAAACTTATGTAGTGTAAATAGTAAATACTTATTTACACCAACAATTATGTTAATTATCTATTTGCAATTAAATCATGTGGCTAAAAACTATGTATTTTCTAATATTGTATTTATAGACTTGTGATGTTTATTTTTTGGATAGTTTTTATTTGTGGGTTGTTTATTTGGCCAAGTTAGGATGTGCACTAGAGTTTTTTTTGAGATTTATTTTATGATTATTTGACTAGATGTCATTATAAACTTTATGATTTGAATTGAGATTTATGTTTTATGACCTTTGTCTTATTGAGAATTTATGAGAACTTGGGTTTCAAGAACCAATGTTATTTTTTGGGTTGTCTATTATGGGACTAAATTTTATCAATCTTACTCTTGAGTTATGGGACACTATTGTGGTTTGCAATTTTTGGGAAGGTAGTCTAGGTGCATGTTTATGGAAGTGGCTTGCAATGGGGGTTGTGGCCCAAAGTTGGTGCTAGGGTAACTCATTGTGAGTTGTGTAACAAGTGATAACATAGTGATTAAAATATCTTTCCTAGCCCTTTTCTTGAGATACAATAAAAAGATAAGTTAGACATTTTTCCTCATCCATGCCTAGAGTGCTTGTACAGGATAAGTATGGGAATGGGATGATAACTAGTGAGAGGTATGACTAGTTTCTTCATCTTCACGAGAGAGTACTCTAGTTCTGCATAAAGTCGCTAGGGAGGTAGGGTCTTGAGAGACTCTTAGGGTAACATTAGAGTTGGCTCATGTGATGGCACTCCATAATATGTAGCCCGAGTCTCCTTCATGGTTGTTTTATATTTTCTTCTAATGGTGTACTTGGTAGTTATTACTTTTGATGGTGAATTTATTGTCAGTTGTTACTCATTGATTGGATGTTATTTATTGGTGACAATTGACTTTTATTAATGAGTGATCAGTTATTCATTAGTGGTGTTTTTAATGTTGGAGTTAGTGATTGGTAGTTTAATTTTGTTGATGATAGTTGTTATTGTAGACACCTAAATTTGATTACACCGCTTTAGTAATCCTATTTAGTTATCTCTAAAGGCATCATTAATTAAATTCTTATTTAATTAATTCTTTTTCATCCCCTAGCTGATTAATTTAATTAATCATCTATAGTCCTAATTGATAAATCAAATAATCTATTATTTATCAATTAAATCCTTTTCTCCTATCTAATTCCAAAAATCCCCATTTATTAAATAAATCTATTTGATAAATGAAATCCTCAAATTCAAAAACCCCTAACCTATCTCTAATCCTCCATTTAGCCTAATCCACCCCATCCACCCATACTAACCAAGCTTAGCCACTAACTCACCCACCCTCATTAATGCCATCCACTTGCACATCTCTAACATCTCTAATCTAATCCTAAACCCAAGCCTAATCCACTCCCTAATGTTGTCACATTCCTTAAACAAGTTTAAGACTTTCCTAATCCAAACCAAAGTCTCCCCTCAAAAAACCCAACCACTAAGTCATGAGTGCTCTTACAAAACATAAAGACTCTTACAAGCCCACTCATGACTCTTACACCCATCTTCCACACTCTTCCCTCTTCCACACTCATTCCTCTTACATCCCTCTTACATACTCAACCCCACTCATCATGACTTTAACCAACCCTTTACCCTACCCTCTCACATACACACTCCTTGGCGCAAGTATCACATTCTGAGAACCACAAACTTCTATCTGGGTGTTCTTATTTATTTCTTGTTTTTATTTTACTTGTCAAATGAATGTTTGCCAAACTTGGTCAATCCTAGCTTAGGGCACACTTATCGTAGTCACTGCCTATTTTGGAAGTTGAACAAGTTGAAGCAAAACAACTGAGATTTTCCCCAAAGCCAAGCAAATTCAAGAATTTATGTCGGAACAACCCAAACCCAAACAGAAGTTTCACAAGGTCAAACTCAAGCCATCTCTAGCATACCAAGAACTTTCAGCCAAGAGAAAAGAAATAACACCAAGCCCATGAATTTCCAAACTCCACAAAGCAGAGGACAAAGCTATCGATGAAGCACTTCAAGAGGCCTGGTTAGACTGCACCATCAAATTTATCCAACATCCAGGAGTTAATCCTGCTTATGCCTTACCAACTAGGCATGATTTCTATGATTAGACACCCTTGTTTCTCCACATCTTCTTGGATAAGCCTCACTCTAGAGTCATCTTTGTAGAAAAGCCAACCATCTTAGGTTATCCCCTTAAGCATTATTAGCTCATCCATCTCATTTAGAATCATACCATCTAGCCAGTAATCGAAAATCTGCACATCTAAGCTTTCAAAATTGTTGTCACCTTGCTAAAAGTTTGCCATTCCTAAAATCTTCCAAATCCACCAATCTCACCAAGGTTATCCCTTTGACAGAGCTGTGTCTAGGGTAATCTAGCTTTGTCACTTGTTATCCCTCATCACCTTGAGCTAAAGGTTGGGATCTGCAAGTGTTCAATCTCGTGTTCTTCCTAAAGGATCATCAGTCTATCCTTAAGTTGACACAATCACCACCAAGCTTGCACATAGGAAAGTAGACCTTTTGTGCTTTGACAACATATCTTTGAAGTTAGAATCCCCAACCCAATCCTCCTTAGGTTTTTTCATATAGCTCTGCCTCAACCTAGGAAATCATTTGCATAGAAAAGCCTTCCCCCTTTTTGCATCCATCAGCATTATTGCATCTCATCCCTAGGAGCATTTTTCATGCCACCCGTCACTCGCTTAGCAAGGAAGAAAGAAACAATGGAGCCCTATAATTTGGATCGAACAACCTCACCCCCCTTGAGCACTTAGCCATCCTTCAGCCCAGAGCAAGCTATGCCATCACCTACTGACATTGAAGCTTTCATGAACCAACCAGGAAATGTAGTATTGGTAAACGCCATTATAGACAAAAACAAAGAGACAATCATGGCTAATTTTCGAAGGGACAATGTAGGAACCTTTGACTAGACCCCCTCCATTATCAGATCCATCTCACCCCTTGTTTGGGCAGCTGCCACCACCCATAGGCTCTTATGATCAAAATTATCCTCAATATATTCCAAAAGAAGAGCCTCCAGCCAATCCATATGACCCAACAGACCCAAACATACCATCATCCACCCAAGTTGAAATCTCCATGCCGCAAGCCAACCCAGCCACCACCACTCCATCCTTGGTTCATACCTCTTCGCTCCAAACCCCCTTTACTCAAAACACCTCACTGTTCACCCCCTTCACTACTGCTGCTACTCCCCAACCCAGCCTTCCAAATCCACCCATCTCCCAAATTAGTGCTAGCATCTTTGGCCAACCTCAGCAATATACAACAGGGCTGCCACCCATGGGGCCAAGTAATCAACCTTTCATCGCCCCTAGCTTGTTCACCACAGCCCAAAGTACAATCCCATCATTTCCATTAAGTTTTGGGAGCTCAATACCACCAGCCACAAATCCACAAGCTACTACCTTCACTCCACAAAGCTATCAAAACCCACAAGCTACTGTCAATCTTCTATCAAGCTCCCAAGTGACCCTAGCTCCCACCACTACTCTACCAAGCTTCCAAATCCAGCCACAAAGCTATCAAACCCCATCAATTCCATTCCCAAGCTTTCAATTCCCACCACCTCCACCACCAACTAATCCATTACCTCCAATTACCACCTACTTTTCAATGCCACTTCTAGGAGGTAATCCACCACCCCAGCCAACCACCAATTATTTGTAGATACCATCCCAAATGGGGGCACAACCCACATATATTGGTCAAACCCCACAAGCCCTCCGATCCTTTCCCCAAGCCTCACAACCACCTTATACCTTACCTCCACAAAGCAATCCATTTATCCCACAGCCAGCTTATGTTCCTCAATCCCAACCTCAAATCCCATATCAACAGCAAGCCTCGCAGCACATGCAGCAATATTCTCCGCCTCCCCCTCAACAACCCGTCATCCACCATGCAGCTGCCCAAACAATGTACAATCCCTATCAGCAAATCCCTCACAGCCATCCATATTCAGTGGCCCTATCCAGCACATACCTACCTCAAGGCACTCCTACATTGGGGGCACCCCAACCATCACCTATCAATTCAGAGTGGGAGCTAATGAAGACAGCTCTGAAAGCCATCCAAGAAGGGAATGATCCAAAGACATTCAAGTTTGAGAATGTGTGTCCTTACCATTTGACAGAGCCATTACCACGACACCATTTCCCAAACACTTTGAGGTACCTAAATTTGACAAATTCAGAGGAAAAGAAGACCCTGTCACCCATATCAAAAATTTTACATGCATTGCCAGGACGTGGCATACAATGATGTCTTCCTCTTGCGCCTTTTTCCCAAAAGCTTGGCTGGACCAGCTCTTGAATGGTTTTATAGAATCCCCTATGGCACAATTAAAAACTTTGTTGAATTATTTGAGGCATTTGTAGCCCAATATGCCCATCTTGTTGAAACAGAGCTATCAATAGTTGATCTTGTCCACACCAAGCAAAAAGGTGGAGAAAGCCTTGCCGAATACCTGCAAAGATGGCAAACCCTTACCACCCGCATATCCTGCACCTTGCCAGAACACCATGTGGTGAAAATGTTTATTGATAATGCACATCCCAACTTGGCTCACCACATGACCATGAACTGTTTGCAGACCTATAAGGATATCAAAGAGAAAGGAATGATCCTTGAGCAAGGACTCATCAAAGATGGTGTGGTAAAGATTTACAAAGAGGCCAACGAAAATCAATCACATTCCAATGACAAGTCTAGGTATTGGAACAAAAACAAGCATGTTGCAACAGATGGGGTTACTGACACCAGACATGTGAATATCGTTGGTCCTTCTCAAAACTAGTCTAACCCACCATATCAAACAAACAACCAACAAGCTACCAATTACCAACAATGAAATAACCAAAGCTATCAAAACCACAATACAAGACCCAACTTTCAAGGGTCTAACAATCAAGCTAATGCCATCAATGTAGCTGCAGGGCAAAAGCCCAGATTCCAACCTGCACCTAGAAACTATACACCGCTTGGTGAGCCATTGGATGTTATTTTTGAGAAATTGGCTAAGGAAAACCTCATCAAATTTCCTCCTACCCAGCAAATTGATCCAAGCCAATCCAAAGATGCATGGTACAAGGACAATGAGTATTGCAAGTTCCATAGGGTAAACGGTCACACCACCCTCAGATGCATGAAACTAAAAGACTATGTGCAGGACCTCATTGATCAGAAGGAAATAACTGTTGGTGCCCAAACCTCTCCCAATGCAAGCTTACAGATTTATCAAAATGCTTTTCCTCCACACAACAACCAAAATCCTGGAAAAGCACCTATCCAAAAAAAAACCAACAACCGCCAGCCAAACCAACAGCATGGGAAGAACAATGACCACACTTCATCCTATATAGACTATGGTAGCCTTATAGGTTGTATATTTGAGAAAGAGCCTTCTGTCAATGTTATTAATATCCGAGGACTAGACAATGAGTGTGCGGTCACCTCTCAAAGAGCGCGATTTAACATCGCAAGCCCACAAGTTTCGTCAGCACCATCAGCTCCATCAAAAAGCTGGTACAATATCTTGGAACACCTTGGGAACATGCCATCCCAAATCTCCATTTTAGACCTTCTTCGCACTAGTCCTGTGTATAAAGACATCCTTGACAGTGCTCTCATAGAATCTTGTGTCCCTTCTGATATCAATGCTACTAATTTTCATAATCTTGTTGGACACCTTTGATCCTCATGTGCCCTATCTTTCAAACCCACCGACATACCTGCGGTTGAGCCAGATCACACCCTTTCGCTTCGCATAGCCATCATGGTATCCAATTTTTCCGTGAAAAGAGTAATGATAGATAATGGATCAGCCTTGAACATTTGCACCCTAAAATTAATAAAACAAGCTGGGTATACTGAGGCAGATATGATCAGTGAGGTTATCACCATCAAAGCTTATGACAACTTGGAAAGGACCACAGAAGGGACTATTTTGCTACCAATCAAGGTTGGGTAAGTCATTCAAGAGACAGTTTGCCATGTTGCTGATCTAAACCTACCATTTAACATCCTCCTCGGTCGCCCATGGATTCATGCTATGAAGGCTGTTCCATCCACCTACCATCAGTGCATCAAATTTCCGCATTAGGGCACTGAGGTAACCATCCATGCCAATCCAGAACCCTTTGCTTACTGCAATGCGGTTGAAGCTTCATATACAAACCATTTCCCTGGAATAGACATCGGCACAGCCATTGCCAGCTCATCCCACACTTGTAATGACGCAGAAACCATCCTTGCCTCCACCCTATCTACTGTAAAGATCAACAACAAAGGTTGTGGAGAATATAGTCTATCAGATGCATTTGCTGTCGGAGCAATCCCACTTGATCCACATACCCATGGACGACCAACATATCACAAAGCTAAGGAGATTCCACCTCCTTGATACAAACAGTTTGGCCCAACCACCTTTGTGTCCTCAAAAACCCCTCTTCATGAGGAGCTCACTCTAGATATCAACAATTGGCTACATAAGGATGCACCTCCAAGAAATCAAGCACGCCTTGATCACTTCAGCCAGAAGTATCCCAAACAACATAAGCTCATCACTGAAAAATGGAACTATCAAGGAGGTGGACTAGGACCAAAAGAAAGGGGCATGCAATGTCCCATCGAAGCACATGATTGGGAAATAAAGTCAGGTCTTGGCTTTGGCATACCCACAACTGGGGGCACCAACAAGAACGGTCATGCTTTTTTGAACATCCACCGTGACCTTGTCAAAATCGAAGACATTCCTGAGGAAGTTGAAAAGAGAGCCTACGATGATATCCCAAACCAAATCTTCCTAGGAGACTCTATTCTCCGAGAACTATCCATCCATCTCATTGACCTACCACTTGCTCATCCACAACTCATAAATTGGGACCAACCAAGTGTCATACATATTGATGAGTTTGCATCAGAGGAAGCACTTCTAAGATTCATGGGAGCCAAAAATCCTCATAAGAAGACAAAGCCAGATTCTGCCTACATCTACAAGCTAGATCCCAAGGGGTATTTTGGAGAAAATCCCCAACCTAGTTTTGATACACCCAAAACTGGAACTAAGGTAAATCTGGGACTAGCTAAGGTAGCGAAGAGAACCCCTCAGCAAGAAAATCTAGAGCCACAAGCAGAACATGAGGACTTAGTATTGCCTCCTCAAGATAATCGACCAGAGGTGTCTTCTATTCTAATAGAGGATACTAGAGAAGTCAACATTGGTTCTTCAGAGATCCCTAGAATTGTTCAGATTGCTGCATCCCTATCACAAGACCAAGTTGACCTCCTCTTTGAGGTTTTATGAGAGAACATTGGCCAGTTTGCATGGTCATATTAGGACATGCTAGGACTTGATCCAAAGCTTGTGGTTCATCATCTTACAGTCAATCCAAAGATCAAGCCCGTAAGACAAAAGCTTAGAAAAATGCACCCCAAGGTGGCCTTACTAGTCAAAGCTGAACTAGAAAGAATGTTAGCTGCTAAGGTTATCCGACCTATCGACTACTCAGAATGGATCTCCAACATGGTCCCTGTCACTAAGCCTTTCGGTGACATCAGAATCTGTACTGACTTTAGAGATCTTAACAAAGCTTGTCCAAAGGATGATTTTCCCTTGCCCAACATAGATATGATTGTAGATCTTACAACTGGACATGAAATTCTATCCCTTATGGATGGATTTTTTGGGTATAATCAGATCAAGATTGCAGAAAAGGACCAGCATAAGACAACATTCACTACCGCTTGGGGAACCTTTTGCTACACCATGATGCCTTTTGGCCTAAAGAATGTTGGGGCTACCTATCAAAGAGCTATGACAGCCATTTTCCATGATCTTATCCATAGCATTTTGGAGGATTATGTGGACGATATCCTAGTCAAATCTCACACCTTCATGGATCATCTTTCTGACCTAGAAAAAGTCTTTGATAGGTTGGCCCAATATCATCTCATGCTAAATCCCAAGAAGTGTGTCTTTGGGGTCACATCTGGCAAGCTTCTAGGCTTCATAGTTTCTAAACGAGGTATAGAGATCGACCCCAAAAAGGTCAAGGCTATCTTAAACATGCCTCCTCCCCAGACACTGTGACAGCTTCGCTCTCTTCAGGGAAAACTTCAATCTGTCTGGTGCTTCATCTCCCAACTTGCAGATAAGTGTACACCGTTTTCACACTTGCTAAAGAAGAATGAGAACTTCAAGTGGGATCTTTTATGTCAGCGCAGCTTCGATCAGCTCAAGCAGTATCTCACCAATCCCCCTATCTTGGTTCCACCAGTTCCTGGTCGTCCCTTGATCTTGTATAAATCAGCAACACCTACTGCTCTAGGGGCACTTCTAGCACAACATGATGATTATAGCAGAGAGAGAGCCATCTACTATATCAGTAGAACCCTAGTTGGTTATGAACTCAATTACACTCCTATGGAAAAAGCTTGTTTGGTAGTTGTTTTCTCAACTCAAAAGCTTCGCCACTACATGCTAAGTCATACCATCCAACTAGTCTCCAAGATTGACCCTCTCAAGTATATGCTCTCTAGAACAGTACTTACAGGCCGTTTGGCCAGATGGGTTATGCTACTAAGTGAGTTTGACATCCAGTATGTGGACAGAAAGGCAATCAAAGGGCAAGCTATAGCAGATCACCTAGCTGATGCACCTCTTGTAGATGCATATCCTTTGCTCACAGAATTTCCAGATGAGCATATCTGCCTAATTGAAGAACAGCCCCCATGGAAGCTTTATTTTGATGGCTCATACACCTCTCATGGATCAAAGGCATGAATATTATTAGTTACACCTCAAGGAGATTACATTCCAAAAGCCTTCAAGCTACAATTCCCTGGCACCAACAATATAGCAGAATATGAAGCTCTTGTAGCAGGATTAAAGATAGCTGCAGAATGGAATATCACTGAGTTACAAGTCTTTGGTGATTCCCAGCTCATCATCAAACAAGTCTTAAATGAATATCAAACCAAAGATGAAAAGCTATTACCCTACAAAGAGCTAGTTGATCAGCTGACCCAGCATTTTACAAAGCTTCAGTTTACACGAGTGCCTCAAATGCAGAACAAGGCAGCAGATGCCATGGCCACTATCAGCTCGCTCTTGGAAATTCCCCAAGAAGCTACGCAGTATGAGTTTTTAGTTGAGCAGCTCCTCACACCCGCTTATGCGAATGAGGATTCAAACCGTGTTTGTATCTTGGTTGGTCCCCAATCCCCTTGGTACCATGAAATTCATGCTTACCTTAACGATGGTATCATATCCCCTCACCTCACATGCACCCAATGCCAGAACCTTATCTGAAAATCATCCCGCTATGTTATCATAGCCAATACCCTATATCGTCAAGGTTATCATGATACTCTCTCTCGATGTTTAGATGAAAATGAGGCTGCGATGGCATTAAAAGAAGTACATTCCAAACTTTGCGGTGCCCACACGAGTGGTATTGTCCTAGCACAAAAAATCCTTAGAGCAGGCTACTATTGGCCTACCATTGAAGAAGACTCTTGTGACTTTGTCAGAAAGTGTCTCCCATGTCAGTAGCATGCAAATCTTGTGCACGCTCCAGCACAGGATCTACAGCCTATTGCACCACCTTGGCCTTTTTCTTGTTGGGGCCTTGATCTAGTTGGAACTATCACACCTCTCTCATCTGATGGACATAAATCGATAATAACAGCTACAGACTATTTCACTAAGTGGGTGGAAGCAGTCCCCCTAGTCTCATCTACAGGAGTTCAAGTCTCCAAGTTCATCTTGTACGACATTGTTTGCCGCTTCGGCATCCCATCCACCATCTTCACTGACCACGGAGGTAACTTTGAAAATCTCAACATGGAAGAATTATGCACTTCCCTCCGCATCCATCATCGCTTTTCTAGCCCATATTTCCCACAAGGTAACGGCCAGGCAGAGGCGACTAATAACACCCTCCTCAAAATCCTAAAGAAAGTTGTCAATGATTTCGGCTGTGATTGGCACCTTCAAATAAATCCGGCTCTATGGGCCTATCGAACTTCCTTCCATACATCCATAGGCACAACTCCATACTCCCTAGTCTATGGTGCCGAAGCGGTATTACCTATAGAAGTTGAACTTCCCTCACTACGCATATCTTTGCGATGACAAATCTCAGATGAAGAATACAGAGTAGCTCGACTCACCTAGCTAGATCTCTTAGAAGAGAAGAGACAACAAGCCTATGACCATCTCACGATCTACCAAACTCATCTCAAAAGGAATTTCAACAAGAAGGTGCTCCCATGACACTTTCAGCCAGGTGATATGGTCCTCAAAGAAAATATGAAAGTTCAAGCAGATCGAGAAAAGAAAGGCAAGTTTGAACCTACATGGCTTGGTCCCTATGTGTTTATTGCCTCCTTTGGCTCCGGAGCCTATCAATTATCTACACCAGAAGGAGAACTCTTGAATGATCCCACTAACATCATTCATCTCAAGAAGTTCTATGCTTGAAGATCTTTGGTATACCCAGCTTTTGAAAAATACAAAAAATAGTAAAGAGAAATAAGCGTCCAATGGTGAAAACTTGGCAATTCAAGCGCCTTGGATAGGTACGTTGGTGAAAACTTGGTAATTCAGGTGCCTTGTGTGCTAAAGACTAATCCATTATCTATCACTATCCTATCCCTCATCCATCCACCCACCATCCCATAAAACACCTGCTTGTTCCCTTGGTGTTCCAATCAAATATCCAAAATCTGATGGAGCTTGTCAATACCTCCTGTACAGCTTGTAAATCTTGTACCAAAGCTTGTATTATAACTTTTAAATCTTGTACCATACCTTGTATATATCCAAATCTTGTCCAAAGCTTGTACCATATTCCAGCTTGTAAATAATCTTGTATCCTAGCCTGTATCCTATCACATGCACACACAAAATCCCATTTTCCTTAAGGTTTTCACAAACCATCTACCTATCCACCTATCAACTATTATAGACACCCCATCCTTCACAAACATTTCCATCTCACAAAAAAAAAAAAAAAAACAAAACATGAACAAACTTGTACATTTGTAACATATCTTGGTCTGTCAGCTTGTATATCCTCTTTAGCTTAGTATCATTGTATCTATCCAGCGTTCGTGTCAGTTTGTCCTTGATCAACATCTTGCACACATCGCACACCTTGGTTAGCTATTCCAATGCATCCTTTAGCTAGATCTCATGTCACCAAAGTGTTATCCTTCTTAGTTCAGCTTGTCAGATGCATTACTCATCCTGATCCATCAGCTTAGGTGCTCTCCAATAGGTCCTTGCAGGATATAGCTTTCCTCATGTCTAATCTTGGTCCGTTAGTACCTCGTCCTACCCATCTCATTGGCAAACAGTTCTCTTTTGGATTTTCGCTTTCTTTTGGTTTGGGATCTTCCCTTTTGGGTCTTGAAATATCTTTTCCAAGCAATCTCCTTGTTCCCTCCTCAAGGTTGGCACGATCTTCCATATCATGGTATGCTGTGAATGGGGCAATTAGAGCGTAAGGTCTTGATCAGGTCTTTTGCTTGTGGGTTACCTAGTGTCGTTTCCACGCTGCTTCCTCTGGGATTCATGTGTTTTACTGGGGCAATCCTTGCGTGTTTTTTTCGAGTTAGTTCGTCAGTCCTCTGGATGGTTGGTGAAAAGGCCTTGATGTTCTTGGTAACCTTGGCAATTAACCAACAATTCTATAGCAAATCTAGTACTCAACTACATGGTGGTACTTCTCTTTGAAGTATCCCCCCACTCAGAAAGCTTCAATGGATTCCCTTCATCTCCATTATCCCCCATCCATATCCTACATCTGTCGCTCCTACCCCAGCTTATGCATCAGTATCTCTTTGAATCACTCCTCATGCTTAGCTTTAGGGATCCACAATCCTAGTCTTAGGGATCCACCAATCAAATCAATCCACCAAGCCTCATCTTTCGAGATCCACAATCCTAGTCCTAGGGATTCCCGAAACCCATCTTCTGCCGATCTGACTCTTTGAAATCCTATTGCATCAGCTTTATCATTCTATCATGGATTCCTTTTATAGCACTCCGCTCCTCCATCTCCCCCCCCAATTCTGGAAAGTCTTAAGCTTGCTTTACTTTTGTGCCTCTGATTTCCCTTTATCATTCTCTCGTAATGAGAGTTTGAGCTAATTCAGCCCCTTCTCTTTGCCAACCTGTGTCTTAGCTCATCTCAATTTCTTGTACTTTTCAAGAAGTCATCGAGCCTCATTTCTCTCCCTGTCGCCTTCTTGAGGGGGCATCATCTAAGTCTAGTCTCTCCTCTTCTTATCCGAGACTGGGGCAACCTTGTTGCTGAAACATCTTCCTCATGTCATCTTCATTCAAACTTCTTTGAAATAGTGTTGTCTCAACACTATGTCAAAGAGGGGCAAAATGTAGACACCTAAATTTGATTACACCGCTTTAGTAATCCTATTTAGTTATCTCTAAAGGCATCATTAATTAAATTCTTATTTAATTAATTCTTTGTCATCCCCTAGCTGATTAATTTAATTAATCATCTATAGTCCTAATTGATAAATCAAATAATCTATTATTTATCAATTAAATCCTTTTCTCCTATCTAATTCCAAAAATCCCCATTTATTAAATAAATCTATTTGATAAATGAAATCCTCAAATTCAAAAACCCCTAACCTATCTCTAATCCTCCATTTAGCCTAATCCACCCCATCCACCCATACTAACCAAGCTTAGCCACTAACTCACCCACCCTCATTAATGCCATCCACTTGCACATCTCTAACATCTCTAATCTAATCCTAAACCCAAGCCTAATCCACTCCCTAATGTTGTCACATTCCTTAAACAAGTTTAAGACTTTCCTAATCCAAACCAAAGTCTCCCCTCAAAAAACCCAACCACTAAGTCATGAGTGCTCTTACAAAACATAAAGACTCTTACAAGCCCACTCATGACTCTTACACCTATCTTCCACACTCTTCCCTCTTCCACACTCATTCCTCTTACATCCCTCTTACATACTCAACCCCACTCATCATGACTTTAACCAACCCTTTACCCTACCCTCTCACACTCATCCTCCTTGTGACAAGTGTCACCTTCCCATTGGTGCTAAACAAGCACAATCCATGTGCTCTCCTTTGAGTGCATCCTAGCCCTCCTTTAGCCTTCCCCCATCCTTGCATCTAAGCCCTCCATCCCTCTACCCCTTAGCCTATAAATTGAATCCCATCCCAAGCCATTTCATCAACAATCTTTGAGCTAAAGTTACCATGCTATTTTGAGAACCAAAGCCATCAACCATACCCTTATAATGCCAAATTGAGAGCTCACAAAGCTACCAATTTGCCATCACCCATCTCCATTGAAGCAGCTTTTGAGCATCTTGAGCATACATCCACAGCAAAAGGACACATCTATAGAATCAAGAAAGCATGGAGTGCTTTCTCTTGCGAGGTTTGCACTTCTTGTTTTATTTATTTGTCTAAGCATATATGTGAATTTAGTTTTTGGTTTGTGAATGTTTACTTTATTTGTTAATGTTCTTTCCATACTAATTCTGGTTCTACAGTTATATTTTGGTCATTGTGCTTGTGACACTTGACATTGATTTCAAGGTGGTTGTATATTTTTGGTCTTGGTATTTGTATGTTGACTTGGTATGAGATGTTAGTATTCGAATGCAGGTCCTTTCAATTTTGATTATCTCTTCTTCTTAAGTAGTTTGTGTTACCCTTGAGGTAGTTTTGGCTGTCAGGACTCCTCAATTAGAATTATTTTATGATTTAATTATATATGGGTATTGATCATACATTATCTCTCATACATGGCAGGAGTGGGAGCTTGATTAGGTGACTATACAATCGGGAGGTAGCATATTCTTACCATTTGGGTCCTCGTTAGATTAAAAAATGTTGGATGTTCCTTGATACAGTGGCACCATTATCATTCTTCCTCTTATCTTGAAGACTTCTATTCATTTTATGTATCTATATATCATGTGTTTTGGGATCCTATAGGATATTGCATTGAATATTGATGTACTTGTATCTATTTTCACATACCTTGTGACATATGCAGTGGATATTTTTTAATTATAAGCAGCCAAAACTAGGGGGTTGGCCCTTAAATAGTTGAATTGGTCAACTACCAATAGATATCCATCAAACAAAACTACTCCCAACCACATACTAAAAAAAAAACAAGGTTCAAAACCATAATTAAAAGAGTATCAATAGGCCTAACATACATAGTGTTTGTTTTAAAACTAGAAAGGCTAGAAAAATATATTAAAAAAGGCATAACAACCTTACACCCCTAAAAGTCTAGCAAACAGCTGATTAACAACATGAAAAACAAAAAGGAGGAAACTATTAAGGCTTCTTAGCATCCTTTCTCCCTAGGAGGATGTTTTCTCCAATCTTCCACAAGGAAGTCAAACAACATCTTGAGATCCTCCTTTTGTAGATCTCCTTCAGAGTCCTTTAGTAGGTTCAATGTGGTAGTAGCCCCATGTGTCACTTTGATAGTGAACTTTGTCAAAAGGTGCATTCTTTCTTCTGGTACATGAATTGTTTCCCACACCCCACTACTAGCCTTCTTCATGATTTCTATGTTGATCTCATGCATGTCATCGGGAAAACCATCTACTTATTTCATAGTAACTTCATGCATAATTGGGGGTTAGCATTTTCATTGGAAAAAGCCTTAATAGGAGAGGAAATTGTTAAGGGAGAAGGCACCCTATCCACTATATTAGGAAACTGGTCCCTTGTTAAGTCCACACACCCCAACTCAATAGTTTCTGAAACATGTGACACTTCCTTATTCTCCTTTATCCCCTCTCCCAAGCCAGATCATGAAAATTTCAAGACCTCTTCTTCCTCCTCCTCCATTCCTCCCACCCCAAAATTTGATGCCTTCTCTTTTAACCTCTGTTTCAGGCTGCCCATATCTTCTAAATCTATCTCCTCCTCTTGCGTAAGCCCCTCTTTTAGTTTCCTCTTAGCATTTGACTTGGCTAACCCCCTTAACCTCCTCCCACCCCCTCTCCCTTCCTCCTCCAACTCCTTTGATTCCTTCTCTTTCCCTTTATCATGTCTCCCTCTTTTTCCCAAGGGGTAAGGCTTTAATTCCATAAGGGACTTGCTAGGCGAAGGTTGTGGGGTGGGGGCTTTGGGACATGTGATCCTAAGGGGAACCAAATGAGGTCAGGGATTAGGATGAGCAAGAATATCTATCTCCAAATTCCTAGAGGGGACCAAGGTGAGGTGAAATTGATACAACCTAAACATTAGCCCTTGATGTAAAATGATAAAATTAACACCCTTTCTCATTAATAGTAATTATAGAAGTGTCCATATTAGAAATTAAAGTCATGTGTCAACTACCTCTATCTTTCTCCCAATATTTTCCATCATTCCCAATACACATTAACCATTTCAAATTACAAATATTTCTTTGCCTGGCATATGAGAACATGCATAGGAAAATTGTAAAAAAATATTTGTTCTCAAACTTCAAAATTCTTTCTTTTTTGGGCCATGTGAATTTATTATTACCAATACTCATTCCATTACTAGTAGCCATCTATACTTCATGGGCTTGTTCTCTCTGCTAGCTTAGTAGCATGATACAAAAATTTAAAAAATCTTTCCAACTAGGATTCATCATTCTTAATTTCTTGATTCACTAACTCTCTTGCCAAATTTGAAAAGGCATTAACTTCCCTCCAACATCTTAGTCACTTTACCTTTTAACCTATCATTGCCATACCATCTGCCACACTATTTCCCTCTTAAAATAGATGATTCAAATCAAACCTATTTAAAATAGCCAATAGGTGTCTGATGAATTCTATCACACATTTGATAGCCTATCCTTCCTTCATGTTACCTTGAACAATTTCTATGATGATTTTAGAATCACCTTCAATACCACATTTCTCCATCCCATACTTATCACCAATTTTAAACCCTAATATAGAGCCATCACCTCCATGATGTTGTTTGACACTTTCCCTAGCTGATCTGAATATGCCATAAACATCTTGCCCTTACTATCCCTGACCATTCCTCCTCCCTTTGAGCCCTCCTTTCTAGCTACATTGTCAATTTGACCTTAACCCAATTCATGGGCAAGGGTTCCCATCGTGTCCTTTTCCTAGCCAACATGTTGGAATTATCAGTCTCCATGATCCCCTCCTCCAAATTCTAGCCCTTGGCCACTCTAACCTATAATATACTGGGGGGAAATATGGTTTTCTCTACTTGCTACAACTCATATTCTCAATCAAAATTTTTAAATCTTTTCCACCACTAATTTCTTGAATCTCTGTCTTCATTCTTGAACACCCTATTATTTCTCTCCTTCCAAATACCCCAATAGACATGGGGGGGATAACCTTCTACAAACTAATGAGGGGGTGAGTAAAGGAGCCTTACTAGTTGTCCATGAATTACACCAGATCCATATTGAACACGTAGTTCACCTTGAGCTTTTGTAAAAACCTCCCTTAACATTAGAAGCATAACTACAATATAGGAACAAATGGATAATACTCTCTTCCTCCTTTTTACACATGTAGCATCTTTTGAATAATTGAATACCTCATTTGATAAGGTTATCTATAGCAAGAATTTTCCCATGGATGGTGGTCCACCAAAAAAAATTGATCTTTGGGACTAAATTATTGAAACAAATATTCTCCTAGTCATTAGGTTCTTAATTTTTATCAAACATTAATTTATAAGCCGATTTAATATAGAACTCCCCCATCGATATGGCCTTCCATATAAATTCATCATTCTGATCCCTTCCCAGGATTCTATACCCTTCTAGTAGAGAATTTAGCTCTTCTATTAGGTCACCTCCAACTATAACATTCTCCTGTAGATTGACCTTTCTCCATTTCCTCCCTAGGAAAATGAAATCAACGACCATCCCCTCTACTTCTGAAGGTGGTTTCGAATGGGCCCAAACTTTTTTTTTTTAAAAGGTTTATTCATAAGCCATAGATCCTCCTAGAAATTAATCTGATTACCATTTCCCACCAACCACTTAGCACCTTCTTTCAAAAGGGTTCTGTTCTTCATAATATATACCCAAATCTTAGATCCGATAGGTAGATCATTTCTCCAAGTGGAGTGAGAGAATTTCATATTCAAAAGGTACTTTTCTTTCATAATATTACATCGATTGGTTTTTGCCTTCATCAAGTTCCACCCCATCTTGGTGAGAACTACATTATTCAAATTAGTTCATTAGATGTGGTTTTATATTATTAGTTATATTTATGCATTTTTTTATATGATTATGTACATGGGTTTATTCATTTTATGATTATGGACATTGTAATTGAGAATTAAACTTATTAATATTTTTTAAAATGTGACACAACATGAAGGAAACCTTGAGGAATTGAATCTATATTTTTAATTAATTACATGTTTTTGATGTGTGTATATATATATTGCTTCCACATTATTGTTACTTTGATGCCATTTAAAATTCAAAAAATAATAATTCAGTAAAATTTGTAACACATTAGGTTTATTTCTTTTGGGTTCTTGAGCAGAGCATTACGTAAGATATCGTTGCATAAGTACCATGCCTTTTCAAAAATTGTTGGTAGGTCAACTAAGACCAAATCAAACATTCCCAACTTAGAGTAAACATCTAGGATGTTGTCCTTAATTAGTCAAGTAACTATTTTGTAAACAAAATAATTCCTTTACCTTTAATTCTGATGTTATGTTTACCATAAATATCATTCTTCCATACTATCCCTGCTAATGTCCAAGGTTATACATATCATCAAAAACATGTATTCGCATATATGTTCTTTCTCAAGAATAATATTGTATAAACTAGTTATACATAAAATAAATACACTCTTGTAAACCATTTCCATACTTAAACAATTTTTTGAGAACTAAAAAGCTATGCATCTTTATTTCCAAGCATTACTACAAGCATGTACATCATGTATTTCTGTTAAAAACAATATTTACATATCTACATATAACCTATTGTCAATAGTTATTAGGGTATAAGTTCAACCATGGATCAAGGGTTAACTCCATACTAGCTAGATTTGTACATACAACTTATGTAATGGCAATTCAAGGGAGAAGTTAATCTATGTGATATTATCATAGTGTAATTGTTAGATAACATTGCCAAAGTGAAGAAATCAAAGGGCATAGTTATTAGATTTGAGTCCTGTTGGTTAACAATTTGTCTTCCTATTAGATTTTATAACCTAAGTTTTTGATACCCAATTCTTTGAAGAGAAAAAAGTATGTTTCCAATAAATGGGCTAATTTATGTATTCTATGACTGCACTCTAAATTATTAGGTACAACTCACAATGATTTTTAATGATATGCAATGAATATGTTTTTATGGGATCAGAAGTTTTGACGTTATAAGCTCTTAACTTGTGAGCAGTAAAGGATAACCAAATTGTTTGTGGATATGAACAATTCAATCAAGATGGATTTGAATACCCTATCACAACCAATGGAATGACTATAGTAGAGGGCGTAGTTATTAGATTTGAGTCCTGTTGGTTAACAATTTGTCTTCCTATTAGATTTTATAACCTAAGTTTTTGATACCCAATTTTTTGAAGAGAAAAAAGTATGTTTCCAATAAATGGGCTAATTTATGTATTCTATGACTGCACTCTAAATTATTAGGTACAACTCAAAATGATTTTTAATGATATGCAATGAATATGTTTTTATGGGATCAGAAGTTTTGACGTTATAAGCTCTTAACTTGTGAGCAGTAAAGGATAACCAAATTGTTTGTGGATATGAACAATTCAATGAAGATGGATTTGAATACCCTATCACAACCAATGGAATGACTGTAGTAGATTATCTTGAGATTTCTAACCCTTACTTCTATTGTAATTACAAATTAATCCTCTAAATGCAGAAGAGGAATGAAGAAGATATGCACATTAGGGCAAATGCAATTGCTTTCACTATCAAATTCAATGAAATGGAATCCAACCAATAATTAATAGATTCATACACATTTATCTTTCATTTTCCAATGAAACTATCTAACATGTTATGAAACCAACAAGAGAAGAAACATAACCATATATGAAGAAAGTAAATGGAATCATCATACTACAAATATAAAAGTGAAATGGAATTCATCTGATTATTCATAGAATCACATATGATTGTCTTTCAACTCTTAATGCAAATCTAATCTATGCATCGGCCACAAAACATGACAAGAAAATAGGGTAAATAGAATTACATACCAATTCACCATCAAGTTTGCCCACCTTAGTATTGTCAAATACAGTTACATTTATAATTTTTTGTCATCCCTCAGTTCAATAGAGTAGCAATCAAAAAATAGAAAAGGAAATTAAAAATGAAATTATCTTGTCATATGAATATGTGACATCTTCTCCATTAATGATTCTGAATCCGTGGTGCTTCTAAAAACACACGATGACTATTTAGCTTCCTACAATCTTTATAAAATCTTGTAGAAAATAATTGTTTTCTTCATCTTCTATTATTTCATGCCAAGCCTATCGATCTCATATTGCAATGGTCACAATGATTATAAATTTTTCCTTTCATCTTAATCCAATGATCAAGATTAAATCATTATATGAAATTTTTTGTCTCTTCCTTTACATCTTCCTTAGTGGGTCCCTTCATGCACACATGTCAAACTATTATTATTTTGCTATGATTAACATTCAAGTAACCTTTTATAGTGATATAGTGACACTCATTAATTAGTCTATAGATCAAAGGTGAAAAGACTTTACTAAGAACCTAGCTCTATTTTGTATCAAACCAATCAAAGGTAGACACTTGGCACTTTATCTGACAACTGTATCAGCCACAAAAGGAAATGGCCCATAGGGAAACATGTCGCTCTATTTCTATGTCACAATAATTAACAATCAAGAAACTTTTGAAAAAAACATAACAACAATCATGGATCTTATTTTGATATAACGATTCATAAAGAGGTAACATTTTATGAGAGTCAAACATTCTAACCAACCTGGACATGCCATATGGATAACTTGTTCTGATGTATTCCTTTTTGTGGCTTGTAGTTGATCTAGGTCCCACTATCTCCACGTGTCATGCTATTGTTATGTCTCTTTGGTTATTCTTTGTGCAACACTCCTTAGTGACATGACAACAACCATTGACTTCATGCTTGATCTATGGTGATGGTTCTTCTAGCAATCTTACCCTTAGTTGGGTCTTGCAGATAGGTATTGACTTGTTGCTATGTCACCATGATGATTGATAGAGTAACTTTTTATGAAGATATAGCAATGGTTGTGGATGTTCTTTTGATCCGATGATTCTAATTTAAAGGTCTTAACTCACTAATTTCCTTTGTAGGGTTGGTATGTCTATTCCACATGTCAAATCATCATTATGTCGCTTTAGTTATCGATCATAAAACTTTGGAAAGACGCATAGAATAAGAATAGATCCTTTAAGATCTGATGGCTAAGGATATGCTTTGTTGAATACTTAGAATTCCATCTTTAAAACAACATCCATCAATTTGGTCCTCATTTGATGATCTAAATTTAATCCTTGATCCATTTGACTTGTCAACTTAATAATGTAGATGTGTAGATTAGATATAAGTCATTGATTAGATTGTAACAAGAGTCATACCCTAAATAGGGACCCTATCAAGAGAAAATAAGATTAGTTCAACTAGAACTAGACAACAAGGAAAGAAAGAAGAACGTGGAAAAAATGATAGATTCCATCCTCAAGGATTCAGGCATGACTAGAGGGGAATTTAATGAAGTCAAAGGTATTCTACTAGAAATGAAAGCAAGGAAACAGTCTGAAGTGATAATAACCACTCTTTTTTTTGTTCTAGGACCTTTAGATGGTGTGATAGTAGAACAACCATGTGCACAGGACCCTATTGCACCATATGTAGTAGTTGCAAAAGTACAACATGTGAGAATAGAAAGTGATCATTAAATGAGGAAAAAAGAGATGGAAGCACCTACAACATAGAGGAAATCATAGATATTGGTGAAGGTTAAGCAAAAAATTTCACCATCATCAAAGAAAAGGGTCAAGCAAACCACTACTAGACCAGGAAAGAGAAGGAAATCAATGCAAATTAGTGAATTTGAAAGTTTTAAGGCTGAAGCTAGAGATAGACCAATAGTGCAAGATGCATAGGAAAGAAAAACTATAGCTAGAAAGAAGGCATGGAAACTGAAGGTAGAGAACATAAACATGAAAATAATTGATGATGAAAATTTTATACAGTTAAATAAGTATTATAATTTGTATAGCAATATCAATAGAGGGAAATTAGAAAATGTTATTATAAGAAACATGATTTTGAAAAATAAGAAGTTTGAGAATATTTAGAATATGGTACTTGAAGACCTATATAATGGGTTAATAAATAGGAAGAAGATAGTATTAGAAGAATGTCTCAATTTGATGATAATAATGATAAATAAACTATGTGGATTTTCCTCTAGGAAAGACTAAAACAATATTTTGAAGGGTATTAAGCACTTGTAGAGGAATAAAAGAAGAGAAATTCTTCTAATGGGAGACAATTGTGAGGATGTTAGGAAGGAGATATAGGAGGAAAATTTTAAATTCATGACTACAATGCCTGAGGTGAGTGCATAGTTAAGGCATGATAGGCCAGTGTATGTGGAAGCACACACACACCATCTAGTGATGAGGGAGAAGTAGAAGAGAAACATGAGGCACCCTCACCACCACATTTTACTATAGTTACTAAATCCATGCAAATTGACAATACACAAATAACTATAGATGCAAAGGAGAATCCTTTTGTAAGATATAGAGAAAATATTATTGGAAATATGAGAAATATAAAAAACATACTCTAGCTTTGATGAAGATGAAGAAGAAATGAAAAAGGAACAAACAATGAGGATAGTAGAGGTAAAGAGGCTAGAAGAAGAAGAGAACAAAAAGAAAAATGAGGAGAAAAATAAAGTGAAACAAAAAGAGGAAAGGAAGAAAGCTGAAGAAGATGCAAGGAAAGAAGAAGAAATATTGCATGAAGAGAAAAAGAAAGTTGAGGAAGATAAGAAGAAGGTAGAACTGAAAATAGTTACTCCAATCATAGTAGGAATATTAGTACTCTTAGATGATGATGATCTCGTTGAGCAAGCTATTTGAAAAGAATAAATGAGTAAAGTATTTGGAGGAGATGCTTACTGAAGTCTTTGATAGAATACAAAAGATAGTCAAAAAATTTAGCTAATCTAGACTTATAGGTAAAGGCCAAGGAGTTGATGAGGATCTTTGATGAATATTTTACAACTCTTGCAAAAGTAGCTTCACCACAAGCATAGATGAAGCATGGTGCATCACTATTTGATATAGTATGCACTAATTTAGGAAATTAATTGAAGGCACTTGATGGGAGCATCAAGGAACTAAAAAACCACATTGATGAAGGGAAGAGGTTGTATGGAAACTGTACAATGTCATCCAAATACCTAACTTACTTTAAGAGTCAAATTATGGGTAAGATGAGTGAACTAAATCACTTCGTGTGAAATTAAAAATCCCAAAAAATAGCATTGAAGTGTGTGGAAATGAAGTGGAGAAGATCCACAACATGATTAGAGACTTGGAATCTAATAAGGAAGAGGTAGGAGAGAGATTCTATATTCTTAGAGAAATTTTCTCACCTAAGATAACTATTTTACAAAGGTCGTTGGAAAAATATCTTCCAGTAAAGGTTTTCTATGAAAAGTTTACATATACTAAATTAAGTGCAGTTGAAGTGGAATCATATGCCCTATGGACACTAATCAGTACTTTTGATTCTATAAATGAAATCTGGAAGAAAGAAGTGGAAATGCTAAAACTTTTTTATGGAAATTGTTTTTCCAGAATGACAAGTTGATCAGCAGTAGGCTACATAATTGTGGATATAGTGTTTGACACCTTTTCCATTAATGTCAAAGGGGGGAGTAATATGTATAAGGAAAATAATATTTGTTGTATATGTAAGGGGGAGTACACTTATGTACTTATGTATCAGTGTACAAGAGTAATGATCCATCAAAGCATGAATAAAACTATTATGTTTCAATAGCAACTTTGTATATTGATACTTTAATTCATTTTAAAATTATGTATGACATAATTTTGGGACTTGGCCAATTTTCCCAAATGTTGCCATCAATTCCAAAGGAGGAGATTGTTGGCAATATGGTCTGATAGATGTTTCGATAGTTGGTAACATGTATTCAAAATTTCATTTATGCATTTAGAGATAGAAAATTCTCAATGTATTAGATAGTTTGTAGTATCACAAAGAGAAAATATGATGTGTATGGATGACTCATTGAGAGTTAGATTATACACAATTGAGGGAAGCTCTATGATACCATCATGATGATTTTTACTAGTGTACAAATGTGCATGATAGGAGATATGATTGAAATACTAGTACAAGTATTTGATAGAGGGGAACAAAGCATAGTAAAGAACTAGATTGTATGACTTGAGGAAATATTTTTGTGAAAAAAAATTATTAAGTCATAATAAGCCAACTATATTGATATTATTCCATAAATTATTTCATATTATGCCAACATGTGAAAGCATGAAGGCAAACTAAGCAATGAATTATGAATGTGCCAGGTATAAGTAAAGATCTTATCTTGAAAATATAAGTGCACAACATATGTATCATCTATATGATATATGTGATTGACATGAAGTTAATGTGTTGATAAAAGAACTAAATTTGATGTATGATTAGAGAAATTTTGAAATACAATAGATATAAAGTATTGTATGTATATCTATTCTTGTGAAGAATTGAATTGTATAATTGCATGTTAGGGAAGTGGGCTTTTCTTGCATAATTGTATTTTATCTAACAACTCCTAACAAGGTCGAAGAAACTCCTTATAGGTTTGAGGCTTCTAATAAGTCCTAGTCCTCTAACAAGGACTCGAGACACTATGTGTACTACATAAACTCCTAACATGGTCAATATCCTTAACAAGATTGTACTGTTTAGTGAATCATCCTATTCATATTAACCCCACCTAGGTTTTCCCTTGGCTAGAGTTTCCATTGTTAACAAATAATGGTATGGTTATATTTACTATTCAACATTGTTGGCTTATTTTCATATGCAAGTTATAAAGTAACTAACAATATCCATTTGTGGGCTAAAGTTTTTAGAGTATTGATTCACCCCCCCACCCACACACACAACATTATCTATTTCTAACATAAATTGCATGATAAAGTTCCATGTTCTTAAACCTTTAGGTGGGTTTTTAGTTCAAAATAATGATAAGGGATTAGATTTATTTAGATATTTCTGATATAAAATTTTAGCCAATTTATTTTCATGTTTGTGATACATTCTTGAAAATAATTTGGCTCCTAATGCTTCATTTTTCCAATTCAGATTCTTAATTCCTAATCCATCAATCTCTTTTGGTCCACAAATTTTGTCTCATTTAATAATTTCTTGTTTGTTCTAATATTCTATTCCTTTCCAAAATAAATTCCTTTATTTTATGTCTAGATTTCTTTTAATATCTTTTAGGAGTGGTAAGCATGACATTTGATAGGTTGGAATAATATATTGTATTTATTTTATCATACTTTCTCAACCAACGTATGTAAGCCGATTATGTTTTTAGTTTTCTATTTTTTAATCTATTTTTTTAAAGCTTTGCTTCCAATAGTTATACTCACTTTTTCCTCTTTCCAATTGGATACCTAGATATTTGCATGGGAAAGTACCATGCCTATATCCAATTAAGTTGTGGGTGCTTCTTTCCATGTTTGGATGAGTGTTCAAAAAGAAAATTTTTGACTTTTCAAAATTTACTTTCTGTCTTGAGGCTTCCATAAATAATTTGATTATTTGTTTAGAGTTCCATGCCTCTTCCATTATTCTCTCTCCTAGTAGATAGTATGGTCTGCAAATTTTTGGTGGGTTACTTTAGGCACAAATTTTGTTGCTAAAATACCTTCAATTTTATCTTCTTCTTGAGCCTTCTTTATAATTCTACCGAAATCCTTTATCATAATAATGAAATGGAAAGGTGATAATAGATCTCCTTGCCTTATCTTGCATGATATATTGAAGAACCCTTCTTCTATTCCATTAATGAGTAGTGATATTTTGCATGTTAAGATACAATTAAAAATAGGATTTATCTGTTAATGAGAAAATCCAAATGCTTCCATTGTCTTGCATAAGAATCCTTGGTAGACTTTATCATATGATTTTGTATATTTAGTTTCATTAGTGTAATAGGTTCTTTGTTAATTTTTGTTGAGTTTATGGTTTCTTGAATTATAATTCTTCCATTGGGAATTAATCTATTAGATATGAAACAAATTTGTTCTTCACAGATGATTTTAGGAAGCACTTTTTTAATCCTATTAGATAAAGATTTAGTTGGTATTTTATATATGGTATTGCATAAAACAATAGGATGAGAGTCCCCAAGTTTCTCCTGGTTAGATTTCTTTAGAATTAATGATAGCAAGGTATTGTTGATTTCTGTAAGAAGTGATCATGATTTTCTAGTAGCCTTGATTGTTTCCCATAAATTGTAACCTAAAATATCCCAACATTTCTAAATGAAGGCTTGAAATCTATCCAGACCAAGAGATTTATTTGAGTTAAGATTAAAGATGGGTATTTTATTTCTTCTAATGAAAATTTTTAGTTAACAAATTTATTATCTTCAACTGTTATTAATTTAAGTATAGAAAATTTCATTAAATTTTGAGTTCAAAGATTAGAATTTTCATAAGTATTGAAACTATCTTTAAACATTACACAAAAAAATTATGTTATTTGATTTAGGTTTTCTATTGTATTTCCTTTTTCATCCTTATTTTTTTATCCTTTTAGGGTATTGTTGTGATTTTTTGTTTTGTTTTTCAATATCCTTCTGATATCCAAGTCTCTCAAGATTTTTGTTTCCAAAATAATTCCTCCTATTCTAATACATTTTCTTGTTTCTCTAGTGGTTCTTTTTCTTTCTAATTTTTTTCATCATGCATTCCATTTTGTATGACATGTTCATCTACCTTTTCTAATTCATCCTCATTTCCTAGTTTCTCTTTAAATATATTGTTAAAGTGATGTTTGTTCCATTCCTTTAACATCTAGTTTACATACACAACAAAACATCTTAAATCCATCATGTTTTTCTTCCCGCCACCACTGTTTAATATTATTCATTAAAATATCATCTAGAAACCATGTTTTTTCATATTTGAAGGGATTTCTTGGAGTTTTTTGTTGTTCTACTATTTCTAGTCTATCACATAAATGATATGATCCAACATTGGGTAGGATTGAAGATTGAATTGTATAATTGAATGTACTTAGATCTGCTTTGAATAAAAATCTATCCAGTCTTTCTACAATTTTTCAAAACCTAACATTCTCTCATTCCATGTGCATAACCCATTAGTTGTTGGGATATCTATTAAATTATTACTTGCAAACTATTCTCTAAAATTTATCATCAGCTATATTATACTTTTTAATCCTCATATTGGAATTAACAATAGGAAAGTAAAATTTAAGAGGGGGGTGGGCAGTGAATCATCACTATAAAAATTTAACCATAAAAACATTCATGACACATCCATCTCACAATTTATCATGTAAACTGAAATAACTAGCTACACATGTTCATCCATAGCATGAAAAAAAAACACATAACACAATAATTTTTTATCTAGAAACCCTATAATGAGAAGGTAAAATTGGAGTGGCAATAACACCCATGAATTTTCACTACTACAGTTGTAAAGTGTGCGTAGTGAAGGTTACAATTATTTGACCTACCCTATGAAAGGTCTTCCCTGTTAAAAACTTGCAAAGACTGTTAAATTTAACTCTGTTAAAGTATTCCAAAACCCTACTAAAAGTATGCCTTGTTGAAGGACTTAAACTTGCAATAAAACAAGAACATTATTAAAGGATTTACGAAAGCCTATTAGGACTACTTGGTTAAAATATTTTCATTGATTCACCTATTAGAATGTTTTAGCCTTTATCCTTTGATTAGCACCTCTCTCCTAGATATCAGATCCCTTCTTTCTTGATGTGCATTTGATTCTCTTTATTAGATGTATATCTTCTATCCTTTATTCACTCTTCTCTATTCTCTCTAACTAGTTTTGCAATTCATTCCTCTCTCACAAACTCCTTAGTCACCATGAATTATCTGTTTACACTTAGCATTCACCCTTCTCTTCTCATCTACACATACAAACTCTTTAAGTTTTTCCCTCCTTAAGAAGAATTAGGTGAGCAATGGCCAGGTAGTAATCAACAACTGTAATTCACCCATTTTTCTACTTAGAACATCTCTTAATCTGATTGGTTATATGTATTGTATAGGGATTCTCAATATATCTTCATAAATACTATCTAGAATTATAAAAAAATACTTAATTCAACCTAGAAATGGTTTATATAAGAGTCCAAATTGTTTGCTCAAGATTTGAAATATCTCATGCTTAGTATTCACTATATCCTTAATGCTGGAGCTCAACTCCTGAATGACTCAACATCCACTATTTTCCTCATCATATACGTCTTGCTTGACACTTGAGTGAATTAATACATACCATATTCTCAACACATACTGGTCCATGACACTAACTCCATATATTGCTTAGCTTACACTTCTTACTAAACACATACATAGTTCTATTAAGTAATGACTTAAGTGTTTTGTCACTGCCTTGTCAAAACCAAAATGATATCAATGATCTATCCCTTTGACATGTGTAGAAAAACACTTTGTAATGTAGATACAATCTAACTTATGTGCATAACTCAGATAATCTATATCTCATGCAAAATTTCAAAATTTTGCACAACTGATGACTTAACTGTCACACCTCTCCAAAATTTTATAACTCCCCTTGTGTTGAGAGTTCCTTGTTGCCAAATTCTATATAACTCCTACTAAGTAAATATGTTGTACTACTGTTGTCCAAAACTATGCTCCCCTTTCTTGTAAGAAAACCTTGTAATCCCCCTTTTTTGATACTAGTGTCATTTGGGTGGTATGTTGAGAGTGTGTTTGTCAAAAAATGTTTTGTGGACCTCCATAATAATTTTCAATGATAAATCCTAGTTATTGCATACTACCTTTAGAGATCAGTATTGAACATCTAGTTGGACAACAAGGTCAAGTAAAACACCATGTGTAGGAATTTGATTATCTTTCTTCAACAATGTTTCAAGGTAGCCCTAATTTTTGCATCATCTAAATGTAATGCTACAAGCTGACCTTGAGTAGAAAGTGATCTCGAAAGTTTCAATGTTGTACCTATGGATTATAGATCTCCTTGCCACTAGTTAATATCCCTCCATACTTCTTGTGTGAATAAATTCACATCATAAACATTTGTGTATAGAGAAAATATATTCTCCAAAACCTTTTTTCACATCCTCCATTTTAGTTGCTAAATCGACCTGTCGTGGTGCAATAACACTAGAAATCTTTTTAAGAACTTAAGAATGAAACTTATTTTCAAACCATTCTAGAAGTTTAACATTCTATTCTAGGTCATCATCCCTAATTTTGTCAACTATATTGACTAGTTTCTCAATGATTGGTTTCCCTTCACTTAGCTTTGGTAGACTAAATGCATCAAGAAATATCGCTTTGATGTCAAGAAGTACTTTCTTTTTCTTATGCTCTCATCTAAGAAACTCTTGTTTGTTTATTTCTTTCAATAAATTCCTCTACAAAATTCATTTTTTCTATGGTGATTGATGCAATATCAAACTTTGGTAGTTCAATCACCTCATCCAAGTTGGCATCTCTATAAGATGTACCTTCAACATACTTAGATGTACTAGGATAAATCTTTGATATTTCTAAGGGTTTAGTATCTATACTTGGCCATTGAAGAGTTTTACTAGTAGGAGGTGATACAAAAGATGGTAGGGTAACCAAGGTCTATATAGCAATTTCTTCTTCTATCTTAGTAGTCAACACTAACTCATTAGTCCTATCCTTCTCCTTCTTTGTGTTGTCATCTCCATTTGGAAAATGTGAGATAGGTGTAGGGCTAGCTTCCTAGCCTATGTGGATTTCTATCACATCTTTCTCATTAGTTAACACTACTTTTAGTAAAGGAATTTTTCACTAATGTACTAACATCTAGTGTCACTCTACCCTTTTCCTAATATACCATAATGGGCATTGCAATTTTTTCTTTTGTAGATTGAGGGGGCACTTTAGATGATTCTTGTAATTTCTCTCTTACAGATGCAAATTCTACCTTCTCAATTTCATCTACTCTCACTAGTACAAAATGACTACATAATTTTAATGTAGTGGTGGATTCAATCAACAATTTCTTCATGTAGTCCTCTATCAAGGGATTGATGTTCTAAGAAGAGTTTTTAGGAACATCCTTAATTTGTATTGAGTTCTAGTGACTCTCTTGTCCTAGATGTGGATGGCTAGAACTCAACAATAATACCTCAGGTATATTTTGATTATTCTATTGCTCATCATCATCCATGGCCTCTACTACTATTACTATTTTAGTACCTCCCACATGACCATCCTTGACTTTGTCTTATCCTTTCTCATCTTTTGAATCTCCAACTTCATTAGGAATTGGTCACTTGCCTTTGTTTTTGTCAACCCATGAATAACTTTCCATATCTAGGTGCTCTATTTGAGAACCTCTTCAACATTATTTTGCAAAATATTGAAAGTTCTATATTTTGGGGAAGGTTTCCCCTTGAATTTGTTCATGGATCTTGTGATCATTTCTTTATCAAAAGTAGGCATTACTCTGGCAAGTGTAGTCTCCCTAATCTATCTTTCTATAGTTGGAATATGCTGCCACTTCTGCTCAACTCAATCATAAATACTCTTTGGAAGTGAGTTGGAAATATCTATAGGTGTGGTCTTGAATGTAGCCATAAACTTATATATACCTTCCTCGACATTATTCTAATAAATATTTCCTAACTTATCAAATACAACATGTGCAAAACCAAACAAATTTACATTATTCTTAACATCTACACATGAGTTATCTATATCTGATGAGGGATTATGGCTTACCACTTTAAATTGATTGATGTCATATGATTATGTCATCTCCTCATCAGACATAGTTGCAAAAGTGTATTTTGTCTATGCATATGTCTTCTTTATATGCTAACTTGGCTCTGTTGAGGAAATATATCTCTTTCCTTTTGATTTATCTCCCTCCTTTACTTTATTACTGGCTTCCATTGTACTTGACCTAGTAGTAGGTATTGCTAGCTTTTGTTGTGAAATTTTCACAAGATTCTTCTTTGGTTTTCCAAGTTTAGTCTTCTTTTCTTTTGTCTTCTTCTTTTTAGCTAGCTTAGGTGCTTCCTTGTCTTCTTCTCCCTCGACACCTTCAACATTTTGTTCTTGATCTTGTCCTTTGCCTTGAGTGAGTGCTAATGGGGCTTCAACTTGATGTCCTCCATCATTTTCATATTCTTCTTCTTCTTCTTCTTCTCCCCCTTCACTAAATCTCTGTTGTTGCTTCTTCACATGAAATTTTTTTCTTCCTTATCACAATAGCATTCTTCAAATAAATAGTGATTCTTTATTTGGCTTCCTTATAGTTTCTAAATGAGGTGAAATTCTTGTCATTTTCTTCAGACAATAGTGTTGTGATGGCTTCAGATGCCTCATCCACATTGATTTCATAAGGCAGTGGCTTGAGCCATCTAACCCTAGGTATTGTAGCATGTATATATGTATAATCAACATCCACTAAGAAGAAAACATTATTATAATATTTCTCCACTAACGACACATGAATCCTTAGTACTCTTCATAGACTTCTTAAAATCTTCAAAGTAACTTGTCATTATTATTTCAAAATTCTCTCCAAGTTTCTCTGTCAACTCTGAAATCTGCATTTTCATTGGTCTATTGGTCTTCCATACTATTTGACCAAATGTAGGAATAGTATTTTGCACATAGAAAAATATTCATACAAGAAGTGAACCAAATTTTCATTGTCCACTCTTTGTCTTCATTATGCCTTCCATATTGTTTTTTGACAACTACTGAAGTTGTAACTCGACAAGGTCATAAGTGTGGTCCTTGTTCACTATCTCATAACCAAAATCCACAACCATGCAAGATACATTGTTCAATATGATCCATTGAAATAATTTGTGAGCAATTACTCTTACTGCAATGTCAATTGGGCATTAAAAATTGTATCTATGAACATTCTCTCTTATTCCATATTGCCTTTATATTTCTCTCAATTACCTTCTTTGCATCACTCTACATGGTTTTGGGTCTATTTAGGGATGTATACCCTGTCACTCAGTTGATGATCCTTTTAGTGATATTAATGTATCCATTCTCCAACAAACTAAAATATTTGTGAATACAACTCAGAAAAATGTGTTTCCAATCATTCTTAAAGACTTGGGGAAAATCTAGGGCATGATTTAACCCTTTCCACTCACCAATCTTGTACTCTTCCCTCAAGACTTCATTATCACATAATTTATTGTATGTATCTCTTACTTCCATGTCTCTAACATCTCCTATCTTTTTGGTATAGTACTTGTTGGATACAATTTTTCAATTGTGCGTTGTCTTTAATGTTACGCAAATGTCATATCAGTTATCTGATAGAGTCTACTGAGATCAATTTGTTAGTATGGAAAAAGGCAGAGTCTACCAAGATTAGAAGGTTAGCAAAGAAGGTTTATAGTGTCTACTAAGAATTCTCATGCTTTACCTTGTGCAAATAGTTGTTACCAAGCTTTCAAGGTTAAGAAAGGTAATTTAGTATCTACCAAGCTTACTCAGTTATCATACAAAAATATGGTAGAAAATAGTTCTTACTGAGCTCTCATGGACAATGAAGGAAATTCAGTTCTTACCAAGTTAACTTGTTAGCCAAAGGATTTCATAGAAATTATAGTGTTAACTAAGTTGAGATGGTTAACTCATGAAATTATTTCTAGAGTAGTGTTTATCAAGTAGGGTCGGCCAATGAAAGATTTCATTATTTTATGAAATAAAGTTTATTTGTTTAATGTAATATTTGTAGCTGACTGAGATATGGTTTATTGATAAATGTAACTTGTGAATGAGCTAACTTGATAATGTGAATGGTATATATAAGAGGTCAGGTTATGAATTAAAAGAAAGTGTAATGGATTTGATGTGATATGACTATGAAGGAAAATTGATTATTGAGAGAAATTTTTTGGAAGGATGATTAGAGATAATTGAGGAGCAGCAAAGCTTTATTTGATGAAGGAGGACCTATTGGTATAGAATAGAGATCTGTAATCAGAAAATTTAGTTGTATCTTATTTAGATCAATTCATTGTTACTTTCTAACCATTGTAGTAGTGATTTAAAAATCTCTTAATAGAGTTGATTTAGCAGCCATTGTATAAATCCTCTAACAAGGTGAAAGTTCAGTTGAATTATTTTAAAGACCTCTAGCAAGGCCGCTCTTAATGGGGTGATTAAATCCTCTAATGAGGTCACACCTAATAGTGTGTTTTGTAACCTTTAACAAGGTTGGCTCTTAACAGAGCTCACTTTAGAAGAGTGAAAATTGGTAGCTAGTTACTTGGTGGTTTTTTCCATATTGGATTTCCACATTAAATTTGGTGTTTCTTGTGTTCATGTTATTTACTTTTGCATGCATGCTAATAATTATGAATGCTTGAAGATCAGCAACAAATTAATCTACCATGGTATAGGATTTTTGTGAAGTGTTTTCCAAGTATCACTAGTAACTAGTTATTTAAGACATCTAAGGGATCTGTGGATTTATTTTTGTGGTAACTAATTCACCCCCCATCTTAGTTACCCCATCTATTATTCCAATAATTGGTTTAAGAGCTTTTGGTGCTTGCAGGAAAAGATTTCAAGGATCTAAGCCAAAGATCAGGATGTCTTACAAGAGGGAAATTCCAAGACTTAATAGGGACAACTTCTCAGCATGGTATGGATTGATGAGACTTCATCTAGCTTCTATTTGTGATACAAGGCTTAGGTACCTTGATGAAAATAATGCAAAACTTGTTGATACATTATCTATCAATGCTATTGCTGAAAAGAAGACTCACAACAATATGATGATAGATATTGCATCTACCCTAAGTTATGAAGAATTTGATGACATCAAGGATTGCAAAAATACCTTTGAAATATGGAACAAGCTAAAAGAGATCTATGGAGGTGATGATAATGTGAGTAGAGTGAAAGTAGAAAGTTTAAGAGGTCAATTTGATCAAATGAGGATGAGAGAAGATGAAAACATTGAAAAATATGTTGAAAGAGTTAAAGCATGTGTTAGTGCAATCAAAGCATTTGGAGGAGATATCAAGGAGGAAACAGTTATAAGTAAAGTTCTTAGAATATTACTTCCCATTTATGCAATCAGATTTTTTGCGATTCAAGAAAGATGTGAAGCAAATCAAAAGATAAATTTAGAGGCCATAGTTGGAAGATTGACTGCATTCAAGCTAGACAACTATGATAATTATGTTCCAGTTGCCAAGAACATTGAATCAACATTTGAAGCCCAGCTTTCACTCAAGGTGAAAGGCAAGAAGATAAAGGATTCTTAGTCAAATATTGATAAAGAATTAGAATAGAGTTCAAACACTAATCTTGAGGTGGTTGAAGCTCTGTTAACAAAAAAATATTCAAGAAGCAAAGGGAAATACAAAGGTAAGGTTCCTCTTATCTGTTTTTCTTGTGAAGAAATTGGACATATTGCTGCTAGGTGCCCAAATAAAAAAAACAAGGATGAGAAGAAAGGTCACAAGTGCAATGGCAAGAAAGACTTCAAATCATTCAAGGATAAAGGTAAGAAAACATGTTTCATGGCTAAAGATTCTAATGATTATGATGGTGAAGAAGAAGATGAAATTGTTTACATGGCTATAAAGGATGAGTTTGATAATGATGAGAAAATAGCACTTATTTTTCATGTGAGAAAAAATGATACATGGATTATAGATAGTGTTTGTTCTCATCACATGATTGGTGATAAAACTAGTTTTGAATATTTTGAAGGCTATGATGGTGGCAGTGTGAGGTTTGGTAATAATGAACCTTGCTACAAAAAATGAAAAGGAAGAATCTCACTAACCAAAGAACTTGTATGTGATAATGCATATTGGGTAGAAGGACTAAAGAAAAATTTGTTAAGTGTGTCATAGGTACTCAATAATGGGTTCAAAGTGGAATTCATGCATGGAAAAGAAAGACTACTAGATGGAAAAGAAACGCTGATTGGATCAGGCACTCAAACAAAATTAACTTGTTTTATCTTGAACTTGGTGAATGCTCATGTTTTATTGCTCAAGTTGAAGAAAGTTGGTTATGGCATAGGAGGTTATGTCATGTGAACTTTGATAACTTGGTGAAAATAAGTAAATTTAGGAAAGTAAGAGGCATTCCTAACATAAAGAAACTTGAGGTTGGTCTATGCAAGAACTGTCAAATTGGCAAGATGGGAAAGAGTAGCTTTAAAAATAACTATTAGTCTGAAGAAGTTTTAGAAATTGTGCATACTAACTTATGTGGATCTACTAGAATTGAAATTTATATTCATGAAAAGTTCTTAATTATTTTTGTTGATGATTACTCAAGAACGATGATTGTCATGTACCTAAGAGAGAAATCAAAAGCATTTGAAAAGTTCAAATGGTATTTGGCTAGAGTAGAAAAGGAAACAGGCAAAAGACTAAAATTTTTGAGGTCAGACAAAGGTGGTGAATTTATTTCACATGAGTTCAATAAATTTTTCATTGAAAGGGGAATCAAAAGATAGGTTTCAGCACCTGGAACTCCTGAACAAAATGTAATAGCAAAAATAAGCAACATATCTATCATGGACTATGCAAGAACCTTAATGATTGAAAAAGACATTTCTATCAAATACTAGAAGGAAGCTATCAACACTACAGTTCATACCTTGAACCGAGTACAACTGAAGAAGGACTCATTCAAAACTCCCTATGAGTTATGGTATGGCTACAAACCCAATGTGAGTTACCTAAAAGTATTTGGAAGTAAATGTTACATTTTGAAAGAAACTAGAAAAGGTAAATTTGATGTGAAGGGTGATGAAGGAATATTTTTGGGATATTCTTACAAAAGTAAATCATATAGATGTTTGAATTTGCGTACTCAAAAATTCATAGAAAGTGCACATGTCAAAGTTGATGAGTTTACAAAAAGAACTAAAGAAGAAAGAAAAGAGGTAACCAAAAGACTAGAGGAGATTTGTTTGCATTGAACCTGATACAGTGCCAGATACACCTGTCAATCATGAATCTTCAACTCCCAAGTCTTCAGTAACTGAGTTACAGGAAGTTCAAACTGAGCCAATACCTACTGAGCTACAAGAACCCAAGTTGCAAATAGAAGCTACTGAATCAACTGATACTGATCCTAAGCAACCAAAACTTGAAATTGATGTGCAAGAGGATGAAAATGCAAAGCATTCAAAAGGAAAGGAACTTGTATTAGCCAAGTATGTCATGAGGCATCATGCACTAGATTAGATCATTGGAGATAAATCTAAAGGAACTATGACAAGAAGTAAGTCGAAAGCAACTTGTTTACTTGCTAATTTTGAACCAAGAAATGTCAAAGATGCATTAGAAAATGAAAGTTGGATTGAAGCTATGAATGAAGAGATAGAGCAAATAGAGAAAAATAAGACATGGACTCTTGTACCTAGGCCTAAAGACAAAAATATGATTGGAACTAAGTGGGTATTCAAAAACAAGTTAAATGAAGATGGTAAGGCATCAAGGGATAAAGCTAGATTAGTATGTGTAATCTCCCCACTTTAACATATAAATTAAATAATTAATAAGTATTATATATTAATAAATTAATATTAAAATAATAAAATTTTATAAATAATATTATATTATAATCATGTAATAATATCATATTATATTGTATTATAATGGTAATCGAAAAATATAAATCTAATACAAAGAATAATGATATTATCATTATGATATATTTTAATATGGTAATACTATATTATTACAATATAATATAAATATAGTTGATATATTAATTGTAATATAGCTACTAATATTATATTAATTGTTATAGCTAATCTTAAAATATATATAATTATATAATATAACTATTAAATTAATATAATATATTATGAATGGGCATGACTCTTACAATGAAAACATATATATAATGAATAAAATGTAGAAAAGGGAATAAAAAAGAAATCATCAAAATCATCTGTAGAAAAATGATGGACCCCCAATTTGGGTTCATTACAAATGGTATCAGAGCTAGCATCCTACTGACCTCTGAAATGTTTATTAGAAGACTATAATATCAAAATTGTAACAAAATTCAAGGTGATTCTGCCAAAGTTTGGTTTTAGCGAGGACTGGTCAAGATAGGTGAGGGGATGCATGTCTCCTCTATCTTCCCGATGCTTGATAATGGCTTTCCCCAAACACCTCTTGAAGCCTCTAAAGGATCAAGTAAAGAGGATCGACACACCCCTTCTGTATGTTTCATTGCAAAAGAGGCATCATGAAGGATAATGAAAGTGAAGCTATAGAGAGGGAGAATTTGAGACCTTCGAATTTCTTCCAGACTTGTCCTCAGTTTGAGAATGAAAAAATGCTCTCTATAAAGACAAGTATTAGGGAAGATAAATCAATTAGAAAGGGTCATATTCAATGGCACATTGTATTTCACTCTTGATAGCTTGAATAAGATTCATATTTTTTTTTGTTGTGGCAACAGTCGAAGAAGCAAAAGAGGCACAACTCTCAGCCAATGGATTCCACTTTCTTATTTGCAACTTGCAATGGCTTTGAAAAAAAATCCCTATGGCTGAATGAATTTCCCTTTGTTAGGTTTTGAGGGTCATTACCACTAGAACAATGGTTCTCCTTGCTCTGCGCATTATTTGAAACAAAGCCATTGTTTGATTGTTGGGATTTTCATAGAGTTAATTCCAATCGAAAGATTGAATGATAATTATTTCTAAAGCCCTACCCATATCCAAGAGACTTATAAGATTACATGTAGATTTTTACTAAGTTGCAATGAGAAAGGTGCAGTTCTAGATGCTTTGGATTCCTTCAAGAATATTTGAATTAGATGGCATTCTCTGGCTCCTGCACAATAAGGAATATTGTGTAAAAGATTTTTTTCATAATATATCTAAATAATTGCAATGTGAATGAGAAGCATACATGGCTTTAGATAGTCTAGAACCCAACCCTAAGTTCACAAGACACATGGAAGGATTGACAGTCACAAGCTATACCTTCGATGAGTCCTAATAAAACTAAATAAGAAGAATATCCTATAAGATGGAGGACATCCTACATGGGACTTAGCCGAGTGAGAAGACAGAAAAAGGGAATCAAAGAATCAGAGAAGATTGCTCAGCACCTAAAAAAAAATGTGGATATTGGTGGTGAAAATTGATAAGAGCAGTTGCATGTTACATCAATGGTAAAGAGAAGTTGCCAATGATTCCATAAGACAACTCAAGAATGAATCAAGCAACAATAATATAAGCACAACAATAAATTTTGAAAGGTTGAATCCTTATATGACAACAAGAAGTATTGATATAAGATGGTATACAATCAAGAGTTCTAAAGATCATTCTCATGCAATGCATTTTGCATTCTAGTGAGGTCATTACAAAATATTTAATGCCAACCAAAACCAAAACCTAATATCAAGGAATCTGGAGAGCTTATGGGAGGTAAGTGCAAAGACCTACCAAAACCCTCTATTTCACAAGGAAAGATATTTTTACCTTCCTATTAAATGAAATGGAAAATGAAGATATTACATGAAATGGAAAGTGAAGTACATTTGTTTAAGATATACGTGCAAAGAGTTACAAGGAAAGCATGGGAAAAGATTAAAGAGAATATTGTTAAAGGTAATATTAAGGTAATGTTAGGGTAAATACTATTTATTTATTTCATTATGTATCAATGATTTAAGTGAATGATAGATTACTCAATGTATTTTCTAATGATAAAGAGAAAACATATTAAAATATATACATTGAGTATATATATACCCAAAGAAATACACAAGGGAAAGTTGATAAGAATTTAACCCATGCTGCTACGTCACCACTTCAACACATAAGGGTAATGAGGTAAGATATATATTTTGTGCATATATTGCTATGAAATAATTGATATTGTCTTTCTTATTAATGACACATTTGTTATTGTAAAGAATATTGAATAATCAATCAATGATTCTAGTTACAAAGAAATGAAATCAGAATATATGAAAATGGAAAAAATATATATGAAAAATTAAAAAAATGAAATATAAATATGTTGATTTAAGGAAAACATAGTAATTAGAATACATTTCAATTATAGTACAAACAATCTATCTCTCATCCAAAATTACGTAATCTTAGATAGGGAGTTGGTGGAGGGAAAGGCGGAGTAATTTTGAGCACTTGTCAGATACACTTGGAGCTTGTTTCACATGCCCTCTACACCGTCATTCTACTATCAAGATGATCGTGACAAGGAGAAAGAAAGTTTCTTGTGTACTATAAGAAGAAATCTTTCAAATGAACTAAGTAAATTAAATTTAATACTCATCTTTTCATCCACATTATGATATCCTAAGGTAGGGAGTTGGTGGAGGGAGAGGTAGAGTAATTTCAAGCACTTGTTCGATATGCTTGGAGCTTGTTTCACGCGCCCTCTGCACCGTAAATCTACAATCTTACGATGATCGTAATAAGGAAAGGGAGAAAGATTCCTTCCAAAGGATTATGTAAATAAGAAAAGGGAACCCTACCACTTTCTTATGGAGTTTGCAATCAGGAGAAAACACCCTATTGTAGTGCTAGTTAAGGGAAAGATAGTAATGACTCCTTTTCACAAGAACCTTTCTAGATAAACAAGAAATCCACTAAGTAGACCACCTTGTATGAATGCCTAACACCCACCATCGGGGCCAAGGCGGCCAAAGTTATGCTCTTGGGCTTAGTATGGAACTGGCTTGGATTAACTAATTATTACTCAAATTTCTTTGAAGTTTATATATATTTATATGCATGTACTGATGCTTATTTTGTGGTTGCAGGGTTCATAAGCCTAATGAAGAAGTATAGTCATTGCACATTGTTAATTTAAAGATCTAACCAAAGTTACATATGATGTGTCTACATCGTGTATGCTTCGTGTCTTCATCTGTCTGCATCGTGTCTACTTCGTATTTTTATTCATTAAAGATGTATGTGTTATAAACCTTCTAGGCCTTTTGTAAGCAAATATATTTTGTATCTATGGCAAAGCTTGTGTATAAAAGATTTTGCTTGAGGGCATGCAAATTTGAGAGGGGAGGGCTATAATGTCCCCAGTTTAACATATAAATTAAATAATTAATAAGTATTATATATTAATATTAATATTAAAATAATAAAATTTTATAAATAATATTATATTATAATCATGTAATAATATCATGTTATATTGTATTATAATGGTAATTGAAAAATATAAATCTAATACAAAGAATAATGATATTATCATTATGATATATTTTAATATGGTAATACTATATTAATACAATATAATATAAATATAGCTGATATATTAATTGTAATATAACTATTAATATTATATTAATTGTTATAGCTAAGCTTAAAATATATATAATTATATAATATAACTATTAAATTAATATAATATATTATGAATGGGCGTGACTCTTAACAACAAAAACATATATATAATGAATAAACTCTAGAAAAGGGAATAAAAAAGAAATCATCAAAACCATCCGTAGAAAAATGATGGACCCCCAATTTGGGTTCATTGCAGTATGCAAAGGATACTCTCAAGAAGAAGGTGTAGACTATGGAGAGACTTTTGCTCCTATTGCAAGATTGGAAGGTGTCAGAACCTTACTTGCATATGCTACATAGAAGGGATTCAAAGTTTACCAAATGGATGTCAAGTTAGCATTTCTCAATGGTATATTGGATGAAGAGTTTTACATTGAATAGCTTATAGGTTTTGTTGATCTAGACAAAAAGGAAATGGTCTACAAATTATATAAAGCATTGTATGGTCTAAAGAAAGCCTTGGGAGCATGGTATGAAAGACTACACAACTATCTTATTCAGATTGGTTTTCAAAGAACTATTGATAACAGTAGCTTGTATATCAAGGAAGGACTAGATAATAAGTTTTTTTTGGAAAAAATATTTGTAGATGATACTTTGTTCATAGGAAATGATGATCTTTGCAAAGAATTTTCAAAATAAATGAACAAGGAATTTTAAATGTCAATGTTTGGTGAGATCAAATTCTTTGTTGGTCTTCAAATTTAGCAGAATAAGAATGGAATCTACATCAATCAATCTTAATACATCAAGGAGATACTAAAATTTTTTGGTATGGAAAACTGCAAACTAGTTGGAACTCCTATGTGTACTAGATTGAAACTTACCAAGGATTATGAATCAAAGGAAGTGGATCAGACATTGTATAGATGTATGATTAGAAAGTTGAAGTATGTAGTCCATAAAAGACCATACATTGCTCTTGTAGTTTGTATTGTAGCAAGATTTTTAGCAAAACCAAAAGAAAATGACATGATGTCAATCAAAAGGATCATGAGATATTTGAAAGGAACTAATGATTATGGATTATGGTATAAACTTGGAGGAAATCTAGATTTAAAAGTGTCTATTGATGCAGACTGGGCAGGGAATGTTGATGATAAAAAAAGAACAAGTGTAGGAGCTTTCTTTCTTGGAAAGAAGTTGGTTTCTTGGACAAGTAAAAAGAAAAATTGTACATCCCAGTCCATAGTAGAGGCTGAATATGTTGCAATAGCAATAAACTATTCAAACATTGTTTGGTTCAAACAATTGTTGGAAGTATGAAGGAAGAAGTCAAAGAACCTATTGTTATGTTTTGTGACAATACTAGTGAAATTAACATATCTAAGAACCCAATGATGGATTCAAAAACCAAGCATATTACTATAAAGGATCACTTTTTTAGAGAATTGGTGCAGGATAAGGAGATCAGATTGGAATATGTCTATACAAAGGAACAAATTACTAACATATTCACAAAGCCTTTACCTAAGGTTGCATTCTTGTATCTAAAAGGTAAGTTAGGGGTCATTCTCCTATCTGAAGCTCACTAAAATGCAGTTTTAGTGATGCATCAATAGGAATAGAATTGAAGATCTATCAGTTGATGCAGCAAAGTAATGAAGATATTGCATATGAATCAGTACTTAAGGTACATTGGAATTCATTTGAGTTGTGTTGTCTTTGGCATGTGTTGTCAAAAAAAGAGAGTTTACTATCATATCTTTTTGAAATTTGCGAGAAAAATAGAATTTATGCAAGGAGGAGAGAGTACTATGAGGTAGATTACTATAATTAAGGAGTTTTGTGGAATGAAATGTAAGAGGGAGAAGCATTCTATCAAAAAAGACTTGTTTTCAAAATTTCATTCTACTATGACATGTTGTGTTTACATCAATGCCAAAGAGGGATATTGTTGCATACAATTGTTCAATTGTGTGTTCTCTTTGATGTTGCACAAATGTCATATCAGTTATCAAACAGAGTCTATTGAGCTCAGTTGGTCAGAAAGGAAAAAGGCAGAGTCTATTGATCTTAGAAGGTTAGCAAAGAAGGTTTACAATGTCTACTGAGCATTCTCAAGCTTTACCTTATGTAGACAGTTGTTATCAAGCTTTCAAAGTTAAGCAAGGTGATTCAGTATCTACCGAGCTTACTCGGTCATCATAGGAAAATATGGTAGAAACTAGTTCTTACCGAGCTCTCATGGATAGTGAAGGAAATTTAGTTCTTAATGAGTTAACTCGAAAGCCAAAAGATTTTAGAGGAATTGTAATGTTGACTGAGTTGATATGGCTAACTCAGGAAAATGTTTCTAGAGTAGTGTTTACCGAGTAGGGTTAGCCAATGAAGGATTTCATCATTTTGTGAAATAAAGTTTATTTGTTTAATGTAATATCTATAGCCAACTGATGTATGGTTTATTGGTAAATTTAACTTGTGAATGAGCTGACTTGATAATCAAAATGGTATATATAAGAGGTCAAGTTGTGAATTAAAAGAGAGTGTAATGGATTTGATGCGGTGTGAATGTGAAGGAGGACTGATTATTGAGAGAGTGAATTTTGAAGGATGATCAAAGATCATTGAGGAGCAGCAAAGCTTTATTTGATCAAGGAGCATCTATTGGTATAGAATAGAGATCTGTAATCAAAAAATTTAGTTGCATCTTATTTAGGTCAATTCATTGTTACTCTTTAACCATTGTAGTAGTGATTTCAAAATCTCTTAACAAAGTTGGTTTAGCAGCCATTGTGTAAATCCTCTAACAAGGTGACAGTTCAGTTGAATTGTTCTAAGAACCTCTAGCAAGGCCACTCTTAACAAGGTGATGAAATCCTCTAACAGGGTCACACCTAACAATGTGTCTTTTAACCTTTAACAAGGTTGGTTCTTAACAGGGCTCACTTCAGAAGAGTGAAAATTAGTAGCTAGTTACTTGATGGTTTTTCCCATATTAGATTTCCATGTTAAATCGGGTGTCTCTTGTATTCATGTTATTTACTTTTGCATGCATGTTGATAATTATGAATGCTTGAAGATTAGTAACAAATTAATCTATTGAGTTACAACATTTTTGTGAAGTGTTTACTGAGTATCAACAGTAACTAGTTATTTAAGACATTTAAGGGATGAATAGATTTTTATTTTGTGGTAACTAATTCACCCCCCCTCTTAGCTACTGCATCTATTATTCCTACAAGTACCGTCTGATATCTTGTATCAATAAAACTTGTGGCGGTATCATCGATAGCACACCAAATGTGTCTCCCTTATATGCTATCTAAGGAACAGATCAAAAGGGTGGTTGGCTAATTTCATTACTAATTAATTGCACATTAAAAACTTCTTTCCCTTCCTTCCTAACATTTTCAGAAGAGATAGATGACATTTATGTAACTAGGGCTTGCAAAAACTCAAATAGTAAAACTTGACACTCGATAAATACCTTATGAGTATGATGAATTATGATAAGTAGTAGCTGAATTAAGTTCACAAACACACTAATCTTTCTCTTCAATTTTCTTTATTCTCTTCATGCACTCTTCAATTTATGATGAATGAAGTGAGTCTAAATTGACTATCTAACCCTTGATATTTGACAATAAATGCTTAATGATTATACAACTGTAAGCTCAGTTATTATAGGATTTCCACTAACTTGGCTTATACATGATTTTCACGATGCTTAATAACCACAATGAGCTTGGTTACTACTAGCATAATTCCATCACTTAGCAATAACATGAAAAATAACATAACTGTAGATTTCTTATAGGTTCTAACCAATACATTTCATCTTAATTCATTCATATATGATCCTTTTAGAATTCAAATTCTTGGAACTAATACATGAAACAACTTTGAAATATCAATCTCATACATACCTTTTGATTGCCTAGTTGGGAGTGATATGATCAATTGATCCATTGGATGAAGTGACCTCATCTATACTTGATGTGCTATAATCTTCCATCTTCTTCCATGTTTTTCCCATCTACACTTTGACCTTCTCTTTTCCTTTAATATTTCCATTAGTTAATGCTAGTGATTTGGCTAGATAGTTTCTACTTATATGACCAGTGTTGACATAGCTAAAGAATGTAGTGTCACTCAACCATCTATTGTAGTTGTCTTTGAAATGAGTTCTAATGAAATTCTTAGGAACATGTCCATACTCTTGAAAATAGTGACAACTATACCTTGTGTTATAATTCCAATTATAGGATTTTCTATTTGTTTGTACCTTTTTCTACTTGTTTGATGTCCACTTTTCATTAGATTTTCATTCATATGCTTTATGTCCATACTTCTAACAATTGTGGCAATATCCTTCAAACCTTTATGTGCTTAAGGTCTTTGTCCTACATTCATGTGCCTAATGTCTTTACTTGTTTCATTTATGATAATACCCCTTGAATTTATTCTTAGGGTTTTGATTTGCCTTATTGCTCCTATAAATATTTTCTATATGACCCAAGTTTCCACAATTATGACAAGTGGGTTTATAGTTATTACCTTTTTTGTTCATTTTTTCACCACCTTTTGAGGATTCTCCTTCCTCAGTGCTGGTGTATCCCAATCTAGTAGTATCAGTGTTAGATTTAGGAAATCTAATTAGTTTCTCAAAGTATTTGATAGTTTCTATGGGTTTATTGAAACATTCAACAAATTCCTTTTCTCTTCTTAGTTCATTCCTTAGTTGTTCATTTTATAACTTTAGGGTTGTGATCTTAATGTCCTTTCCATAAAAATCATGATTGACAATCATTAATTTTATTCATTGTGTCTAATTGCATGTCAATAATCCTTTCTACCTATGATGTCTTATCTTCTCTAAAATCAATCATCACCTATGTTATAATTTTTTATCCTCATATTGCAATTAACAATGGGAAATTAAACTCTAAGAGAGGGTGGGGGAGTGAATCATCACTTCAAAACTATAACCATAAAAACATTCACCACACATGCATCCAAAAATTTATCATGTAAATTGAAATAGATAGCTATACATATTCATCCATAACATCGAATAGATAACATATAATATAATAAATATGTTACTTAGAAACCCTCCTTTGAGAAGGTAAAACTTGAGTGGGAATTACCCCCACAAATATTCACTATGGTAGTTTTAAAGTGTATCCAATAAAGGCAACAATTGTTTCATCATAAACTATGATCTACTCTATGAAATGTCTACCCTATTAAAGTCTTAAAAAGACTATTGCATCTTACCCTATTAAAGGATTTCAACACCTTTCTACAAGTGTGTCTTGTTAGAGGATTTAAACTTGCAATAAAACAAGCACCCTCTTAAAGGATTTACAAAAGCCTATTAGGACTACTTGGTTAAGAGATTTTACTTTATTCATTTGTTAGAATGTTTCAGCATTGATCCTTTGAGTAGCACCAATCTCAAAGATATCAAATCTAATCTTTCCTAATGTTCACTTTATCATCTTGATTAGATATATCTTTTCTATCCTTTAACCTATCTTCTTTGTTCTCTCTAATTGATTTTGCAATTCATTCCTCTCTCACAAACTCCTTAGTCACCATGAATTCTCTTTCTACAGTTAGAATTTTCCCTTCTCTTATCATCCAAACATACAAACTCTTTAGGGTTTTCCCTCCTTAAGAAGACTTAGGTAAGCTAGCATTATGTAGGAATCAATGATTGTGATTCACCCATTTTTCCACTTAAAACATCCACTAATATGATTGATTGCATGTACTACATAGAGATTTTCTATATAACTTTTTGTATATCATCTAAAATCATAAAAATTCCTTAATTCAGCCAAAAAATGGTTTACATAGGAGTTTGTGCCATTACAAATAACTATGCCAAAATTTGTGTTAGAAATAGTAGTCCACAAAGATAACTAAGAGGGAGGGGGAGGTTGGGTGAATAAGTTATCCAACAACTAAAAAATTTACCTTTCTTAAATAAAATTAACCATTCAATCAAAGTAAATGAAAACCATACAAAGATGCACATAGATAATTACACTAAATTTGTTAGCTGGGGAAACCCTTGATCAAAGGGAAAATCCTGGTGGTAGTGATGCCCACAAGATGATATACTAATATAAATATTCCTTGTTAGATGATGGACCCTATTAGGAGTCTATTACAACATTTAGTACATATGAGTCCCTATTAGGAGACTTTGAATCCCTGTTAGGAGTTGTGCTAACCCTATTAAGAGTTGTAGTATAATGCATGCAAGATGAGCCCACTACCCAAACATGCAATATCAACTACAAGAAGAGCCTACTACTCAAACATGTAAGTTACTTTTGTGTTCATCCTTCACTTGTTTCGTCAACTGAATCAATCACTATTAAATCTTGTAGACTAGGTCAAAAAGCTCAGATCCAAATATCAAACCTTGGATCACTCAACAAAACATCAACAATGAAGTTTCCTTCACTTCTAGTCGGCTCTGCTCAACTTTGCATTCAACTATCTCTCATGTTTATAGTCACTTCGTATCAATTCAATTCCATACAATATCATACTATGTCATATTCCATGATAAAGGAAAATTTCCTTCCTTTATATCAAATCCATTAAATAATTCCTTGATTCATCTGTTAGACCTTCTTAATCAATTATTATAGGACCACATTAAGAATATGTTACACTAAGTGATAACGTTAATCTTCCACCATGCAAATTGAATAACTTTCTATACACACAATATTATGAAAAAAAAACTTAGTCGCATCATCATGAACATGTCTTCTTTACATCCTCAACCTCAAATCTCAAAATGACAACTCTGCTAAGAGATGTAATAAGTTTACCCAAACATGCCTATGTAAACTCTATTGGTGTTTCAAACTACTGAACAACAAAATGCTCAATATCACAGTGAAAATACTCATACAATCTAAGGGTTAGCCAATTCCTAATAGAAATTACATGAATAAGCCACTATGACCCAACTTCAACAAAACCAAAGGATGGTTTCCTACTCTTTTGGCTCTGCTACACCAAGGTGAGTATACCTAGGGATGATTTTAATGCAAACTACTGTGTAAAGATTATTTTAGTTTCATTCTGCTTCTCATCTATTAGCCACTAACACATGAGAAACTTACTTCACTTCTTGTAATGTTCTCAATCTTGTATGCATCCCTTATCAATAGATCTAGTCATCATTCTCCTTGAATTTACAAATATTCTTGGAAATAGCAGCTACCTAAGACTCAAAGAATAAATATAAACAACTATTGACTAGCATTTATAACTTTGAACAAGATTGAACAAAAATGATTTTGATTTTATAACTTGTTTGATATGTAGCAACATAATTCATCCTTGTTCACTTCTGATTTATATGACCAATGCCTTATCCATTGGGCAAAAAATTGACTATTGGCAGGAGATCTAATTCAATTAAATTGTAAATGAATTAATCAATTGTAACCACCCTTTTCCATTCTTATGAAATATCCTTTTTATAAACTCATAAACCCTACTAATTCATTGAAGCATTTCTATAATTCCTTGAATTAAAAGAAATAGTGATATCAACATAAAACCCATCCAGATTTTATTCGGCCAAATTAAACCTTATTTAAAATGACTTCAAAGTAGACAAAACCATAAAAAGGAGATAGAAACTAATGACACAAGTAAAGTGTAAATACCCCTTTGTATTATCCTTTCAAATGACTAATACAATGACCAATATAATTCAAAAGAAAGACTTGAACAACTTGTTGGTTCTGCAATCTCAATATATCATCAGAAAGTACAACTAGAAAATAAAATTAGAAGAGCTACACCCTATTGGACTGACTATATTTTCTCAAAGACTTAAAATTGTACAAAATTTAGGCCATCATATTGCCTTGAAAACTTATTTATAAAGACATCAGTTGCAACAAGCAAAGGGAAAATGTGACTGATAGGTGTCCCTTAAAAATATTTTTACATACATCTATAACAAAATGACAAAACTGTGAATAACAGAAAAATTGATACACCAAAATTTCCTTTGTGGATCCGCTTACATTATTTCCTTTGGAAAGGCGAGAATACTTTGATCAGATTTCTTTATTGTTTAGGTTCCTCAAGATAGGTGGCCATCAAATGTGATAGTGATGAGTCACCTCCTGCTACCTGAGGGTCTTCTTTGTCTTTATCATTAGTATCAGAGGTGGCTTCTACTTTTGTATCCTCTTCTTTTTCATCATCTTCCACCTCATCATCTCCTTCTATCTTCTCTATAGACATGAATTCTTCCTTCCATTTATTGTAAATAGTGTCCTTTGGCCAATCAAAATTTAGAATTTCCCTTGGTACACTTACTAAAGAGTTTTCATTTGCCTCTAAATCAACAAAATCTTTTCTGATGATATTATAGAATAATTGTACTTTTACTAACTCCTCATTTGTCATTTCCCACAAAAAATGGCCCATTTCATTTATAACCTTAATTATTCTCTCACAGAAGGCTTCATCTAACTCCCTCTTCCATTCTTCCTTTTCCTTTATTTTATCAATTGTCTTTAGAGCACAAGGGAATAAATCAATTTTTTTTGCAAAATACTTGGAAAAATAATTAGTTAATCTTGTATAGAAAGAATCTTGTTTACCATCAAAACCTTGCAACTTATTTAGTAAATCAAAAATTCCTTCTATCTGATGATATGTTAGATGAATAACACATATACACATAGTAGTGATATCTGAACTTCTCTCTATCCACTTTTGTATAATGGGTCTGAATATAGCTTCATTTTGCTTCAATTCATCCCTGATTTCTATCATCCTTGCTAATTGGTCAAAAAATGTGGGCCATTCTATCTTATCTATTAGATACATGATACCTTGCCTCAAATTTTCCTCATATTGATTATTAAGTTCTACATGCACTGCATATAATTTATTCTTCTCCTCTTCAAAATCATCTACAATATAGAACTGGGGCCTTTTAGGAGTATCAGGTATCTCAATAATTGGTGTTGATTTAAAAGGCTCAATAGGTGGCCTTGGGGGGTATGCAATCTTGGGTTTACTAGTCTCTTCTAATTTTCTTTTCCCAAGAATCTTCTCCATTTGAGCTACTTTATTTTCTAATGACTATATTTGCATACCCCTCTCCTCATATGCTTTCAGCACTTCTTCAAATCTAGCATTGAGTTGGGAAAATTTTCATTCCTCCTGGCCAGACACCATGCCACCAAATTTTAACATCTATGATGCCATCCCAATTACTTGCTTACTACTTACCTCACCAACCCTGAATACTATCAATGCACCTATATGTTCTTTGGTGGGAATCTCATGCATTTTGGTATTTTCTCTTTTCTCCATGGACCATATAACAATGGCTTGGTGGTTATCACTAAATTTGACACCTCTATGAGCTTATAGTATTTCTTTAGAAATCCTCAATTGAACATCCTTCTATTTCCTCACTGAATAAAAAACAATGTCATTTGCTATATCCCATTTCGGCAGAAGGAGGACTCCTAACTTTCTAACTATTTGTCTCCCAACTTCAGGAGTAAATTTAGCAAAATCATTCAAAAATTTTGATTTCACCTCTTCCTTAATAACTAGATCAAGTTTATCTAGTTGCTCAGCCTTAATCTTCTCACAAGCTTTCTCAAAATTTACCATATTTAATCTCCACAAAAATTGAGCAAAAGCCCTATATTTTACAAAATTTTCATCATTAATAAATCTTTTAGAGGCCTGAGCAACTATCAGATCAATTTCCTTACCCTAGAAATCAATAATAGTTAAATCCAAGGAAGGGATGGGAGGTTCTTGTGGTTCTCCACTCTCCAAGTCTGTAGAATTAACAATCACATCCCCTTCTTCACCCATTTGTCTAAGCCACTCCTTTAAAGATGCTTCATCATTGATCTAGATTGGGGATTGGCTTGGGGAGTATCATTCTACTTGAGAAGAAGAAGATCCCTATTCTAATTTCTGCCTTTTTGGAGAGCTAGCTATAGATGGACTTCTTAGTCTTGGCATCTAATGAAGGGGTGCCTATTGCACACTTTGAAACATTACATAACCCGCCCTTCTCTACAAGGTATACTGGTTAGGAGCCACCACATTTCTAATGCTTATCCTTCTCTATACCTCTGCAACCTTGTCTGGATGTGTCTCAATATATATAGCTTTCTTCTCATTCATGGTTTGGATTATTATGGCAAAATTATTCATTAATGCCTGCATTTTAGCTCCCCAATATTTCTTATGTTTCAATGGGTCATACTGGGGGTCAAAGACATTAATGAATTCTAGGGTCTTACTGAAAACTACCCATTTCTCTTTCGTCAATTCCTATTCTTGCAAAGTAAGAATATTTCTAATTATATCCTCTGGATAGTAAACTTGTTGTACCGTGTGAGAAGCTTTCACCCTCTCTCTTAAGAGGTCATAGAATCCCTCAGGATCAATAAATCTGGCATGAGATTCTACTATATTATATTTATCTAGAAACACATTAAGGTGCTTCTACCCTTTCCTGACAAAGACAAAATCATGTACCATAGTAACTATTGGAAAAAAGGTACCCTTCTTGGACAATTCCCTCTCATCTATAGTAACTATCTGCCATAAGAGCTCAACTATCCCTATCTTCAAAGGGACATGGAAAGGTAGAACATGAGGCTTTCCCAAAAAGCCATATACTCTTATTACTATCGAGACATTGTAAGGGAATATATCCCCCTAGTTATGACTAATCAATAGTCCCTGTGCATGGTCCTTGGGTCTGACCAATTCTAGTAATGCTTGTGGAATTTTAGGACCATCTCCTTTCAGAAGCAACCTAAACTTTGATGCAAAGTATCTATCAAATCTCACATAACTGGCATCTATAGCTTCCAAAGTCATATCTACACTCCACAGCTATACAAGATTCCTCTCTTCATCCCTAGTTGTCTCCAGCTATATACCCTTGGAGAAAAAGGTGATTCCCTTGTACAAGCATACATGCATCAGCAATGAATACCATCAGAATGGTTTGTCCATTTTTCCCTGTGCTATCCCTACTAGACCATTGTGAACTTCTTTCACAAGAAAAGTAGCAAAATCTAGAATGGTGCTCATCCCAAATTGAAGAGTTTGAGCCATGACAAGGACAATAGAGCCCAAGATTTGGTCAACTTCATCCATCCCAAAAATCTTGCAAAGAGAAAAATATAAAGCTTGAGCTCTAAAGTTGAAATGCCTTTTTAGAAATGTAGGGATTTTTTTAGTGGCTATTATTCACCAATTGGCTAATATGTCCCGATTGGGATATAGAAATTGGCTAAAAAAAAATCCATATACTAGTTGACCGGTTCACCCAAATTTTATAAAATACTCATATAGTGGTCGAAACATTTGCCACTATTATTATGTAATTTTAGTTTGGTAGTTAGGTTCTTCACCCATATTTCTCTTTTGATGATCATCATTCACCAAATTCCCATTTTCTTATGTGAATTCTTTTTTTATGAGTGACACTATACTCCACAGACAACTTACCTTGATATGTGTCAACATTTCAATGACTACCTCGACAATTCTTCTTCCTTCAAGAAATTTTGGCTAAAATTAAACCTCAGCCATTGATCTTGGATCATCAGATGGTTTGAGTTCTCAAATAATACATTTAACATAATCACATTTTAAAACATAATTTTCCATCAATATTAATAATTTTATTAAAAACAAAAATTATAATCGCCATTATTTTATAAAAATTGTCTAAACTATTAAAAAATTTTCCACCAAATATCCATCGATTAACACATAATTCGCCAACACTATTAATTTTTTCTCACCCAAATGACATGAGATTCACCACAATTTTATAAATTTTGGGAGGGGTGGGTTCCTTAAAGTTATCCCTGTAGAAATGGCTCTAGGGTACTGGCTGTAATCACAAGCAAGGTGCCAATTTTAGCAGCATGCTCCTACAATGGCCCTATTCTTAGGTAAATTCTTTGTGCATCATGCCTTTCTTGAAGGTCATCTATGTCAATAGTTTCATGAACAACATGGTTAGGATTGAGGTTGAAAACCTTACTAAATAATTCAAGACAAACCCTAAACAGATTCACTCGAGTGTGGTTTTTTACCCAACCTGTAATTGGATCATATTTCTTTGCCAGATCCATCAATAAATCACTATCAAAGAAAACTGTGGTGACCATTAATTTACCAATATCAAACTCCCATACATTGCTCATAGGAGTGTCCAGTTTCCACTTTGAAAACCATTTCTTAAACAACTCTAGACCCCCCAGGGAAACTTGTGCACATCTTGCCCAATTAGCTTTGTCATAAAAGCCTTCTACTACAACTACTCTCAGATGTTTTGGAATGATTTCCCTCCCCTTAGTTATTTAATGTACCGATAAGGGGAATTGCTCAAGAAAATCATTGTGCGCAGAATGTTTCAAATAATCCATTTTCCTAGTGAATTCTTTTTGGGGAGGTATTTTGAATAAAACCATAGAAATTTTACAATAGTAGATACTTGAATTTCTTAAAGGATCACATAGTACTTACCTACTAAAACTCACACTTCTTTACTATGTGATTTCTTCTACAATTTTATTGGATTGCTAGCTAAGAATTTTCATACCCTAGCTTAGAAAATTTTGTTTGTTTTGATGTTCTTTCTGTGCTTTGGTGATTCATTATTGGTGAGATCATGGATTATTTTCATACATTGAAATCACACAGATGAAATCTGAACCATATTAACTCTCAATAACCGTTACTTCCAAATTGCAACCAAATTTGAATCCTATATGTAGATTTTCACCAAATCTAGCGGCTCTAATTTAAAAGGAAACTAGCTTTTTGGCTTTTAAAAAAAGAAGACTACGTGTCACAATACCACTTGCCTACATTCTTTAATCTTCTTGCACCTTAGAATTGTGGGGAAGCGCCACTTATTGATCAAAATGAGATCAATGATTAGATGAATTCATGTTTGAAGAAAATCCAATCAGCTATACTAACCAATAGGAAACCTTTCTGGAGAACTGGGCTTCTAACAAATTCCACACCAGCGGGTCCCATATCTCCCTCTAAGCGAGCAAGTGCTTGATGTAATACAGTCCACGTGTCATGCTAGTAGATTCCCACGTTTCTTATCTGAGGAGCATCTTCAAATTGTGGGCTTGCATCAGTCATCAATCTTCAAAAGATCAATGGTGGTAGTACTTATACCCTATAGAACTTCTGAGTTCAAATTTTTAGATGTCACCATGGACATGTGTCCACATGGCGCATTTATTCTTTGTTTAAACTTCACTCAAGTTCTTTATGTGGGAAAGTGTTGTTTTTTGATCAAGACAAGATCAATGATCAGAAACAACTTTACATTCTATGCTTGCATCATCCACTTGGACAAATGAAATGACTGCTTTCAATCCTTGTGTTCTGACTCATCTAACTATTGCATTAATTTCTGACACTTTTTGAACCCACATCATAAGTATTTCCAGCTAAGCACAAGTGGCAAACCACATGGTGTGACACAACATTCTTCCATAATTTGGCCCCACTGTGACGTGTTGCAAAGGTGCATACCCACTTTTCATATCTAACTTGCAGATTTATAATGTGAGATTGCACTAACCATAGATCTTTGAATGATCTGGGATTGATGAGGCTTCACTTGCACTTAGCAGACAAACTTCCTGAGTGGCACATCTGGCAATACATGTCAACGATCAGCTTATAGTGTGGAACACCATAGCATATGGTTAAAACTTCTTGACCCCACCTTGCCAAACATCCAAAAACCACTTGCTCACATTATTTATCTCTCGTGTAGCTTCAAATTGTAGGCATGCACTAGCCTTTGATCCTAGACGTGCATCAATGTTTATAAAATCTCGAGTTTCAAATACCACACTGGCCAAAGTGACAAATAAAATATCTCCATGCATTCCAACTTGTTTGAAACTTGCCACAAAACACATCTCAACATCATCCTTGAGAACGACAGGCCCATCTTGTCAGACTATGTCACTTGTCCAATTTTTCCTTCCCTGCATTATTTATCTGATGAGCATCTCCTTCTTGTGGGAAAGCATTAGCCCTTGATTCAAATGAAATCAATGGTTGACAATTCTTGGTGAAAAAGGCATATATTTGTTCGTAACTCAACCAATGATATTGCAGGAAATCCAGAACATGCACAAAAGGTATTGACAGACCTACAAAATTTTTTGACAACTTCTAACTCCTTTTACAGTTCACTGGAATTTTATAAAGGCAAGGGCTATGTGTCACCAAGTCACATGCCTGCATTATTTAAAAACCTTACATCTCAAAATTGTTGGCATGTGATACTTGTTGATCTGAACAAGATCAATGATTATAAAACTTTGTGCAATCAGAGGTATTTCCTAATAGAATAATTAAACAATTTGCAAGTCAAGCACGGCCATGTAAGGTTTAAACCAATAATTATAATACAATCATGCTTGTACAATGATTCTACTATGTTCATGAATACCCATTTAGTTCTGATCACATTCTTATCTATGGGTCTAGGAACCAATTCCCATGTCTCATTATTTACTATCTAATCCAATTCCTCTTTCATAGCTTGTTTCCAGTAATCACCTTTATATGCGTCATCTGCATTGTTAGGTTCAACTTGAGATATAAAACATAGTTCTTCATTGAATCTACTTCTTTTCATTACACATTTTTCTTTTCTTCCAATGATATGCTTAGATGATTCTTTATCATATTCTTTCCTAAAGTAGGATTTGATATCTCAACTCTAGGATCTACTAAAGTTTATGAGCTTTCTTCCTGCCTCTACTCTCCTTGATTCTACAAATTACTATTATTCTCAAGAAATACTTCATCATTCCTTACCTTAGTAACAACATCATCATCTAAATTTTAATCAAATATTCTTTCTTGTATCCTTAATTTGTTCTCAATTCTCACATTTTCATTTTTCACAATAGTCTTAGTTTGTAGATTATAACATCTATAAGCTTTTCTTTTCAATGAATAACCAAGAAACATACCTTCATCACTTCTAGCATCAAACTTACCAATATCATCATTATTGAATATAATTGAATAGCTATGTATAGCATTTGATGTTACACAAAATTTTATATCATTATTAGTTAGTGTATGCTAAGCTCACTTAGGCAATGAAGACAATTTTCTATGTCTAAAAGCATTCCAAAGTTTGTCTAGTTTTGAAGGTAGTGTCTATCAAGTTCACTTGGGTGTCTAAAGAAAGTGTAGAAAAGATGAACCAATCTCACTCAGTTACCAAAGGATCTATGCAAGTATATAGTATTAACCAAGTTCACTTGGTTAACATAGGAAAATCATTTCTAAGTTAGTGTCTACCAAGCATGGTTGACTAATGAAGGATTTTCTTGTTTGGGCATATTGACTTTAATTGATTTGATTCTTGGTTCTAGCTGAATGAAAAGATGAATATTAGTTATTGCATGTTGTATTTTAGTTGACTTGATAATATGAAAGATATAAATAAAAGGTCAAGTTGAGGATAAGAAGTAAGAAGATGGATATGTGAATATATTGAAAATTTGATGATGAAAAAAGGAATCCAATTAGATGGATAAGAAAAATATCCCTGTGGAAGTAAAAAGATATATCTGATAAGGAAGGATCAAGTATAAAAGCTATAATTGATATCTATAATCATCAATTCAGTTGCATCTAAATTAGGTCATATCATTGTTACTCTCTAACCATTGTAGTAGTGATCTAAATCTCTTCTTAAAAGTTATTTGTAAATCCTCTAACAAGGTAGCAATTCCATTGAATTGTCTAAAGACCTCTAACAAGGAAACTCTTAACAGGCTGATTAAATCCTCTAAAAAGTTCATATCTAATAGTGTGTTTTTTAACCTTTAATAGGGTTGGCTCCAAACATGACTCACTTCAAAAGAGTGAAAACAATAACTAGTTACAATGGGTGGTTTTTCAAAAATTGAATTTCCATGTTAACCATTGTAGCAGTGATATAGATATCTTCTTAACAACTATTTGTAAATCCTCTAACCTTTAATAGGATTTATTTCTAATAGGGCTCACTTCATAATAGTGGAAATAGTAACTAGTTGCAATTGGTGATTTTTCTCAAATTGGGTTTCTACATTAAATCTTGGTGTCTACTATGTTCATTCTATTTCTTTTCTATGTTTAAAAAAAAGTTAAAGTAATATTAATCATAGATAAAATCTTAAGATTTTTATTCTAGGTAATTATCAAGAAATTATAGTGTTTACCAAGTTACAACATTTCTTTGTTTGCCAAGCATCAGCAAAATCAAGTTTTCACAGAATCATTTTGTATTGACATCTAAGGAATTTGGGATTTATTTTTCTAGTAACTTATTCTCTCCTCCCCTCTTAATTACTCCTATGGTGCTTATAGAGAAGGTTTCAAGGACCTAAGGTAACGATTAGGATGTCTTGCAGAAGAGAGATTCCTAAGTTGAACAAAGATAATTTTACAGCATGGTAAGGACTTATAAGGTTACATTTGGCTACTATCAATGATTTAGGTTGTAAATATCTTGATGATGAGTACTAAACTCCCACTAGAAAATTATTAGTAGAATATTTTTTTGAGAAAAAGAATAATAACATCATGATGATTGATATTCCATCTACTCTTAGTTATCTTGAATTTGATGAAGTAAAGGGCTACAAAACAATACATGAAATGTGGACCACATTGAAAGAAATCTATGAAGGAGATGACACTATAATAAGACCTAAAGAAAAACATCTCAAAGCTCATTTTGATCATATGAAAATGAGAGAAGACAAAAACATTGCAAAATATGTGGAAAGAATCAAATCAAGTGTGAGTGCAATCAAATCATCTAGAGGAGGCATTAATGAAAAATATTTTTAAGCAAGGTAATCTTCTTCCTATTTATTCAATTAGAGTAATAGCTTTTCAATATATGAGATTTTATCCAAATAAAAAAATATATTTGGATGCTCTAGTTGGAAGATTGATAGTTTTTTAGTTAGATAACTATGATAACTATGTTCCTAGTTCCAAAGGTTTTGACTTTCCATTTAAAGGTAAACTCTCAATAAAGAAAAGGAGTAAGAAATAAAAGGCTAGTCAATTAGCATGTAAAGAAGAATAAATAGAAGAAAATTCAAACAGTGATCTTGAAGTTGTTGAAGCCCTACTTGCAAGAAAGTATTCCAAAGGTAAAGGAAAGTAAAAAGGTATGGTTCCTCTGATCTATTTTTCTTGTGAAGAAGTTGGTCACATTGTAGCGAGGTGTCCAAACAAAGAAAAAAAGGATGAAGAGGAAAGAAAAAAGAAAAATGGAAAGAAGGATTTTAAGAACTACTAGAACTACAAGGACAAAGGTAAGAAATCTTGTTTTATGGCTAAAGATTCTGATAACAGTGAAGATGAAATGATATATTGCTATAAAAGATGAGTCTAATGATGAAGGAGATAAAATGGAACTTATTTTTCATGTTAGAAAAAATGATACATGTATTATTGATAGTAGCTATTCACATCATATGACTAGAGATAAAACAAAATTTAAGCACATGGAATATTATGATGGTGGTAGTGTGAGATTGAAAAATAATGAACCTTGTAACATAAAAGGAAAAGGACATATTTCTTTGACTAAAGAACTGGTATGTGATAATGCTTATTGTGTTAAAGGATTAAAGAATAATCTACCGAGTGTGGCATAGTTGAACAACATTGGATTTAAGGTAGAATTCATAGATGGAAAGGCCAAACTACTGGGTGGAAAAAGAAATCTGGTTTGATCTAGCAAGCAAACAAAAGGTAAGATATTTTATCTTGATCTTAGTGAAAGTTCATGATTTGTTGATCAAGTAGAAGAAATTTGGTTATGGCACAAAATATTATTTCAACTTTGATTATTTTATTAAGATAAGAAAACATAAAAGAGTAAGAGGTATTCCTAGTTTGAAGAAACCTAATATGGGTCTATGCAAAAATTGCCAAATTGGTAAGATGGGAAAGACTAGTTTCAAAAGAAAGAACTATCATTTAGAAGAAGTCTTAGAGCTTGTGCACATAGACTTATGTAGATGTATTGGAATAGATATTTATACTTGAGAAATTTTTTTTTTCTTTTTGTTGATGTTTATTCTAGAATAATGACTATAATGTATGTAAAAGAAAAATCTGAAAATTTTCAAAAATTCAAGTGGTACTTGGCAAGAGTAGAAAAAAAAAACTTGAAATAAATTGAAATATTTGAGGAAAAATAGAGGTGGTGAATTCATATCCAATTCATTCAATTAATTCTACATTGAAAAAGGAATTAGAACACAAGTATCAATCCCTAGTACACCTCAACTAAATGGCATAGTTGAAACAAGAAATAGATATATCATAGATTGTGCAAGAACATTGATGATAGAAAATAATGTTGCAATCAAATAATGGAAAGAATCTATTAGAAATATAGTTCATACCTTGAAAATAGTATAGTTGAAGAAATAATCAAATCAAACTCCATATGAAGTAAGGTATGGCTACAAACCTAGTGTAAGTTACTTGAAAGTATTTGGTACGAAATGTTATATCTTGAAAGAATCTAGAAAAGGAAAATTTGATGTCAAAGGTGATTAAGCATATTTATAGGATACTCTTGTAGAGGTAAAGAATACAAATGTTTGAATTTTTCTACTAATAAAATCATAGGAAGTGCACATGTGAGAATTGATGATTTTGCATAAAAGAGTGAAAAAGAAATCAACAAAGAGACAAAAAATTATAAAAGATTTTTTTACTATGAAATTGATATCCTAAAAAATCTATTTTAAAGAAAGGAAGCTTCAGCTACCAAGTCCCCAAAATCTCAAAAACTTACCAAGTTGTAGACTGTGCAACCCAAGTCATAGTATGAAGGACCTAAGTTAGAAGATACTGAGCTAAAGCAGACTAATTCTGAAGGATCCAAGTCATAAATAGTGGGACTCAAGATTGATATTAAAGTTCATGATGAAATTAGTGAAACTCATTCCAAATCTAAAGAAACTATTTTAGCAAGATATATCAGAAGGCATCACACACCTAATCAAATCATTGGAGATAAATTTGATGAAACAATGACAATGAGAAAATTAAAAGGTACATGCTTACTTGTTGAATTTGAACCTAGAAATCTTAAAGATGCATTGGAAAATGAAAGTTTTATTGAAGTAATGAATGAAGAAATAGAAGACACAGAGAAAAATGAAACCTAGACTCTTTTTGGTATACCCAAGGATAAAAATGTAATTGGCACAGAATGGGTTTTAAGAAACAAGTTGAATGAAGATGTAAAAGTATCTATAAGCAAAGAAAGGTTGGTGCATAAAAGCTATTCTCAAGAAGAAGGTTTTGATTATGGTTAAAATTTTTCTCCTATTACAAGACTAGATGGTGTTAGAACTCTACTAGTATACATAACTCATAGAGGATTTTAAGTATATCAAATGGATGTAAAATTTGCATTCTTGAATGGAATTCTTGATGATGAAGTTTACATTGAACAACTGAAAGGTTTTGTAAATCCTAGAAAAAGGGACATGGTCTATAAATTACACAAGGTATCATATGGACTTAAGAAAGCCCCTAGAGCTTGGTATGAAATACTTCATAATTACTCTATATAGATTGGCTTTCAAAGAAAATATGATAATAGTAGTCTTCTTAGAAACAATAGTCCACCAAGATAAATGCGAGAGTGAGGAGGGGTGGTGAATCAATTATTGAATAATTAAAACATATATCTTCATCAAACAAACTTAACTATTCAAGAAAAGTTTAAAAAAACCATAATAAAGTGTGCATAGATAATTAAACTAGATATGTTGACTAGGGAAACCCTTGATTAGAGGGAAAACCCTAGTGGGAATGATGCCCACAAGATGATATAGTAATGTAAATATTCCTTGTTAGAGGATGGATTGTGTTAGGAGTCCATTACAACATTTAGTGTATAAATTCCATGTTAGAAGACTTTTAATCCTTGTTAGGAGATTCCAAACCTATTAGTACTTGTGGTATAATGTATGCAAGAAGAGCCCACTACCCAAACATGCAATTTCAACTACAAGAAGAGGTCACTACTCAACCAAGTAATTTACTATTATGTTCCTCTTTCCTCTAGTCAGTCCTTGATATTTTAAACTACACCAATCCTTGTTTGACCTTTTTGACTAGGTCACAAGCCTTGGATCAAAATAGAAAACTTTGGATCACTTAGCAAAACATTGACAATGAAGTTTTGTTTACTTCCGCATTGCTCTGCTCAAATTTACATTTTGTAGTCTCCACTACTTATTGATCATTCATAATTCACATTCACACACACCATGATAAAGGAAAATTCCCTTCCTTTATACCAAGTCCATAAAACAATTTTTTGAGTCAGCTATTAGACCTTCTCAATTAATTATTATAGTACCACATTAAGAACATGTTATGCTTAGTGATAACATAAATATTCTACCTTGCAACTTGAATAACTTTTCATGCACACAATATTATGATGACTGAGCTTAGTCAAGTCATCATCAACATGTCTTCTCCATATCCTCAACCTTTATCCTTGAGATATCAATTCTCCTAAGAGATATAACAAGTTTACCAAAACATGCCTCTGTAAACTCTATCTCAGAATAAACATCACCAAAACTTACATAACTTCTTCTAGACTTATCCTTTTTCCTTCTAATACTAACTGCATATACCAAATACTTGGAAGTATCTCCCATAACCTTGAGTGGTTATAATGCTCCACTAATAGTTTTTACCAACTTGATCTTTCCACTATTCTTCTGTCAGATACCACAAAAAATTGCTATATTGACATCAATGACAAACACACTCATGAATGTAACATATCATCATAGTAGTACTCCCCCATAGGAATATCATCAAAATTCATGGTTCCAACCAATCTTCCAACAATCTCCCAAATCTTCCAACAAGTCGTTATATCAAAGAAGGACTAGATAAAATGATTGTGTTGGTAGAAATATTTGTTGATGATACCTTATTCAAAGGAAATAATGACTTGTGCAAAGAATTTTTAGAAGAAATGAGTAAATAATTTGATATGTCTATGTTTGGTGATATAAAATTATTTGTTGGATTATAGATTCAGTAGAAGAAAGGCTGTATCTACATTACTCAATCTGACTACATCAAAGAAATACTAAAGAAATTTGGAATGTAAGAATAAATACTAGTTGTAACCCCTATGTCTACTAGTCATAAGCTTTCTAAAAATGATGATTCCAAAGAGGTAGATCAAACCACATATAGATTAAAGATTGGAAAATTATAGTATATATTTCACACAAAGCTTAATATTGAATTATCAATTGGTATGGTGACAAGATTTTCAAAAAATCCCAAAGAAAATCATTTGATGGTAGTCAAAAGAACCATGAGATATCTTAAAGGTACTTGTTGGTCTAAATAGGTATTTACTATTTACACTTACTTAATTTTACTTAGATTAATACATATATTTTATTATTTATTTATTACTCACCTAGGAGTGTGTGTGCTCTTGTGAGTTGTCATGTTGACAACATAGGAGTTTGCACTCTAATTATGCACATGTTGTCTACACTTAGGAGTTAGCACATTATTTGAGCACATGGTGTCTACAAAATTTTAGACACATCATCAAGCTTATCCTCTTATTGTGGAAGATATGTGCTGATTTGTCATGGTTATCTCCTAGTTCTTTCTAGACACATTCTAGATGCATCTTAGAGGCCTTTATATACAAGCTCTCCTAGTGTGTATGTACATGCTTCTACATGATTTTGATAATAGTAAGCATTTTCATATTTATCATACTCTTTTGTCTACTATGTGCTTGTGCTTGTGCTACTTGATCTTGGGTGAATTTTTCTCTAAGAAAAATTCTTACATGGTATCAAAGCTTGGGGGGATTCTCATCACTAGCCGTTCGAGACCATTGTTGCTTCAACACCTTCAATCTAAAGATCTAGAAAGTTTGCAAAAATTGGAAGTGTCTAGAGCCAAAGACCTCATCATTGCATCTAGAATTTAAATTTGGTGAATTGACTATAAATTTGTCTATGTTGGGCAATAGTCAAAATTGAGGCAATTTTTTTTGCAAACCGGCAACCCAAAGGGCTAATTTGCAAAATTGTATGATCATTTTAGATCTATACATTTTATTTTTAGATCTACATTTTTTTCATCTACCTCTCTATAATTCTTTTTGGATTTTCATTATTTTCTTGAAACATTGGCCATCAGGCCCATAAGAGAGATATTTTGTAGGTGTAGTTTGTAGCTTTCTAGTGCAAATTAGATATTTTCATCATATTCAAAAGGTCAAAAACCTCCAAATTGGATTTTCTTTCATCCAAATCAGACATCTAAGACAAAATCTGGAGCATTTTGATTTTTGGAGGTTTAGTGAAAATTTAGGAATAATAATAACAACAACAATTTTCAAACAACAATATCTTCCTCATACCATGGATTCCTTTTTGTGAGCAATTTTTTTTTTGGGGGTACAATTTCTTGATGTACACATTGGTGCAGGTGATTTGAGATGTCTATTCCTGAATTTTTTTGTGAGTCACAAATTCTAATTTTTGCCACTTCAAATGCTTTGTACAATCTCATCTGGACTCCAAATTAGGTTTCATTTTTTTTGGAAGTGTATTTTTTTTGTCTACTTTCTAGATCTACAATCAGATTATAGGTTTTGTAGACATAAATACTACTTTCAAAAATAGGCCCTAAATTGGCATGTGGCTATTGCACTAAGTGAAAAATCATACATTAAGGGGGGTTGATTGATTATTTCTATATTTTGGCAGGTGCATACATTCATTGATCTCATGGAGTCTTGTCACATTAGTCAGTCTAGTATAATACCAAGGTTGACACTGAGGAACTATCAAAAATGGAGTGCCTTAATCATTTCTCATATAAGAGAACATCTAGAAGTGATTCCTTCTCTTTGCTTCAAGATACCCCCTTCTTTCAAATATCTTTCTAAACTTCATAACTTTATGTATAAAAATATAAGTACATAATCCTTTACTCCTCTTCTTATGGAAAGTTTTCCTCATGATGTCTGGATGACTCTTTGGGAAGCATACGGAGATCTAAATATTCCTCCATTTTCAAAGGACATTCTACATCCAGTCACTCCAATTATGGAACCTCCAACTCCAGATGAGATCCCACCTCCTGATACTCTTGTTAACTCTACTAATCCAGTTCTAGCCATAGATATTTCAGATTCAGTGTAGTAGGAAATTACATGTCTTCCTACTTCACCTTCATGTGACAACTTCCTTCTTTCCCTTGCAAGCCTATTCATGAAGTCTCACATTGAAGATGTGGGAGACATTATTGATGATATCTATTTTCTTTCCGAGGCAAATTCTTTTTCCATAGCAAAAGATTCATGTATTTTAGTACAAAAGGGTAGACATGGTCTTCCAGCCTTAGGTGATGACTTCTTGATTGACATTTTAGGTTCATTCATGGAGTTAGACACAACAAATATGGATGACTTCTTTGATCATCTACCACTTGCCTTTGTTGAAGATGATCCTTCTATAGTTTTTTGCAAGGGCTTACTCTAACCCTCCTATCCATTCTCTACATGATGAATCATTTTAGGTTGGCATGATTGTGGATACTTATGTACAACAATTGTTAGAGGTCTCATTCACATTTGAGAAGACTATTGGTTTTATAAAATAGGTTCTCAATCACTCCTTGCTCAATCTGCACTTCTTCTCAATAGTTTTGGAGGAAGCTATCATCAACATTAACATAGGGACACTTGAACAAGTTTCAGAGATACCTTACATCATTGAGATTCCTTCTCCATATAGGGGATGCATCTCTTTTATACCCTTGCCATTGCTTCTTCCAAAAGGGAGGAACATCATCCAATGGTCATGGATTAGCTTCTCCATTGGAGCATTTCTAACTGGTCAACACACTACTTTTAAGAGTGAGGGATTACCTCGTCTTCTTCTTCTCCTTTTTGTGGGGGATTTTTTCCTCTTAGGAGGTTTTTCTCTTCACATTTTTCTCACTTGTATATACTAGATGTATGTTGAAATGGGGGGTCTTTATTACTCCATCCATCCATACATCCTATGTGTTTTTGATCTCTCTTTTTGGGGGACAACTTTTCCCACGAGGTTTTCCCTCTTTCTCTGCTTCATGAGAGATTGTATTTCCATTATGTACATGGGTACCTAACATGGCCTAGTATTTGGGACCCATTATGCATTTCATCCTAGATTATGTAAGCTTAAGGAGATTCCCCTATGTTGCATTTAAGGGGGAATGTTGGTGTAAATAAGTATTTACTATTTACACTTACTTAAGTTTACTTAAGTTAATGCATATGTTTTATTATTTATTTATTACTCACCTAGGAGTATGCGTACTCTTGTGAGTTGTCATGTTGACAACATAGGAGTTTGTACTCTAACTATGCACATGTTGTCCACTGTTAAGAGTTAGCACAATATTTGAGCACATGGTGTCTATGACATTCTAGACACCTCATTTAGCTTATCTTCTTATTGTGGAAGATATGTTCTTAGGTGTCATGCTTATGTCCTAGTTCTTTCTAGACACATTCTAGATGCATCTTAGAGGCCTTTATGTATAGGCTCTCATAGTGTGTATGTACATGCTTCTACATGCTCCTAATAATAGTAAGACTTTTCATATTGATCATACTCTTTGGTCTAGTGTTTGCTTATGCTTGTGCTCCTTGATCTTGGGTGAATTTTTCTCTAAGGAATTTTTTTACAGTACTAAAGACTATGGCTTATGGTACAAAATAGGAGGAAATTTAGACTTAACGATATTTATTGATCCTAATTTTCTGGGAAGTGTTGATGATAAGAAAAGCACAAGTGGAGAACCATTCTTTGTTGGTAAAAGACTAGTGTCTTGGACAAGCAAGAAAGAAAATTGTATCGCTCAATCCATAGCAAAGGCAAAATATGTGGAAATAGCAGTTAATTATTCTAAAATTGTTTGGTTCAAACAACCAATGATAGGTATGAAGGTAGAAATCAAGGATCCAATAGTCATATACTATGATAACACTAGTGCAATCAATATCTCAAAGAATCCAGTGATGCATACCAAATCAAATCACATTGCTATAAAATATCACTTCTAAAGAGGATTAGTGCAAGATAAAGAAGTCAGATTGGAATATGTGAACACAAAAGAAAAAATTATAGGCATATTCACCAAGCCATTACCTAAGGATGAATTTATCTATCTAGGAGGTAAGCTAGGGGTCATTCCCCTATTTGAAGCTCACTAAATGAAGTTTAGTGATGCATCAACCATAGCATGTTGAAGATAAATTGGTTGGTGTAATATTGACAAGGGCATATTGAAAATGAATCAGTACTTAAGGAAAATTTATTTTCACTAAGTATTGTCTTTGGAATGTGTTGTCAAATAGGGAGAAGTATACTATCATATCTCATAGATTTTTTTTTGAAAAGATGGAGAATTTGATGCAGGAGCATCCAAAGGTATAAGGGCAATCTTGTGTCACCCAAAAATATATACCTAGATATAGTTTATGTTTCATGTGTTTTCATTTCTAGATACCCATTTGGGTCAAATAAAGGTTCCAACTCTCACTGTTCCACTTTTAGTGTTTTGGGTTAGAGTTTTTTTAGAGTTTTTAAGCACCTTTGGATACATATAAATGCTGAAAAAATAGGAGTATGTAGTTGAGACATAATTTTGGTGAGTTAGAAGGTGTAAATTGGTCAGATGATTCTAATTGTAATTTACAACATTCTACAAAAAGAATTAGGTGAAAAGGCCCCACAGTTTGAAAGTTATTGCAGTTTTTTAGCTTCTGGGGGACCTCCTAAGAATGCTTCAAAATCAAGTTAGGGGCATTAAATGACCTCAAACAGGGCCAAAAAATGGGGGATGAGCAAAGCTGGTCCATAGGGCTATAGAGTGCTTCGGGAGCTTTTTTAAAATGTAAATAGTTTGTCAATGGGACCTACAGTTCAAAAGTTATGCCTTCCAAAAGTTTGGCTACCATTTTCTCGATTCTTCTAACTTTGCACTGACTTCTAATGTGACTTCTAGAGCCTTCTATTTGGGAAGTGGATGCCAACTAGCACTTTCTAGAATGTATTCCTAATCCTTAACCCTTTGAGGTCTATTTAAGAACATTTCTGGCATTGTAAAAGGCAATTCAGAGTGGAGTTGGAGAAGAGGTACTGGAAGGAGAAATTATCTCCAGATTTATACTATTGTAAGCCCATAGGGCATGTTTTGAAGTCTGTTAATAAAGTATTGCCTTTTTTGTTGTGTCCATTTTGCTATTTGGCTTGACCCCATCAAAAGTGTGCTATCATAGTAAAGAGATGTCATAGAGGGAGGTTGGAAGAGAACAATTATCAAAAAGGGAGAATGAACTTGGGGGAAGTTATGTAATGACAACTTGTTTCTAAAAGAGTGATAAATTAAAGATAGAAAGAGTTAACACCAACAGAGGGAGTTCTCATGGATCAGAATTAGAATGAAACTAAGGATATGTTCCTCGCTATATTCTTGCTCCAAAAATTTCTTTGTAATATGACATATTCTATTTCCATCAATGCCAAAGAGGGAGATTGTTGAATACAATTGAATTATTGTGTGTTATCCTTGATATAAAACAAAATTTCATATCATTATTAGCCAGTGTATAGTAAGCTCACTAGGGTAGTGAATATAATTTTCTATCTCTACTAATCATTCTAGAGTTTGTCTAATTTAGGAGCCAGTGTCTCTAGAGTTCACTCGAGCCTCTAAGGAAAGTCTACAAAAGATGAGTGTTAACTGAGCTCACTTAGTTAATGAAGAAAATGTTGGATGAAAGAAGTCTTCGTTACCAAGGATCCGACTGAGTTCACTTGTTTAATACAGGAACATAATTTCTAAGTTAGTTTCTACCAAGCAAGGTCAGCTAACAAAGGATTTTCTTGTTTTGGCATATTGAGTTCAATTGATTTGATTGTTGGTTCTAATTGACTAAGAAGATGAATATTAGTTATTGCAAGTTGTATTTGAGTCTACTTGACAATATGAAATATAAATAGAAGGTCAAGTTGAGGATTAGAAGTAAGAATATGGATATACAAATGTTGTTAGTATAAATAATTAATTATTATTTACACTTTACATAAGTTTATTTATGTTAATGCATTATATAGACACCTAGGAGTATGCATTGTCATATGAGTTTCCTTGTTGACAACACTAGAGTTAGCAACTGATTTACGCACATGGTGTCTACAAGATCTCTTCATGAGATACATGTTATTACACTTATCCTTTCATCATCACACAAAATTTTGTTCTCAATGGAGGATAATCCACTTCTAGTGGACATGTGTTTAGTTGTCATGCTTATTACTTTGCTAACTCCTAGTCATTCTAGATGCCTTTATATATAGGCACTTCTAGTGGTATGTGCATTAGATATTCATTCTCATATTGTTATTATGATCATACATCATTTGGTGCATATTATGCTAAGTCTTGAGCTTCTTGATCTTGGTGTCATTTTTCCCTAAGGAAAATTCTTACATCGTATTAGAGCTGAGGGAGCTTCATTTCATAAGCATTGGAAACTATTTTTGCTTCACCTCTCTAAAAACAATGATTCAAATCTAGAGTATTTGTAGTCATTGGGAGTGTCTAGAGCCAAAGTGGACCTCACCATTGCATCCAAAGCATTGATTCAATGAATTTTGACTATAAATTTTCCTACCCTAGGCCATAGACAAAATTGAGGAATTTTTTTTGCAAATTGGAACTTGAAGGCTTGATTTGCAAAATTGGTATGATCTTTTCAGATCTTTGTATTTAGTTTTTGAATCTATGTTTTTTATTTCCATCTCTATATTTTTTTAGATCTGAAATTTTATTTTTTTGAAAATATTTGACCATCACTCCTGTAGAGGAGCATTTATTGCAAGAAAACTAGGTTGTTAATTCTTGGCACCCATGATGGTTACATCCAACTTTACTAGTGTACTTCCCAACATATATTGCTTACCAACCAAAATTACCAATTACACAATATCAGTAGCTTACAACTTGTTTTATTCACCGAGGGCTATGGGTTCTATACATAAAAGTTTATATTGCAGTGCATGTGGGATAATTTCCCACACCACCCGCTAACCAAAAAAGACTGACTGGCCTTTTCACCCCCACTAGTGAACAACTCTAGCCCATTCACTTGTTGTTTACCACTCTTTTGCCACCACTAGCAACCTCTAGCACAACCATTAACTTTAGACTCCCATCAGACATACTACCCATCGAATTTTGCATCTGTTGACCTCTGATCACTAGCCACATTTATGTAGCCACCAACTTAGCAATTTCAGCCACACCAAATCATGACCCATGCTGACACAATAGCACACCCTACATAGTCACCCACATAGCTATGTCATAATTTGTACTACCATGTAAGCTAGAGGGCTGATTTTTTTGCTAACATCATCCATACACTATCTTTAATTTGATGGTCATTTGACCATCATTAGCAGGCCACATTTCACTTCTATAATGAACATTTTTTTAAGTCATTAGGGCAGAGCCCTCACCATATGTAGTTTTGATTTGATAGTCCAACTTTGAGAGGCCATGTCTTAGTCATCAAGAGTAATTTTTTTGATTTTGGCTACAATTTCCTAAATTTTTTAGTGGTGCTATTTTTTTCTAGTTTTGGTGCACAGATTTGTCAAAAATTTCATTTTTTGATAACTATACCTATCCAATCCTACATTTTGCAACTTCAAATGCTCCATACATTCTTATTTGGACACATAATCAGGTTCCATTTTTTGAAAGTCTATAATTTTTTTTCTACTTTCCAGATTTGCAATCAAATTATAGGCCCTTGTGGATGGAAATACATCTTTTAGAAATAGATTCTTTTTTCAGTGTAATGCTTTGATCAAACTTTAAAAATGTTGTATATTTGAGCTACATTATGAAGTACCAGATTTGAACTTCAAGAGGAGGTTGTAAACAAAAAATAGAAGACCACTCTAGCCTAAATTAGCAAGTGGATATTATAAATGCACTAATTATAAAGTGCCAAATCATTTATTGGTGGGGGGGGGGGGGGGGGGTGTCTCTTGGTGTTGTATTCCTCTTTTCTTGCTTTTATCTTCCTTTCCTTGAATTACGGGAAACCTTAAGATTCTGAAATTAACACCACATAACTATGCCACATTGTCAATTAAAAAATGGTGTGAATTGATAAATGATAAAGTTTCTCAATATGCAGATGACTCTTTTCCTAAATCAAAAGGTGATCAAGTATCTAAAAGTGAAATTCATGCTTAGGAAATAGTAGATGTGAAAACCCTAGGACTCATTAGGTGAGGGGTTGATGACATGATCCTCTATCAGATCATAAAATATAATACATCTAAGGAAACTTGGAATGGCCTTAAAAACCCCTATGGGAAAGTAACTAAGGAGGATGTATAGGAGATTGAAGATGAGCTTATCTTGCTAGATCCTAAGCATTTTGATTCTATCTAGGATTTTATAATTATGGTGAATGAGTTGAGAACAAAACTTAATGATTGTGGTAGTCGCATTAAGGATGAAAGGTTGATTTATCTAATTCACAATAAGTTGCCATCTAAATACTCTGCATTTGTCTCTTCTTTCAACACCCCAAAGGCTACCCTAGGGTCTTCTTATTAGATAATCACTTTTGATGACTATGCTTAGTTGTTAGAGGATGAACAAGTCAAGTTGATAACAATGGGGATTCTCAAGTCTTCAAAGTCTAAGGCATTGGTGGCCAATAATGAGAGTTCTAAAAATTCAACTAGTGAAAGTTCAAAAAAAGGCAAGGGAAAAAAGAAGTGGAAAGATAGCAAACAAGGGGACACAAGAAATTCACCACCAACATCAAATCAACAACAAGGCAAGTCTTCTCCTAATACCAACAAAAAGTGGGACAATAATTAGGAAAAGAAGAAGTTTACCTATTGTAAAAAGATTGGTCATGATGAACATCATTGTTATCACAAGAAAATTGATGAATTGAAGAACATCATGAAAAAAAACAATGTTCCACTACCTAATGCTTATAAGGAAAAGGGATCTTCATCTTTAGATTTGTAGAGCAAAGGAAAGCTTTACTAACACATACTTTCAGTCAGGGAGATTGGATTATTGACTTAGGTGCCACACATCACATGGGTGCTTCAAAGAGAGATTTTTCTTCTATGACACCTTAATAGGTACCTCACATCTTTGTAGGGGATGATACTAAAGTGGAATTTCAAGGAAAAGGTGAAGTTGAGATGGACAATGGAGCATTCAAGGATGTTCTTTATGTCCCTAATTTTACCTCCAACCTTCTTTTAGTCTACCAAATCACTCATTATGGAGGTCGAAATAAGGTTGAATTTCTTATAGATTTAGTGGTCATGAAAAGCATCAAAGATGATTCTATGGTTACAATAGGAAAAGGCAATCATGATTCAATGCTTTACACGTTTTCCTCCTTTGTGCCTAAATGTAATGCACAAGCCTTGTTAATGCATTCAAATATAGAAAGAAAACTATGGAATGAGAGGTTTGGACATCTCAACTATAGGTTTCTTCAATAGCTTAGTAGCAAGAACATGGTTCATGGTCTACATCAACCAGTTCTCAAAAGGTGTTTATTCAGGTTGCAAACTTGGGAAGCATCCAAAAAAAATGTTTGACAAGGGGAAGTCTTGGAGAGTGCAATGTGTTATTGGACTAGTTCATAGTGATGTGGAGGGCCTATTTCCAATGCCATCAATTGGAAAGTCTCACTATGCACTCACCTTTATTGATGACTACTCTTGCTATATTTGGGAATTCCTCATGTCTCATAAGAGTGAAGTGTTTGAATGATTTCTCAGCTTCAAGTCCATCAAGGTTCTTAGAATAGATAATGGAAGGCAGTATTTGAACACAAGACTTATAGATTTTTGTACTCAAGAGGGAATTGACCTATGTCATTTAGTACCATACACGCCACAAAAAAATGGTGTTACCAAAAGGAAGAACAAAATCCTCAAGGAGATGACCACTTGTATGCTACTACATATGTCTCTTGATCAAGTCTTTTGGGCTGAAGTAATGAATTGTGATAACTACATCCATAATAGGAGTCCGCACAAAGCTTTGGATAGTGTAACTCATTTTGATGCTTGGATTAGTAGGAAACCTTTTATAAAACACTTTAGAGTCTTTGGTTGTCCAGCATGGGCACAAATACCTCCATAGAAATGCAAGGCATTGGAACCTCAAAGAAAACCTTAAATCTTTGTTGGATATGCAAACTCTCATAAAGCCTACAAGTTGATTGATCCAAAGACAAATGACATTTTCTATGAGATGAGTGTACACTTTGAAGTAAGTTGTCCTAGCTTTACTTCTTCAACCCCTTCTTCCTCCTTCATTGAAGAAGGTGATAGTTTCTGGTCTAGGTTTTGTACGTGCCTTATGATTTCCCATAAAAGAAAAATGAAGGCCTTTTGTGTTGACATGGTGATCCTAAATCAAAACCCTAGTTCAAATTCCTAAAGGATAGGTTAAATCCTTCATTTTATGCCTTAGTTTTTTAAAAGGGTTAGTGTTTTCCAATTAGTGTGGCAGTATATTTTATCCTATGTTTTTCCTTTTTCATAAAAGATGACTTTATTTTCTGTGATTAAACCCTTCATTTTCCAAGCAATCCTTAATTAGGGTTATGTTTCTTATGCTTGAAAGGATGGTTTTTGTCAGTCGTCGATCTAAGGAAAGATCTATAAAAGTTAATGAAATCTAACTTCACAATGTGCCAAGATCACCTACATGGAAATAGATTGCTAAAGGGAAATTGAAAAATGAAGAGAGCAAGAGCTTAGAGAAATTCAACAAAGTGAGAAGATATATTTCACAATGAGAAAATGAAATTCAATGTGTAAATAATACAATGAGAGAGCCCAATATAAAGGCCTTAAGGGAGCTTCTAGAACAGGCTAGGAAGTGCTCGGAGATAAGTGTGAAAACTAGAATAAATGCACAAAAGGTGGGATATCCTCAATCAAGGTGAGAGGATAAGTATGACTAGTTAGGAACAAACTCTTGTATTGTCAACAACTCCTAGAGGACAACTAAATATCTAGATGCATTTATCTAAGTAAACTTAAGTTAAAGAATAAATAATTATTTACTCTAACACCCCCCCTTAAGTGCAACTTAGGGAAATGCCTTAAGCTCACCATAACTAAGATGAAATGCAAAATGGGTCCTCACAATGAGGCCTTGTTAGGTACCCATGAACAAGGAAATCTCTACAAAGAGAAGACAAAGGAGAAATCCTAGTGGGAAAAACCCCTCTCCAAAAAGAGATAGCTGAAAATCTAGTGAAGGAAGGAAGGAAGGAAGGCCTCAACCAGACCCTCCCAAGGACAACTTCCACTAGAAAAGGGTCAAGAGACCTGCTCAAAACTTTAAGGACAACTAGCTGCCCATGAGAGATACTAACCCCCACCCCGCTGCCCAAACCAATGCAACTCCAATGTGGGAGAAACAAGGGAACCCCTAAATCAGAGCTAAAAATAGAAAGTGTAGTTGATGCCTAAAGGAGAATGTATGAGGACCCTGAAAGTGAATCCCAAAAGAAAGTGTATCTACAACAAGTGCACCTGGAGGCTTGATGAATGAAGCTAGAGGAGTCGGTAGAGTGGAAGAAGAATCTTGTGGAGGAGAAAATCCCTCAACTAGATGTGGTGTGGTAGTGAAAATAGGGATCTTAGGAACAATACAAAGTTTCAAGTATCCTGACTATACCACATAATTCTCTTGTAAAAGAGAAGAGTTGTGCTTGAAAAATAGAGATGGTGGGCAAGAGTGCAAGAAGGTTTAGAGATGGGTGGAAGAATAAACTATCCTTGTAGTAATAAGACCTCTTGTAACATGATCTCGAATGAAGATTGAATCAATAGTGAACTCAACTTTCTTCCCTGATGCACTGTGTATAAACTAAGAAATTGAGAGAATGTTGAAAAAAGAGATGGAACATATCCTACAAACTAGTAGAGAAAAATTATTCCCCATGAGAATATGGGGAATGGGATAAGCCTCAAGAGTAGAGAAGACACCTTGAGAAGTTGTCATAAGGTGAGAAGCACTTGAATCTAGTATCCAAGGGACTTGTGAAGGGAATGCAAAGGATTCTCATAATGCATGACGCTTTCCAATATCCTATGTAGATGTTGAAGATGTAGAATACTAAAAAGTAGACCCCTATTAATTACAAGAGGATGGAGAGGGAAGAGTGCTCTTTTAAAGGAGAGCTTGCAAATCTGCAATCTATTTCTCATAGTCATCAAATTTCTTCTAAAAATAACATAACTCATCATGGGGTTCCTTCTTACAATAGGGATAGATAGGAGTCTTAGTCTTCTATTTATCCTTCTTCTTAGAAGATGATGAACTAGTGGAATCTTATATTTTCTTCAGCTTTTGTTCCTATCTATCTTTGACAAGCAATGCTTGTGATTGTGACCTTGAAAGTGAATCCATCTGATTGGTCTTGGATTGTTCATGAGTTAACCAATCACAAAAGATCTCAAATGAAGACATCCTATGTTTGTCACCCAAGGCATCCATAATGGAGTAGAAGGTGGAAGAGAAAATTTGATATTAGCCTCACAACTTGGAGAATATCAAGAAGATACACTCATCATCTATCTTATTTTTCCCACATCCCTACAAAAGTGTATGGAGAGATTTGTACTTCATAAAGAAGTTCTCAATAGTAGGAAATTTGGTTGGTGTCAAAGATGTCAAAACTAGATCTAGCTATAGTACCTGAAACTCATTCACTATGCAAAACAAAGTCTAGAATTTTGTCCAAATAGCCCTTAGAGTGGTCAAACCATCCAAGTGAAAAACAAGACTATCTGAGATATTTAGTGCAATCAATCCCATGGCCTCATCCATTTTATTCCTATGCTGAAGAACCTCATAAGGGTGTGTGAGAATAGGTTGGTTTGCATCAAGACATGATCATAAGCCTCTTGACATGAGAAGCCTAGTCATTTGTGCCTTCTAGGTGTGAAAGTTGTGTGGTATGAGTTGGGTCATAGATGGATCTGACATTGAGAGAAGAAAATGAAATTAGAAGGGTCTTATTCTAAAGCAAATGATATAAAAGAAAATGTCACCCCCCCCCCCCTCTCCCCCCCAACAATGTATAAAGATATCCCTCAAGTACCACAAAAACAACTATAGAAAGCACAAAAACTCAGAAAAGAACCTAGATTTCGGGTGTAGAGAAGGAGAAAATAGAAGCCTCTACTTCAATGCCAAAAATGAGAGCTCAAATGAACTCATAATGTAACAAAACCAACAACATTTTCTCCATCTTTGAGTCAGTGTTCTAGTGTTTCTTTTAGATCAGAAAAGACCTCTGTATGCTCAAGTTATGGCCAAGAAACCAACTACTACTCCAAAAAACACCCTTGCTGGAAAATTATAGTCACTGGATTAAATTTGACAATCATACAACCATCAGCTACTTGTCATCAAGAAAAAATCCAACTGTCAGAAAGTGTAGAGTAGTGATTGAAAAGTGATGCCTGTCTGAGTAGTGGTGGCTAGGTGGGTTCTACTCTATAGTGGTGGTGGCTAAATAGGGTGGCACTACTAGTGTCCTGGATCAAAAGTTAGGTGTTGTGGGTGTGGTATGAGTAAATAAAAAAATTTCACAAAAAAAAGTGTAAATGCAAAAAAAAAAAAATCTGACAATTTTTTTTTTGAAAAAACACACTTCCTCCTGATTGAAGAAAAAATCACAAACAATCTAGGGTTTGTCTCTTCAAATCATGAATTAAAAAATCATTCAATAGAGAAGCAATACGGAGGATCTGATACCATGTTGAAGTTAGTAAAATCCAACTTCATAGTGTGCCAAGATCACCTACATGCAAATAGACTACTAAAGGGAAACCAAATAGAGAAGAGAGCAAGAGCTTAGAGCAATTCAACAAAGTGAGAAGATATATTTCACAATGAGAAAATGAAATGCAATGTGTAAATAATATAATGAGAAATCCCAATATAAAGGCCTCAAAGAAACTTCTATAATAACCTAGAAATTATTAGTAGATAAGTGTGACAACTAGCATATGTCCACAAAGGTGGGATATCCTTGATCAAGGTGAGAGGATAATTATGACTAGGTAGGAACAAACTTCCATGTTGTTAACAACTCATCAACAACTCCAAGATCAATGGTTGGTGCTTGCCCATATTATGAAGCTACAAGGGATTTAAGTAATGTAGGGAAGTGCTTTTGAGACACCTATCCATTTGTGATGCATAACCTTGTTCACACCACAAGGTCATAATATCTTCCACTTTTATGCTTTCTCATTGGTTGTTCTTTGAAATGTGGGTCTTTCTTTTCCTTGTTTTGCTGCACTGTTGATTGTTCCAAATCAATGATTAATGCTATCTCACCTGATGAAGTTGATCAAGTTTTAAACAAAGTGACACTTGTCCATGGTGATGATAGGTGAAGTACCATGAGTAGACTTTACTATGTTTCCTATCCCCCATAGATCTATGGGAGGATCAAAGGCTGGAGCTTGCTTACTTGATCAAGATGCATGGCTTTTAAGGAATGCAGGGAAGCACCTTGTGGGCATGTGTCCACGATGATGTTAGTTCTGCACTTTGTCAAATAAACTATTGATACTAACAATTGTTCTCTTTTCATAACACAAGTGTCATAATTCTATTGGCTAAATTTTCTAACATGGTCTTCTAAAACATCAGATTGCTCCATTGTTGATCTTAGATCAATCAACAGACAATGCTTTCCCACTTAATGAAGTTGTATGAGTTTTAGACAGAGCGAGGAAGTGCCTTAGTGACATGTGCCCATGTTGACATCATTTCTTCTATTTCCTTCTCTCCAAATGCTTAGATTTTTTTGTCATTGATCTTTCAAAGATCAAGGTTTGGTGCTTACCTTCATAGTGAAGATGATCAAAAATTAATTAAAGTGGGGAAGCCCCTATCTAACACGTGGCAAAGGATGACATTATGGACCCAATTTTTTTAGAAGGTAATAAAGAAACTACTTGTGTGGCAGTTGTTAGAATGTACTATTTTTCGTAGAGATTTTCTATTGGTTGGAGAAGCTAGCTGGGTGTTACAACAATAAAAAATTGTGTGATTGTCAATCTCACAAACATCAAGGGTTGGTGTTTGCCTACATTATGAAGCTGCAAGAGATTTAAGTAATGTGGGGAAGCAATAAGTTGATGCATGGAAAAGTGGGACCAACCGCAACAAAGGTGTGCCAACCTACGACATGCTAGAAATAGATGTTGAGTTATTACACCAATTGGATTTCACTTTTGAAAATGTTATTGCAAAGATGTTTTATTTTTCATGACCATAGATTTAGATGGAGATTGGTGGCCAGTGCTTTCCCACATTATCAAGATGCAAGAATTTTAAGTAATGCAAGGAAGTGCCTATTTGACATGTGGCTAGACTTTTAAAGCCATAAATTAGTTTTGTATTTTGAAATAGAGCCATATGATTTTATGAGATCGACGAATAAGATTCAAATTTGAGCACAACATGGAAGTAATAGTTAGTAGAAGTTAATGTCACTTAGAGCTCATTCATGTCATCTTAACACCTAGGTGTAATCCACAAATCAACCATTATTGATTTACAAAATTGCAAAAGGTTATTAGGGTGCAAGGATTTTACAAAGCTAAAAAATATAATTTTACTAGGTGTTCGGTAAATTACAACAAATTTGAATAGAAAAGAGACAAAATTTAGTGGGTAAGTTCTTTACATCCTCCTAAAGTCAAGGAATTGGTGTTGTGTGAACTTCAAAGTTTTTTTAAAAATGCCTCCACAAAAGGAATTCTCTGGACACACTTACTATCTCAAGAGGTCTATCCATGATGATTTTCTTCAACAATTTCCCCCATTTTTGCATGAAATAACAATAGAAAGGGAGTTCATTCCAAAGAATAGTAGGTTGGTAGTTGCAAAGGGTTTCTATAATAAGAAAAAAAATTTGAGAGATGCTCAGATTTCCATGGGAGGGTTAGAACTATTCAAAAAATGGTTTGCTGAAAGAAAACTAGATACCCCTTTAAGTAATGTTTGGGAGTTTGATATTGGAAAATTAGTAGTCCTGGGGGTTTTCTTTGATAGTGATCTACGGGTTGACCTAGCTAAGAAATATGATCAAATTACTAGGTTTGTGAAGAATTATGCTGGTGATAATTTATTTAGGGTTTCTCCTAAACTTATTCATGAGGTTTTCAACCTCAACCCTAACCATGCAATGCATGAGATTATTGACATGGATGACTACAAGAAAGGTATGATGCATAGAGAGTGTACCTAAGAGTAGAGCCTGTGTAATAACATTTCACCAAAATTGGTACATTACCTTTAGTTACACCCACTACCTCAGAGCCACTAATGAGGAAATTTTTCAACCTTAGGGCTCAAAATTTGTACTTTTCCCTCTACCAAATATTTGGGATGGATGAAGGGGAATACATCATAGGCTCTATTGTTTTTATTATGGCTCAAACATTGTAATTTGGAATCAACCCTATTTTGGATTTCAGCTCTTTCCTAGAAGAAGAAATTGAGAATGGTTTGGTAGGAATATCAAAAGCAGAGGCAAACAAACCCTTTTGCTGGTACTCCCTACTCATGCATGTATGACTTTTTAAGAGACATACCTTTTTCTCTGAAGGTATGGAACTCAAATTGACAAGTGATGGTGAAAAGTTACCAATCCAATTGTGGAGTGTTGATATGACTTCGGAGGCTAGGAATGCCAATTTTGTAAGGCTTGACAAGTATTTTGCATCTAGGCTTAGATTTCTTTTGAGATGGGATAGCCCTAGAATCCCACAACCATTGTTAGAATTGATTAGACCCATAGATCATGCAAAAGGGCTCTTGGTTAGTCACAGTTGGGGGGATGTAATCCCATATAATTTTTCTATAGTGATTAGAGTCTATGGTTTTTTGGGGAAGCCTCATGTTGTATCTTTCCATGTGTCATTGAAGATAGGGATAGAAGAATTGTTGTGGCAGATCCAAACCATTGAGGAAAGATATATGACTGGTAAGGGTAAGGGAACTTTCTTCCCAGTTCTTACTCTAGTGCATGATTATTATTTTTTGTGAGGAAGGGATGGTGACATCTCAATTTATTTTTGAATAAGTACAATATGGTAGAATCCTATGCAAGGTACACTGACCCAAAGGGATTCTTTGATCTTCTAAGAGAAAGGATAGGAGCCACCCATATCACATAGTAGGTGTATTTGCCTAAAGATATTATTAGGAATATCTTCTCCTTTCAGGAAAAATAGGTGTGGAAAAACAAATGGATAGTATTCAATACAATTTTGGAATTCATTAATGTGTTTGACGCTGATTATGATGCTTTGAAAGACAAAAAATATTGGGCAACCAAAATGCATGTATTGATCAAATTTTTTTTTGCAATAATGCAAACTACGAATGAGAAGAAGGCTACATATGTCAAAGCCTATCCTGATAGAGTAGTGGAGGTGTAGAGAAGAATAAACAATAGAATGATAGTTTCCCTAGGTTAGTATAAATTATAGAATATGGTAGGGTACATAATAGTTCAGAACACACAATAGGCTCCCCCTCACAAAAGACCAATGCTAGAGAGTCCACTTGCAACTAGTTCTCCAAAGAGGTAGAAACTAGAACAAGGATCCTCTTCTCATGTAGAAGAGTATTCCCCAACTCAAACCCCATTTAGAATAGAGGATGAAGCATCCTTAAGAAAGTAGTTGAGACAAATAGATGGAAAACAAGATGTAATTATCACTTCTACAGACATGGAAAGAGGAATGCCTCAAGAACCTTTTGTGCCCTCATTAGACCTCATAATTGCTAATTATCAAGGTAAGGAGATAAACCCAATCATTGCTCAAGATTCTCAAAAATTTATAAATGATGACAATTTTGTTAAATCTAGTGCTTTTGCATAATTTCTATGCAGAAAGAAAATAAAGGTAGAACAACTTGACAAACCAAATTTTGTTATTGAGGAAGAGGTAAAATCTAAAATTTTGAGTGATTTTTCCCAGTTAACACCTAAGGCTAGGAGGAAATTAGTTAAGGAGTCAAGGGTTCTATTTTTTCTTGAGTGGGACATAGCTAATGCTATGATCTTTGATTCAATTAGAAAGGAGAAAAATGTGTAATATAAAGAATAGGAAGAAATACTATAGGCACATAGGGGAATAAGATTCAGTGATGATCATCAAGCACTAGTAATTTGGTCAATTGAAAAAAGAGATAAAACTAGAATGCAAGACATTTCTAGTGTAGAACATACTGTTACACTTATAGTATACAGGGCTGATGAAGTGACTAGCCAACAAACTTTTGGAATGACTTTAGAAATGTTAAAATTTGGGAATGTGGTGTCTAGAAAAGAATAGAGTAAGTTCTTAGAACTTAATGCTAAATTTGACAAAGTTCTAAAGGCCTATGGGGAAAGGAGAAAATCAAGTATCTCAAATGGACAAGCAACTTGGGAAGAGAAAGGTGGGATAATCTAGTAGGCTAAGAATTGTATACCCCTAGCCACCAGTTGAACCATTCAAGTCAAGCCCAATTGTTAAAATACCAAACACTTCATAGAGGCTTGAGTTGTATATTATAGAGGAATATGAAGATGAAATGGACAAATTAAGGGAAATGCATATAGAACTAAATAATTAGTATCAAGAAAAAATTAGGCAAGCTATCATGTACTTGGTAGATAGAATTGAGTGGACAACATTTTATGATCTATTGGTAAGAATTGTAGGTATTTGGGATGAAATAAAAGGAGATGAAGATAAGTTGGAACCCATTGTATAGAAGTGGAGTGAGAGAAATAATGACATTACTGCTTTGTGCATATCCATCATCTAGTTGTCATATCATAAAATAGAAAAGATTTATGATCTAGTTAATAGGCTAGAGGATTTTGATGGTAAATAGGCTTCTATTCAAAAAATAATAACAATTTTCCTCTCCAAGTATACAACTTTGAAGTTTGACCTTTTTCCTAGTCCTCTCAAAAATGTTGATAGTGTAGAGCTATAAAACTAGTGCCTAAAGGAATACAATGGATAACCAAAAAATTCAAAACAATAGATTTAACTCACATATATGATTCGACAAAATAGAATTAAAGTACCAAAGTATCCTGAGAATGTGTAAACCTATTAAACCAAGCCATCTTCCCTTAAATGCATAGATGTGTCCAAAAGATGGGATTTGTGCTCAATGATGGTGCTCAATCTTCAATGGAGTATATGACTTAAAATAGATTTGTGCATGGATTTTTCCATTATGATGGTATTTTGATAGTCCTTAGGCTCCCAAAATAGCATTATAACATTAGCATGGAAGTGGATGATATTTGTGAAGTGAGAGGGTTTTATTTATATGCTAAAGGGTAGTGAGATGGAGGGTCAGGATCTAAGGAAGGGGAATTGTTTAAGGAGGGCTAGGATGCAAGGAGAAGAGAACACATTTATTGTGCTTCTTCAAAAGCTCTAGCCTTGTGACAAGTGTCACAAGGGGATTAGATAGGGAAGGCGGTCAAGATTGGTGTCTACAGAGAGTTATGAGGGAAGAAAAGGGAAGATGAGTGTGCAAAATAGGTGTAAAATTTCTTTAAAGAACCTTTAAGGCTCTTTAATAAAAATGCAAGACTTTAAGGATAGAACTTTGACTTTGGTTTTGTTTAAGACTTTTTTAACCCTTGGTTAAAGTTGTGCACATGCTTAAGGAATGGATTAGGCTTAGCTTAGGATGAGTTTAAGAGGCAAGTCGTTTGGGATTTAATGAGGTAGGTTAAGTCTTTATTTGAATATATTAAAAGAGGATGTTAAGTTTTTATTTGAATATTAAAATGGAAGATAAAGTCTTTGTTTGAATATCAAAATGGGAGGTGGGTGAAAGTCTTGACTTTATCTTGAGTTAGGAATTCTTAATCTAGGATTAAGATTGTGCGCATGGTTAGTTTGAGGATTAGGCTTGGATTAGGGGGAAAGTGGCTTAGATTTGATGGGATGGGTTAGTTAGGTGGCTAAGTGGGGTTAGTATGGCTGGATGGGTTGGATTTAAGGTAAAGGTAGGGTTTAAGGATGTTTATGGGTTTGGATAATTTATTAAATGATTTATTTAATAAAATGGTGGAGGTGAGATTAAATTAAATGAATTTGAGGATTTATTTAATTTAATAGAGGAATAGGGATTTAATTGATAAATTGATTTAAGGTTATCATTTGATTTTATCAATTTGACTTTAGTTAATTTAATTAATTAATTAACTAGGGGATAACAATAGATTAATTCAGTATTAAATACTTAAATAATGATGCCTCACAAGATGACTAAATAGGATTACTTAAGTGATGTAATCAGATTTAGGTGTGTACATTTTGCCCCTCTTTGATATAGTGTTGGAACAACACTATTTCAAAGAAGTTTGAAGATAGACGACATGAAGAAAACTTTGAAAGCAACATTGTTGCCCCAATCTCAAATAGAAGAGGGGAGAATGGATTGTGTGATGTCCCCTTGAGAAGGTGGCAAGAAGAGAAGGTGAGGCTTGACAACTTCTAGAAATGTACAAGATTTTAGGGCAAGCAGAAGGACTGAGAGTGCCTAAGAAAGGGGATTCAAGGAAGTACATACTCTCAATATGGGAGAATGATAGAAAGGAAAACCTTGTGTGCAAGGATAACAAATGGTTAAGAACACTGGATATAGGGGGAGGGGGAGAGGGTGATTGGTTTTCTAAAATGAACCAAGGGAAGTGATGTGGAAGATGGGAGATTTGGGGAGATTATGAGTCGAGGAGTTATGATTGGTGATGACTAAGATTATGATCGACTCAGGAGCTATGATAAGGATTGATGAAGGAGCTATGACTATGATTGATGCAAGAGCTATGATTAGGATTGATGAAGGATCTATGATTATGATTAATGTAGGAACTATGGTTATGATTGATGAAGGAGCTATGATTATGATTTGATAAAGGATTGAATATCATGGGATTGATAGGAGATATGATTGTGATATGCATAAAACTGCAAGATCATGACTGTAGGATTGATTGGATGGGATGTTTGGATAGCATGGACTGGTTTGATAAAATGGAATGGATTCAATTGATATCGTACTAGTGCAAAAACATATCCCTGAATCTATTAAGCAAATTTTACACTTATTTCTCCTAAAGACTTATGAAATGACATAGACCTACAATAGCTAAATACAATGTTATGAATCTCATAAGCTGAGTGAGGGTTAAACATTTAGGTCCTTCAACATGAAAGGTGAAAACACTTTTGATTAATAATGTTGATTTCAACAAACCCTCAGATATGCAGCAGTAAGAGTTAATGATCCTGTAATTGATCAGTGTCTTAACCATTGGGAAAATCCATGAATCACAAACATACATATGAATATCTGAGACATATGTGTATCTTTATATATATGATCTATCTATTCAACTTGTAAATAGACATCTATGTTCAATCTGAATCTCATACTTACATAATATCCTCCTCAATAAATCTGCAACCCGGTTGATTTCTATGAAGCATTTACACAATTCCTTGAATTATCAGCAATAATGAAATAGCATACATCCTTAAGGGACTGCAACTATGACCTAGGCTCTTTGTTCAAAGGTCATAAAACATTACAACTCATTGAGAATAGAGAAAAGATTCAACTAAAACTCAATCATTTGCTACCCTTTGTATTATTTCCTTGAAATTATACAATCATATGCATGAAAATGAAAGACATGAAACAACCTAACACATTTGAACTATCCGTATATTCCTTCCTACTACTATTCATACAAGAGAAAATATGTTGAAGAATGAAGGTGGAATCATAGTTCTAGATCCAAAGAAATGGTCTCACAAATTGACTAAAAATTTCCTACCAACAATGGTCTCACAATGAAAAATTAGAACCCTTACAATAGATGAGAAAAAGAAAGATATAGGAGAAGAAATCCTGGATTTGATCAAAACATGACATCTGTCCACTTGGAAAACCTTCTCAATAGGTTAAAACAATGCTCTAATCTCTCCTATCAATTTGCTGAATCAATTTTTTATCATTTGGCCTCCCAAATGCAAAAATATGTCAGATATTTGAAAGCAACAAGTAACTAATTTTTAACTCCTGATTTAGACTCACAACAATAGCAAAAATTAGTTAAAATATGAATTCTAGAAGCATTCCAACTTTTCTAGAATTTTTTTTAGCATCAACAGATATCAATATATGTTCCTCAACTGATTTTGACATCCCATGATGAATTCTGCTCATTTTACTAAGAATGCCCTTGAAATTGCAAATCTTCTTACAGAGCATTTCGATGAAGACATGTGCATAATCTGACCTCAAAAATGGATATTTCAGCTTCTCCTTGTTCCAATAGTATACCATACTACCTATTTCTGATAAAAATCACCCCTATTATGGCCATTTGAAAATCACATCTAAATTTTATATTCACTTTAATAACTCCCCTTGCCACTTTTCACAATCTAATCAGTTGTGCATCGTTTGAGACATTTTAAATTAATTAATGTTTTCATATTAATTAATTTTCTTCATTCCTTCTCCGCAGCACCAGAGGCTTTCATCTTCAATCCTCCACTCTTATGTGTGGGCTAACAATCCACCAAGTGTCACTTTCTGAATGCATTTTGAGAATTAAAATTTGGTTGGCCATCCTTTGCGAGCTATCTCCACATGCATGGGTCTACCAACATACATCTCCATGTCCACAATCATGGAATAATTAAGTTATTTTCTATTTAAGAGTTCATTATTATAAAATAGTGAAAGTTCATAATCTTCAAGCATGTGGGACAATGCAACTGGTAGTTTCATTCATTGCTTCACTAGAAAGGAAATGTTTTCCCTCCATTTGATGCAACTAGTCCATACATTAGCTCCTTCCTTTTTTATGGCATCTGCTCCATTCCTCGGTTTGCATAGAATATGTCTTGCCCCTACTACGGTATTTGATGGCATCCTTTTCATCAGTGTGGAGTCCCCTACCTTTGACCAGCAGCTTCAAATTAAAGCTTAGCTTTGTCACTCTTTCAATCTTGTGCAGGCAGGTTGGAGCTTTCCTTTTACTGGTGTGAATCTCCTTTCTTGACCCTAGGTCTCCCAACTTTTCCCTTTTGTGCAAAGTCTTTCTACCTTAGTTTGCTTACTTTTAAAAATTGGCACCTTCATTCCTTTAACATGTGCATGATTATTTTTCTTTTTTGCCTTGAGTTGAGGAAGCTAAATGGTGCTCAGGCTTTTGTGTTGAATTGATTGGCTGCTAAAATTTCCCACCTTTCCTTACTTGAAAATCAACTAAATAGAGAACACAGTGTGGAGGGCATATTTACATAAATCCTATTTGCAAAGTAATACCTGCCTTCAAGAATGTAAATGCTCACAACCAATATTCTGATGAGGATAGTCTGGCCTCTCTTCTGACATAAACTAAATCATAAGCCTCATTAGATTTTTTGAGTTCTAATTCTCAAACTACTCTATTCGTTTGTGTAGTCTGTGGCATGCTCTTCTTATGCTACATGTTCTCCCTTTCCTCATTGCAGGTTCTAACCTTTCTCCTTCTATGTGTGATGGTGATCTGCCCCTCCTTTCTAGCCTATGCATGTTTTTCAATGTGTTTCCCCTATTTTTTTGGCACTAACTACCCTGTATGATGCATGGGAGAGTATTTCTTATGCAAGGTCTTCTATTGTGATGGTGTGTTTTTTCTCTAAAAGGCATCTCTTATTCTGCCCATGCAACATTTTTGCCTCCCCTACTGCTACTCATGAGGTCTTATCATGACATTGGCTTTACTTTTTTTTCTTTTGATAGGGCTTTCTTGTTATAACTACATGGATCTTTTCCTTAAAACATTTTCCCTCTTTGCTTGACTCCTATTTTCCTTTCTGCAATGCGGGTTTTCTCCGGGTAGTTTAGTTCTTGCTCTATTGCATAGTAATGCATAATGATATGATAAAGCTTCCATCTCCTCCAGTTGCTCAAGACTTCCATATATGTAGAAGCATCAATCAAAAGTGGCCTCTTCTGAGAATTCTTTGTCAATCTCACCTTGCTCAATCTTTGATCTCAACATGCCCATGAAATTTTGAAGGAGAACTCGAAGCAACTATCTTCTTCACTACTCCACCCAAGTTGAGCATGATTAATAATGCAATGGCTACACATTTTACTCTTTCACAATGTTTAAATTAGGAATCATAGTAATCAACTCAAATTCTAGAGGCTTTAGTAACACAGAAATTGTACTGCGGTTGGTCCATCTTATTATGCACAATTTTCTTCCCTTCCATTGATACACAACAAATTTTTTAACATCTTTTATCTCCACATAAGATGACCCTTAGAAGATCTTCACCGTATTATACCTAGAAGAATATCAAATCTCTCTAATCTAAGAACACCGAGATTAGATTAGATCCCACTCTATACTTGAAGAAAAATGAAATACTCTATATTGAACACATCAACAATTTGATCAACCTCAAGGAGATGAGTTCATCATACTAGAAGTAATGCTTTAATAGGAATTCTTTTGATTGTACTTGAATTATCTTTAAAAATCCAATGCCTCATTAATCTGATAGAAACAGTCAGGCGCCAAAATGGGTCTAGCTAAAAAAAAATTAATTTTCAAACACTTGAAGCTTCAAACTAGCTCATTGACTACCTGATAGTGATTGGAAACAAAACTGACCACTAAATCAGCATTTGAAACTCATTTTATCCCTTTTTTGCAACCTGTTACTTTTGTGCCAGGAGGTCCTTTGACTGGCCTTAAAAATTGATCCGAACACCCGATTGAGCTCTGAAAGTTGGCACACTAATTCTCTGTTCCACATACTTTTACCCTACCGAATCTCATCTTATTAAAAATTTGGGGTCAAAAGATATTCAATGTCAAAGTTGACCCTTCAAATCATCCTGCAAGAAAACATGTCAAAAAACACTAAATTGGGTTCAAAATCAGCTTCAAAAACTGGGCAAACTAACACTTGAGGGTATGCAAACTAGGATGTTGGTTCACTATCATGAGGATAATATTAATCTATTATTTGGGCTCATGATGAATAATAAGACGTGAATGGCGAGAAGTCAAAGTAGGCTACTTGGATTTTGAAGACTAGAAACACTGACAGAAAGTGATTTTTTGTGAATGGAATTGACCTAGAAAAGTGTGCAAATAGATTCATCATGACTTAAAAACTGACACACTTGGAGTATTTTCTGATGACAACATGATGGTACAATCCATTTGATCTTACCAATCATGGATCTCAAGTTATAACATCTTAAATAGGGGTCTTGACAAATCTGCATATGCTGACACCAGTAAAAAGAGAGAAATTGCATTTGGAATCATGTTTGAAAATTGAACAAACAAATTTTTTATGAGCTTAAACTTGAAACATAACAAGTCTCTGACATCTATAATGCAATGCAAAAGGAATTTTAGCTTTCAGGTCAACTGGTCAAAAGTTATAACATGTCAAACAAGGCTTCCCATAATTTAGGATTAATTGCAAAAGCATGAAAACAATAACTGACCAACTTTGAGGGATTCAACACCTTTTCAAATGAACTAGAGAAGACCAAAATTTGAAACATAGATTCTCGGGTATGGAAACTAGACACTCTCAAAGAAAAAAGTCACAAAACATTTCTAGGTACGAGATATTCATTTTGAAACTAGCTCAAAACAAGACTTCACGAAATGACTTAGAATGGCATTTTAACTTCGTGAGAAGCTTAGAAAAGCTAAATATAGGGAGTTAGAAACATTAAACACTTTAGGGGCCTCACATGTACAACCATGTACATATGCATTTATGGGGCTTGATTTGACTCAAAATTTCAAAAAGATGCTCAAAATGAGAACACAATTTTGAGTGCCAATAGTGGCTCTCTGGGGATGCATGTCCCTTGCGGGCATGGCATGATTTTAGATCTCTAGAAGAAGTAAACCACACACCTAAACAGAAAAAACTTTTCTCGAACAACTTTATTGAAAATAAGAAACAACTACTACTATGTACAAATGATGGCCCTAGGCCACTAAAAAGTTTTCAAAACTTCTTACCTCTATCATATACCTAATTTTCATTTACATTCTCTTGAGGAAAATTGAAACTCTCATTCCCATTTGTTTCATCCAACATAATAGCACTTTCAATCACTTCATTAGGAAAAAAAAAACTACTATCATTACTTCCATAGTGCATATAAAAATCAAGCATGCTTTCTTCATCTTGTTCACTATGAAAAAATGAATCACTGTGATCATAATAACTAACATCAAACTCAAGCTGATCACTACTAACTGAATCATTGACACCTTCAACAGGAAATACAAAAGCTTGGTATTCTACTTCATTCAACAAGTTACATGAATCAGATTATAACTCATCTTTTGCCTTCGGGTGTGAAGAGTATGTAAAACTTGATTTCTCCTCACTTGCAACATCAGTAATCCATAAATCAGACCGAACATTCATTACAACCTCTTCACACTCAAACAACTAATTAGATCTCAAATCACAAGAGATATCATGAAATTACCTTCTAACAATATGCTGATCTGTATCAAATTTTCCCTCAGATAACTCACTAGGATAAACCATTTCATTACTATTTCTTTCCTGATCACATGAGCTATTTGAATTTATCTCATCTTTCAAAATCATGAGCTAACAAGTCAAAAATCTCATCAACAGTTATTAAGACCTCACTACTAGTTTCTCCACCTTGGTTGTGATTGTTATCTAGATAGCTTGACACATTTGTAACAACAGGCTTGTTAGTAATACATTCTAAAAAACTAGAACCCTAATCATCACATACATCTTCTTCTTTAGACGACACCTCAACAATCATCATAGTAATACATTCACATTCATCACTAGAAGGAAGACTATTAATGCTATCACATTGTTCCTCTTCTTTATATTCATTATCATAAGAAGATGAATCCACATTATGTATATTATCAAATTGCTGAATATTATTTTCTAATTCATAAAAATGAGACCCTTCATTTCCCATATCACTTTCAAAAGACTCATTACATTCATGAATATTGGACTCATTAGCCTTTAAAGCACTTTCAACCTCCATGATAAAATCTTGGATTTCATAAATCTTACCTAATCTTATCTTGGTTGGCCAATCAACCGAACGTGGCATAAAAACTTCTAAGAGCACCATTGTCTAGGAAGACTCCTCAGGTTTGAAAAACTCATCAAGATTCATAACTACTGATTTGAATTTCATGTAAATTTGAAATCCACTAAGACTGCTAATATCACCAATTGTACTTCTTAACATTAAAATAGTCTTATCATGAATCCTTCTTTTCAATCTAGCAATATTTGCACGAACACTTTCAGGGGTTGGAACATCATTTTTAGACCTAGACTCAGAATCCATCTCTTCATTTAAAAAAACTTCTACCTCTATTTCCTTAGTGCTGAAACACTAGATGGAGGCATCCATTTTTACCATTCAATTTTCACAAAATGCACATACATGAAAACTGAAAATACCTTTATGTGTTGCTATCTGAAACTTTAGATTTGCTGACTAGCACAGGTGTAAATATGAAATCCTTCACACCATAGAAAAAATCTCTTGTAGAGCTACCACCTCCTTGAAGAGGAGAATGGAATCACAATAGTGATTCACCTTTTGAAATCAATTATATCAGCAGATACAAACAATCACATAACTGTTAATTTTTACTTCCTCTTTCCAAAAACACTAGATCTGCCCATGAATACTAAAATCTTTTGATATTTCAAACAAAGCATGCATTGGCATAGAGATTTTGACTAGAGTCACCACTCGCATTTAGTGAGAAAGATTTTGAAACTATTTATCACTTGGAAATTTTAACCGGACTTTCAATATGGAAAATCTTGCATATTCACAATACGTAGTAGATCTATACAACCTTCTACTAAAAAAATTTCTTCAAATACACTTCACAAACTTAAATAGAATAGCTGAAATTCAATCCAATGAAGTGTATGAATCTTATGAACTATTCTACTCCTCTTAGTGCTAAGAATCACCTAATTGGAGAACACGCTTCTTAACAATCAATTTTCATGAAAAGAAAAGACATGAAAATGAGAATACCTTAAGATCTGGATGATTGAAAGTTCTTTGTCCACTATTTACAATAGAAAACCCAAAATATTATCAAATCCTTGCTGAACCTTTGAACCAGCACATCACAAATCTTACCAAGCTTTTGAATGTTTCAACCTCTTCAGATCTATTCTTCTCCTAGAACAACTAATCACAATTCATGTATAATACTACACTGGTATAGAGATTAACTTTGAGTCACCACTCACATTGAGTGAGACATGAATTGCATTAGTCCTAAAGATACCACAAACTAATTTGAAACAAAAATAGATAGAAGACCACTCTTCAGATTTATCTTGACTTTGAAACTTCTACACAAAGCTGAAACATAACTTTATTGACTCTGAAATTACAACAGCAACTCACAAATCTGAACTAATTGAAGGTATATTCATTTCTCAACACAAATTATAACAAATTTAGAAACTATTTCTATAAGAGAATAAAGCATACTGGGGAACATGAAAATTTAGTAAGGAAATGGATTGAACACATTAACTTACTGCTATACAAAAACATTCTCCATGTAGTTCCTTCTATTGTGTTGAATTCCTTTAAATTCTCAAGGTTTGTCTATCATGAATCTCAACACAATTCCCCAATAGAGTCACCATTTTGTTGGTGTTTGAAAATGCTGGAGGGTTTTCAATTATCCCAATGAGAATAAAACACATATAGGGGTAGCTAACTCCCATTTTCAACATGCCATTTCAGACACTAGGCCAACTATAAGGCATGACCATTCTTCTACTTTAGGCTTTGCTAAACCTAGGCAGGTAGACCTCAGATTCAATTGATACCGTACCAGTGCAAAAACATATCCCTGAATCTATTAAGCAGATTTTACCCTTATTTCTCCTAGAGACTTATGAAATAACATAGACCTACAGTAGCTAAATGCAAAGCTATGAATCTCATAAGCTGAGTGATGGTTAAACATTTAGGTCCTTCAACATGACAGGTGAAAACACTTTTGATTTATAATTTTGATTTCAACAAACCCTCAGATATGTAGTAGCAAGACTTAATGATCTGGTAATTGATTAGTGCCTTAACCATTAGGAAAATCCATGAATCACAAACATACATATGAATATCTGAGACATCTACGTATCTTGAGACATCTGCGTAATTGAACTTGTAAATAGACATCTACGTTCAATCTAAATCTCATTCTTACATAATATCATCCTCAATTAACTTGAAACCTTGTTGATTTCTATGAAAAATTTACATATTTCCTTGAATTATCAGCAACAATGAAACAATATACAACCTTAAGGGATTGCAACTATGACCTAAGCTCTTTGTTCAAAGGTCATAAAACATTACAACTCACTAAGAATGGAGACAAGATTTAACTAAAACTCAATCATTTGCTGCTCTTTGTATTATTTCCATGAAATTATACAATCATATGCATGAAAATGAAAGGCATGAAACAACCCAATAGATTTGAATTATCTGTATATTCCTTCCTACTGCTGTTCATACAAGAGAGAATATGCTAAAGAATAAAGGTGGAATCACAGTTCTGGATCCAAAGAAATGGTCTCACAAAATGACCAAAAATTTCCTACCAACAATGGTCTCACAGTGAAAAATTTGAACCCTTACAATAGATGAGAAAAAGAGAGATATAGGAGAAGAAATCTCAGATTTGACCAAAACATGACATCTGTCCACTTGGAAAACCTTCTCAATAGGTTAAAAAAGCTCTATAATCATTCCCCTCAACTTGGTGAATCAAATTTTTATCATTTGGCCTCCCAAATGCAAAAATATCTTAGATATTTGAAATGAACAAGTAACTAATTTTAACTCCTGATTTGAACTCACAACAATAGCAAAAATCAATTAAAATATGAATTCTAGAAGCATGCCAACTTTTCCAAAAAAAAATTTAGCATCAGCAAACCTCAATATATGTTCCTCCACTGATTCTGACATCCCATGATGAATTCTACTCATTTTTACTGAGAATGGCCCTGAAATTGCAAATCTGCATATAGAGCATATTGGTGAAGACCTATGCATAGTCTGACATCAAAAATGGATAGTTCTACTTCTCCCGATTCCAACAGTATACCACACTACCTATTTTTGATAAAAATAACCCCTATTATGGCCATTTGAAAATAAGGCTCCTGGACTGGGAATAGGTATTAAAATTAAAAAATTTGCATAGTTGAACTATATAAACTTTTATTTATTTATTCAAATTCTTCATTTGAACAATTCTTACGTTCAAAAAACCTTTGAATTTTATATTCACTTTAATAAATCCCCTTGCCATTTGTTGCAATCTTATTAGCTGTGCATCATTGGAGACATTTTAAATTAATTAATGTTTTAATATTAATTAATTTTCTTCATTCCTTCCCTGTAGCATCGGAAGCTTTAATCTTCAATCCTTTGCTCTTATGTGTGGGCTCACAATTCGCCAATCGTCACTTTCTTAATGCATTTTGAGAATTAAAATTTGGTTGACCATCCTCTGTGAGCTATCTCCATGTGTATAGGTTTGCCAACATACATCTCCACATCCACAATCATGGACTACTTAAGTTATTTTCTATTTAAGCATTCATTATTATAAAGAAACGAAAGTTCATAATTGCCAAGCATGTGGGACAATGCAGCTGGTGGCTTCCTCCATTGCTTCATTGGAAAGAAAAGGTCTACCCTCCATTTGATGTAGCTGATCCATACATTAGCTTCTTCCTTTTTTATGGCATCTACTCTATTCCTTGGCGTGTGTAGAATATGTCTTGCCCCTGCTATGGTGTTTGATGGTGTCCTTTTCAATTAGTGTTGAGCCCCCTGCCTTTCACTAGAAGCTTCAAATTGAAGCTTAGCTTTGTCACTATTTACATCTTGCATAGGTAGGTTGGAGCTTTCCTTTTACTGGCATGAATCTCCTTTCTTGACCCCAGGTCTACTAGCTTTTCCCTTTTACGCAAAGTCTTTTTTCCTTAGTCTGTTTGCTTTTAAAAACTGGCACCTTCATTCCTTTAACATGTGCATGATTCTTTTCCTTTTTTGCCTTGAGTTGAGGAAGCTAAATGGCAATTAGGCTTTTGCATTGAATTGATTGGCTACTAAAATTTCCCACCTTTCCTTGCTTGAAAAGCAACTAAATAGATAACACAATGTGGAGGGTATATTTACATAAATCTTATTTGCAAAGTAATACCCACCTTCAAGAATGTAAATGCTCATATCCAATATCCTGATGAGGAGGGTCTGGCCTCTCTTCTATCATAAACTAAATCATAAGCCTCATTAAATTTTTGAGTTCTAATTCTCAAATTGCACTGTTCTTTTGCGTGGTCTGTGGCATGCTTTTCTTATGCTATGTGTTCTTCCTTTCCTCACTGTAGGTTCTAACCTTTCTCCTTCTACATGTGATGGTGATCTGCCCCTCCTTTCTAGCCTATGTGTCTTTTTCAATGTGTTTCCCCTATTGTTTGGCACTGATTACCCTATATGATGCATGGGAGAGTCTTTCTTATGCAAGGTCTTCTATTCTGATGGCATACTTTTCTCTGAAAGGCGTCTGTTATTCTGCCCATGCAACATTTTTGCCTCCCCTGTTGCTGCTCACATGGTCTTATCATGACATGGGCTTTAATTTTTTTTTTTGGCCAGGGCTTGCTTGTTATAACTACATGGGTCTTTTCCTTAAAACATTTTCCCTCTTTGCTTGACTCCTATATTCCTTTCTGCAATGTGGGTTTTCTCCAAGTAGTTTAGTTCTTGCTCTATTGCATAGTAATGTATAATGATCTAACAAAGCTTCCATCACCTCTAGTTTTTTAGGACTTCCATAAATGTAGAAGAATCCATCAAAAGTGGCTTCTTCTGAGAATTATTTGTCAGCCTCACATTGCTCAATCTTTGATCTCAACATGCCCATGAAATTTTGAAGGAGAACTCAAAGAAACTATCTTCTCCACTACTCCACCTGAGTTGATCATGTTTAATAATCCAATGGCTGCCCATTTTACTCTTTCACAATATTTAAATCAGGAATCATCGTAATCAATTCAAATTCTAGAGGCTTTGGTAACACAAAAATTGTACTATGGCTGGTCCCTCTTATTATGCACAATTCTCTTGCCTTCCATTGATACACAACAAATTTTCTTAGCATCTTTTATCTCAGCATAAGGTGCCCCTTAGAAGATCTTCACCATATTATGCCTAGAAGAATGTCAAATCTTTCTAATCTGAGAATACCAAGATTAGATTAGATCCCACTCTATACTTAAAGAAAAATGTAATACTCTATACTGAACAAATCAACAATTTGATCAACCTCAAGGAGATGACTTCATCATACTGGAAGTAATGCTTTAACAAGAAGTCTTTTGATTGTACTTGAATTATCTTTAAAAACCCAATGCCTCATTAATCTGACAAAAATAGTCGGGCCCCAAAATGGGTCTGGCTAAAAAATAAATTCATTTTCAAACACTTGAAGCTTCAAACTAGCTCACTGACAACCTAATACTGATTTGAAATAAAATTGACCACTAAATCAGCATTTGAAACTCATTTTATCCCTTTTTTGCAACTTGTTATATTTGCACTAGGAGGTCCTTTGACTAGCCTTAAAAACTTATCCGAACACTTGATCGGGCTTTGAAAGTTGGCACACTAATTCTCTGTTTTGCATACTTTTACCCTGCCAAATCTCATCTTATGAAGAATTCGGGGTCAAAAGATATTCACTATCAAAGTTGACCCTTTAGAACTTCAAGCAAGAAAACATGTCAAAAAACACTAAATTGGGTTTAGAATTGACTTCAAAAATTGGGCAAACTAACACTTGAGGGTATGAAAACTAGGATGTTGGTTCACTATCATGAGGACAATATGAATCTATGATTTTGGCTCATGAAGGATAATAGGATGTGAATGTTGAGTAGTCAAAGTAGGCTACTTGGATTTTTCAGATTGGAAACACTGGCAGAAAGTGATTTTTTGCGAATGGAATTGACCTGGAAAAGCGTGCAAGATAGAAATTGCATTTGGAATCGTGTTTGAAAATTGATCAAACAAATTTTTCATGAGCTAAAACTTGAAACATAACAAGTCTCTACCATCTATAATGCAATGGAAAAGGAATTTTAGAATTCACATCAACTTGTCAAAAGTTATAACACGTCAAACAAGGGTTCCCAGAATTCAGGATTAATTTCAAAAGCATGAAAACAATAACTGACCAAATTTGACGGATTCAACACCTTATCAAATGAACTCAAGAAGACTCAAAATCTAAAACATAGGTTCTTGGATATGGACACTAAACACTCCCAAAGAAAAAAGTCACAAAACATTTCTAGGTTCAAGATATTCACTTGCAAACCTAGACTCCTATCGCTATTTGACACTTGGGTAAAATGCAGATTTGAAACTAGCTCAAAACAAGATTTCACAAAATGACTCAGAATGGCATTTTAACTTCATGGGATGCTTAGAAAGGCTGAATGTAGGGTGTTAAAAACATTAAACACCTTATGGGCCTCACAGGTACAACCATGTACATATGCATTTATGGGGCTTGATTTGACTCAAAATTTCAAAAAGATGCTCAAAATGATAACCCAATTTTGAGCACCAACAGGTAATATCAAGGACTAGGATCAAGAGGGAAATGAGAAAATTTTAGGGCAATATTTTGATGACAAGGGATCTCATATGAGGATTCATTAACACACATAACCAAGAGAACTATGAATTGTCATCAAAAAATGAAATGATATGGGGGAAACAAGGTGTGTACAATGGGCCTAGGAGAAGGAATGATTTTGGATGATATACAATAGATAAAACATGATATTTACAAATGGGAAAGCAAAACAAAAACTCAAGATGAGAAGATAGCAAAAAAATCTTAGGATGAGGAGATAGCGGATAACTTTGGGATGAGTAGATAAAGGGGATGAAAATATTGGGATGAGAAGCTAGTGGGAAGAGATAGGATATAGCATATATTACTATAGGGGAGGTGAGGTGTGGGAAGGATGGAGGTGGTTTCCAACTTGACTATTGTGATGGCAAGTATTGAAGCTTTTTGCCAAAGATATTTATAGCTTTTAATGGAAAATATGGAGAATGTTGTTGGTTCTATAAAAGGTGAGTGAATTTGATAAAAGCCTGGCACCATGAAGTGTTAGCTGAAGCATAAGAAAAGTGTGAGTGAAGAATTAAGTTGTGAGTGAAATACCAATGGCCGATTCACAAGAGTAGAGGCAAAAAATGCCAAAGGCAATAGAAGGAGGAATGGGGAGATGGAGTGAAGAGGAAAATAGAAGCTAAGCAAAGAGGAAGTGGTTGAGGGGGTAGAAGTGGGGTGTAAAGTAGACCAAAAAGAAGGAAGAGAAACCTTGCCACATCAAAGTGTGCAGCATTGTGATCTGGGAGTGGTGGATGCTAGCAAAATTAATCCAACTCAAAATCAACCAGAAGAGGAAGAAGAAGATCTGACCTTGTTTTAGTTGTTAGCAGAAGGTGTGATGCAACAAATAGAGTTGGAGAAAAAAGAGAAGGAGAAAAACTTGCCAAGTCTAGGAGTGTTTCCAGAGGGAGTGGGTGCAAAAGATCAACCATCTGAAAAAGAGACTCTTCTAGAAGGGGAAAAAAGATTTGGGATGTGATGAGTTATAGTCTTATGGAGGAAGGGAAAAAGCAGTCTAGGGGACATGATGTAGAGCTCTAGGGAACAAAAGGATGACCCAGTGTTGTTTGTATTTCAACTATTTCAAGCATTGCAATCTGATGTTGTATTAGAAGTGGCACATGATCCAGTGGTGGTGATGGACAAAGCGTTGGTGGTGGAAAAAGAAAGGGCTGAACAAGAGAAGAAACATGTAAATTTCTTTCAAGGCTTGATTGAAAAGGTGCAAGAGGATGGTGTAGAGATGGAAGCTAAGTGCTTGGGGATGATGTTAGTGATGGAGTGAATGAGAGTGGAGACTGTGGAGGTAGCTTTGGTAGCTGAGAGAGTGGCTATGGAGAGATGTGAAAATGAATTAGTGCTCCTGTGGTTGCAAGTAGAAGCATTCAAGGAGTCAACAGTGCAAAGCAATAGTTTAGTGTGAAGGTCACAAGAGTAGCTAAATGCAAGTAATGTGCACATTATATGGTACTAGAATTAGATGAATAGAGTGAAATATGAGAGGGAGTCAATGAAAATGCTAGCGAATAGAGATGAAAGAGAATGTGATATTACACAAAGGACAACAACTATTCCAGGGGCAGAGAGACTATGGGCAGAAATGAAAGATGTCATGGAGTAGTCTATGAAGGTGGCATGAGAGGTGGCATACTACATGGGATTATATCACTAGGAAGTCCTTTTGGAGCAAAGGAGAGGAGTTTTATACTCTAAGAAACATTTTATGGAGTAGATAAACACTCTCTTGAGGCATGGTAACATCTTGATCCCAATGGATACACTTTGGGTAGGTGTGTGGATGACTCTAGAGGCATAACCATTTAGGACTGGGACTAAAGAAATGCCTTTGATTGGACACCCTGTCTTGCCAACCCCCCCAGGGAGGTCGAAATAAATAATTTTCCAAACATTATTAGTTAAATGGAATGTTGTTGAGCTACCATCATAAGAGAATAAAAAGTTTGTGCTTGTTGTTTTGGAAATTAAAGGGACAACAAATGTTGTTTGTAATGCAATGTCATGTTTTGTTGTTGGGATTTTATGGAATATATATGGATGTTTTTGTGTTTTTGTTGAATATTTAAATGTTTTTGAGATGTTTGATATATATTTGAATGTGTTTGTGGGTAAAAGCACAAACCTGTGTCACCTTTTATAAAGAAAAGTGATATCAGAATCTGACAGTTCAACATTAATGACAAAAAAAATGGTATTTGTGTTTAAAATATGAAGATGATGTAAACTGATGAAATGTGTAGAATTGTATGAATTTTATGCCTATAATTTGTATTATTTTTTTGACTAAGAATTTATTCATTTTATTTTATTTTGAAGTCCCTTTTTTAACTGTAAAAAATATAGGATGTAATTCTCGTCAAACAAGTATGTGCAAATCATCTTTTTTTGTTATGATTTAAAAATATTTTATAGATGACATGTATAGCTGCTGCACAAAAAATGAAATAATTATTTTTGATGTATATTTTCTTTGTTAAAAGTACTCAAGTTCGACCTTGTCAGAATCCAACAGTTTTTTCCTCCCGTCAAAACTTTCCTATCAAATCTATACCTTCTTGAAAAAAAATTACATATTCATGAAGAGGATTCTCTCCTCTAGTGATAAATATATATTTTTTATTTTTTTGATATGATTTACTATTTTTTTTCATTTTTTGAGAGAGCATCTTCTGAAATGTTGAAATATCGACTTATAATATTTTTAGATTATAGCATATTATAACTAATCAGAACACTAAAAAATTTATATAATGATGATATTGAATCTGAAATCTATAAAAGGGTATTTTTAGTTTTTTTTAAAAATTGAGTTTTGATAGAGAAATGAGATTTGACAAAAATAGGATTTTGTATCACAAACGGTGACACAGATCTATGCTTTTACCCTTGTATTTTTGTCAAATATTTAAATATTTTTTGGATGTTTGAGATTTATTTGAATGTTTTTGTGCTTTTTGTGATAAATAATGGAATGGTTGGACTCTTGTAAAAGTGGGAACAATACAATCTGTAGAGTAAGGGTAACCATGACTCACAGGCAAGAATGTTTGTGTGTATATTAATAACTGTAATAGACAATAATAAGACAAAATGTGGGGACATTTATCTAGGTGTGTGAAGAGACAAATGCTTGTGAGGCATGGGAAAAGGCATTGGGACCTACGAAAGGCTTATGATAGCCAAAATAGGTCAAGAAGGGCCTTGAAAAGGCCAAAATAGGGCCTTGAAGAAAGCTGTTTGGGCCTAAAAGGATGTCTTGGGGGCCTGAAAAAGGTGTTTGAGCCTAAAAACATGTCTTGGGGGCCTTAAAAAGTGTTTTAGCCTAAAAATGCATTTCAATGGCCTTAAAAAGTCAAAATAGGGGCTTGAAAAGGTGTTTGGGCCTAAAAAGGCACTTTGGGGGCCTAAAAAAGGCATTTTGGGCCTAAAAAGGTGCTAGAGGTGTCCAAAAAGGACACTTGGGCCTTTAAAAAAAGCATTTCAGGGGCCTAAAAAGGTGCTAGAGGGGTCTAAAAATGACACTTGGGCCTTGGAAAAGGCATTTAAGGCCTAAAAATGCACTAGATGGGTTCAAACAAGACACTTGGACCTTGGAGAAGGCATCTAAGGCTTAGAAAGGTGCTAGAGTGGTCCAAAAAGGACACTTGGGCCTAGAAAAAGGCACTAGAAGGGGGAGCTAAGCTCTCACGCTTATGCCTACTTATTCTTTACCCCTAGCTATATGAGGATGACAGAGTCTGATGAATATCTGGGCTTTCGAGATACAACTAATATATTTGTTGAAGGGCATTAGACTAATCATGGCCACTACAACTTAAATAAGACTAATGAGCCATGGGGAATTATTGCTCTTGACAAGAGGAAGGAAATGAAGGCATTGTTTGTGCTATCCTTTTTTTGCCAAACTTTCCAAAGTTCTGTGAAGTGTTTCAAGAAATTACTACACTACTTCTTAATATCAACGAGGCATGTGGGATTCAAATATCTAATGTCCTATTGTAGAGCGTAATTGGAATAAAGTGAGGCCGAAATTTAGAGTAATTTTGGGGTGTTTTTAATGTTTCAAGCTTTTACAGCCATGTTTGGCAATTATGACCCCCTTTTCAATGCTTTGGGCTATTTGTGAAAAAAAATTTGTATTTTTGGGTGAGTTTTGAATTTTTTTGATATTTTTTAGCAATTTTTGATTTTTTTTTTGGTAAGTTTGGGAAATTTTTGAGTATTTTTGGCTTTTTTTTTTTTTTTTTGGTAATTTTGGATGATTTTTGGGTCTATGAGGGTGAAACAGAGGATGTGAGAAAGATTTGGTGGAATATGGGGCTAACGAAGACCATGTGAGGTACCTAAAGAGGCAATGAAGGGAGTTTATGATGCCAAGTGGGTTGACTGAGGGCTAAAATAAATATTGGAGATTATTGGCCAAGGTGGATAGCATAAATGTGCATTGATTTTCCTGCAACTCATGTCTATGGTATCTCAATACATAATTAGACTCCATGTTTCCTCTAAGCCACAACCTTTCTTCTCTCTAGCTATCCCTACTTCCATCCATTTCTAATGTTGAGCAACCATTGATTGGTAGAGTAGAACTTAAAAATCCAAAATGTTTGTTAATTGGGTATCTATGAAATTAATTCTAGATTGAATACTAGCCTGGTAGACCACTCTTTTCTAGGCTATAAGCTTCTCAACCCCAAATAAATAAACAATTTTCTACCAAATACCTCCAAATAATTCAACTGTAAATGCTACCCATTTCTCCTATTCCTATCTTCTATTAATTTCAATGCAAAGCCACAAAGAACAAAAATTTGTCTAAGAGATGGAAAATCAACCATTCAACTATAGCCCCTTTTTGGCATTGAAGGGAAAGTTTGGCTTCATTTTCTAGATGTGTTGATGGTCTATAGAGGAGTGATGGGGTTGGTTCTCCCTTTTTTTCTTTTATTTTTTGGCTTCTTTTATTTTTGGTTTTTTTGGTCTAGATTGGATTTCTTTTGTGGTGTGAGGCAACTAGCATGGATCCCATAACCTAGCTGTTAGAAGTTGTAATCTTTCCTTGGTGTATTTATAAACCAAGATTAGACCTCCTTTATTTATTGTTATAATATATTAGGATATAAGTCAAGGTATCCTAATATATTTCTTTTTTGTCCTTTTTCCACTACATCTTATTTTGTCATCTAGTGGAATATGTGAGGACAAATATATATTGTAATTTGTAATTTAGATTATTCCTCCTTAAGAGGAATCTCACACTTGGCCTCACACACTTATGAATGGTGGCATTCATAGACATGGGAGTTACATTCTAACTCCTCTCTCTCATCTCTATTTAAGAGATGATCCTCTTCTCTCATTTCTCAATGAGGTTTCATCCTCTTCTCAATTATTGTATGAGCAATTGCTCTCTTGCTCTCTCTTTCTTTCTTCTTAGGCTTTTCATGCCTCATTCATAACATCAGAAGGGGTTTTCTTTGCTTTCCCCTTTCCAAATATCTTGTCTCATGGTTGTTGGATCTTGAAGCTTTCTCTCTCCTATCTTATGGTAATATCTTTTCATGCATTAACTCACTTAGATTCTTTCCTAGTTTTTCTTATTTATAGATTTCTTTTTCCATTTCTAAAATGGTATCAGAGCAGTTTAATCTTTGTTTTGAGTGTTTGCATGAAGGTACAATTTCAAGGAGACTCTTGAGAGAGATTTCACTAATTTCTTCTTTAATCTTCTTAAGTTGGAAAAAATTAAATTTTTTTTTGATTTGGCTGGTTTACCGCCAAACTCGATTAAACCCATAATTTACAAAAATCTGCAACTTAATCTTCAATATGAAGTAATTTGATTGTCTTCAAGCCATATGGTATATTTTTAGATCCAAGAGAAGTACATGAGTCCTTTGAATGAGGAAGCATAGATACATCTTCATATGTGAAAAATCGAGAAGGTTCCTTGATGGATCACTTGAAAAAAAAGAGAACAATAAGACAACTATCCACAAGTAGAATTACATTGAATGGTCCAGTTAGTAAAAAAAATGAAGTTATAATAATTTAATCAAGGAGGAACTAAGAGAGATGAGAATAAATGAATGTGTTCACCAACATGCGATGGAGTTAACATGATATCTAAAATAAGTCATAAGCTCAAAAATGATCATAATATGGGTCAAAATGACCAATATTTATGCAATAAATCTCTCATGAAAGAAACATACTAATGCACAAATGACCACAGACAAGGCCAACTAATGAAACCTACATAAATATTGTGTCAATCACATGGATATAGACAGTCCACTAATGAGTCATCCCACTACAGGTGAATGGGTCATAAATCCATCACCTACATGACCCGCGATCTAGGCAATAAAGTATGCAGAACATTATCACATTGTATATTTATCAAAGAAATATAAGAGAGACAATAATAAATAAGTAGAACATTTTCCTCAAGAACTAAATAATTCAAGTTATAGTTTTGCCAAGAATTATAGCTGAAGTGGACCAAAGGAAGGGTTTATGAGGAGTAACAACATATTGCCTTCAAATAAGAAATCCATCATGGACAAGCAACATCATTTCCATGAGGAAAAAGATCAACATGGGTCAAAAAAACTTTCTCAAATAAAGTCTCCACTATAGGAGTGCTCCAAGATATGGTAGCCTCATCACCTATACACTCAAAAATGAGCAAAGTGTAGGAATTCATACCATGATTAAATCAAAACTAGGAGCAAAGACTAAGGAGATAAAGAGATTGAAATGCAAAATCCCCATAAAATATCATCCTCGCATTGAGGAACAAAGTGGAACAAATGGAGGAAAACTCCATTGAAGTAAGTGCACACCAATTATAGGTTGGAGGGATACTCCACGGGCCAGATAAGGCAACTACGAGTCAGTTTAAAACTTTCGGGTCCACCATAGTTAACCTTGATAAATTGGCTCCTGATGCAACTTACAAAAATTATCATATAAATCAATGGTATAAAACCATAAAGTGCCAACATGGGCATGGAATGATGTTATAAAAGCATAAAACTGCAACCATGTGCAGATAGATCAATTAACTCAAATCATTAAATAATGAAGGCAATAGTGTAAGATAGTCATAAACCCAAATAATTGAGATAAAAAAAGAAGTATTTGGAAGAGCAATAAGCATAAGTTATCAGTTAAAATCTCCATGCAAGGTGAACACAAAGTGAGAAGATATTAAGGATGGGCTAACCATCAAAGACAATAATCCTCCTAGATTATGGCAAAAAACAATTTAGAAAAGAGGATATTTATTTATTTTCAAAAAACATAAAAAATCTTAACTTTTTATGTAAAAGAAATAATAAAACTTTAATTAGTTTTAATATTTAATACTAAGAACTTCTGTAAAAAAAAATATCTTTAACGTCTCCTTTTTTACTTAAGACCATGTCAAGGAGTAAGAGAGATTTAAAATAAAATATTGCCCTTGTGTTTGAGCTGTCTAACAATGAATGATTACATGCAAAAAATAGGTTGGCAAAAGGCAATGAAAAAAAACAAAAGATGCCTTTGTCGAGAGCTCAAAAATAGAAAAAGAATCTTGCATGAAAAGACAAGAAAACATTACAACTAAATCTAAATATAGAGAGATAATTCACTATGGAATCGATTAATGGTGTTACTACCATCTCTTTACACCATAAACCCATTTGACTTCTACAAAGGAAACTGACGAAATTGAAAGACTGGACAAGAATACCAATTGTGTTTCAGTTGCTCCTGCTCGCAATCCCATTTCATAGCAACAAGAGCTGGCCAGTGATGACAAAGGAGGTTGTTCTTTTTGTCAGCAGAGTGAGCAGAATTTGGAGGAGTTTTTTTTAAACTTTGAAAGAGAGCTTGTTAGACAAGGTTTTTATCTAACTCAACAATACCCCCAACAGATTTCATAGCAGGGTGAAGCCCTCACGGAAACACATAAACATGTATTACAGCCCAAGTGTACAAAAAGTTCAACACAAGATAATTTAAAGTCTCTTGATTCACAATTGACTGAAAGCTCAAGATGGTGTTCTCTCTGTCAGATTGACTGCAAAGGGAAAAAAAAATGAAATAAATAAATAATCAATTGGGAGCATGCTTGCTGAGAATACGGAAAAACATAAAGCAATCTATAATGGGCTGCGGTGACATTTGGATGGGTACATCGAAAACCATATTGTGGTTAAAAAAAATGGACCAGGAGCACAGTTGCTGAAAATATTGACTCGATTGGCATTTGGATGGGGTGTAAATGAAAATATATAGTCCTATTCAAGATCTCCATTACACTTGCTTCTGCTCCACCACCTTGGAGAACTCGGCTCCATAGGAGAGGTGAGTGATGGCCACATCGACAAGCATGATGATGAAGTCCCGAGCCCAGCACATGAGTTTTTCCCTGACGAGGGCCGAGACACGAATCATTCCTCGCCATGCTCAGTACATGGCCAACATGGGTTCCATCGCGTCTCTAGACATGGTTGTTACAATTAGTGACAGTGAGGAGGGAGGTAGGAGGTTGAGGGGGCTCATCGTTTGCCATCACACAACTCCACTGTTTGATCCATATCCTTTGAGGTATGCTTGTGAATACTTAATGCAAGTTTTTGGGATTCAGCTAAACAAGGAGCTGGAGCTCACCTCTCGCTGATACAAGCTCTTGGGGATGACTTCCACGGAGGCTCAGATATAGGAGATTGTAGATTGGCTCCTGGAGTACCACCAGGATTCTACTGGTCTGAGTACTGATAGCCTTGCAGAAGCAGGCTTCCCTGGTGCTGCATCGCTAGGTGATGCAGTTTGTGGAATGGCTATGGCTAGAATCACTGGTAAAGACTTCTTATTCTAGTTTAGTTCTCACACTGCTAGAGAAATAAAATGGGGGGGTACAAAACACAATCCAGATGATAAAGATGACAGCAGGATAATGCACCCATGGTCTTCATTTAGAGCTTTACTGGAAGTGGTAGAGAAACATGAAGCAAATGACAAAAGGCATGCACAGAAGAAAATGTTGAAACGGTCCCTGACAAGGAGCCAAAAACTTAAGGCCAAAAATTTGAAGTGCGAGCCAAACCTATGCAGGAAACCAATATGCTGATAAAAGGCAAAAGCTGGAGGGAGGACAGGTAAGACAAATATCAAAAGAGGACAGAGTTGCTAATAAGGAAAACCCTTTGGCGGCAAGCCTTCCAAAGGGGGTTAGATGAAAACTAATAGAAAATAAGAAGTAACTTTCACAAATTAGAGCAAACAGAAGTTAATCGGGTCTGGCGGTAAACCAGCCAAATCCAAAAAAAATTTAATTTCTTCCAACTTAAGAAGATTAAAGAAGAAATCAGTGAAATCTCTCTCAAGAGTCTCCTTCCAATTGTACCTTTATGCAAACACTCAAAACAAAGACTAAACTGCTCTAATACCATGTTAGAAATGGAAAAATAAATCTATAAATAAGCAAAACCAGGAAAGAATCTAAGTAAGTTAATGCATGAAAAGATATTACCATAAGATAGGAGAGAGAAAGCTTCAAGATCCAACAACCATGAGACAAGATATTTGGAAAGGTGAAAGCAAAGAGAACCCCTTGTGATGTTATGAATGAGGGATGAAAAGCCTAAGAAGAAAGAAAGAGAGAGCAAGAGAGCAATTGCTCATACAATAATTGAGAAGAGGATGAAACCTCATTGAGAAATGTGAGAAGAGGGTCATCTCTTAAATAGATATGAGAGAGAGGAGTTAGAATGTAACTCCCATGTCTATGAATGCCACCATTCATAAGTGTGTGAGGCCAAGTGTGAGATTCCTCTTAAGAAGGAATAATCTAAATTACAAATTACAATATATATTTGTCCTCACATATTCCACTAGATGACAAAATAAGATGTAGTGGAAAAAGGACAAAAAAGAAATATATTAGGATAAATTGGCTTATATTCTAATATATTATAACAATAAATAAAGGAGGTCTAACCTTGGTTTATAAATACACCAAGGAAATATTACAACTTCTAACACTAGCTATATCTCGAAAAGATTCTCTTCGACAGGTCTATGTGAAAGGGTTGTAAGTCTATTGGTTTCTCATTATGTAGGATCTTTGAAAAGCTTTTGTCTCATGACAAGGCCTTTATTGTGGAAAGTAAGGTGTGTGTGAAAGGGTTCTGAGAGAAGGAAGCTCTTTTTCTTTTCTTTTTGGTAATTTTTGGATTTTTTTATTTTGATAATTTTGGAGGATTTATGAATTTTTTTGATTATTTTTTTATTGAAACTAGGATGTGGGTGAGATTTGTTGGGATAGTGATATGGTGTTTTGTTGTAAGGCTTAAAAATGGACAAGCATGAATATTCAATGGGTGGATGACTCAAGAATGTATGATAGAAAATAGTAGCAGATGTGCGTATGATAGGGAAAAGTGCAAAGCATTGATGTGATACAGTTATTGTCACATAGGTACGATACATAGAATTATTGTTTTTGTTACAAGGATATGGTACATAGTGTAATATCCCAAAATGGGCTCATTGCCATGATACCAATTCTAGTCTATCTTGATAATTGTTAAAGTCCTATTTCATTAGGCAAATTCTTGTTCTGATATTCGCTACTTGACTTAATCATCAGATGTAGAAAACCCTAATCTGCATTCATCATGCTTATTATTTAATTTCTATAGTATTTACTCATATTAGTCACATTAAAACCTATTTATTAATATTTAATTTAATTATTAAATATTTATACTTTAATTAAATTAAATCATCACCTAAGGCTAATGCACTAAGGAATTAGGAAATTTATTTAATTTAATAAATATGCCTATTCTAATTAATTGAATGAAATTATTTAATTGAATAGTAAAGGTATTTATGAGGTCATATCTCATTTTATTAAATAAAATATCTTTCCTAATTCTACTCTTCAGGTCTAAATGGAAACTCTGAGTGAAATATCTCTCAAATTGGAATCAATCTAGTTAACTTGATCTCACACCCATGGCAAGTTCAGTTAACTACTCATCATAGTTAGATCAGAAATAGTTCACTTCACCTACACAAGGAAGTTTCCATTTTAATTGAATCTTTCCTTCAATCCTAATTGTTGATCCAAGTTGATCTGACCCATTAATAGATTCCAAGAATTATATTTAAGGAACTCATATTTCCTCATTACAAGGGTTGAATCAAATTGCTATCAAATTGCTGCTACGTTATACACTCATCTAGCTTATTATATTTGCATATTCTCATTCTTAGATTAATGCCATTTAGAGTGAAAATCCATACATTTAATCTAGTTTGTTTTATAAGTTCTTAGATTATTTGCATGACACATTTGGACTAAATTGCACACTCATATAGAATTAGTTGCATTCTTAAATCCTTCATTCTTAGAGGGTCTAGTTGCCTGCACCTTGAATCTGAGGACACTGATAAGAAAAATCCTTCTATATTGAAGGCAACAAGTCATCTTGCAAGACTCCTCTTGGGTGAACAATCTAATGTTCATTCTAAGATGAATCCGCATACAAAGACCATGTTGAACTGTGTGTGTTAAACAGAGGCCACATTTCACACATACAGATAGAATATTGTGGTTTGGCACAAGTATATGATATAAAGGCATGGTTTTAAGGATAAAATACACCTAATATGATACGTGTGGTAAGGTACAAGGATAAAATACACCTGATATGGTACATGTGTTAAGGTACAAGGATGGGATAGATATGCTAACCATATTAGAATATCTGATCTAGGTAGGCTTTCCAAGCTACTGCTATGAGTTGTTGGAGTGTGAGGAGGGAACTCTTGGAATATCTCAAAAAATGAGAAGATGGGAAATGAGGCATGAAGGGGTGATGTGGGATGTGTAGGTCATTGATAAATAATGAATAGGCTAAGTACACCTAGCATCTAATTGGTAGGTTTTCACCAAGGTATCTGTCCAAGGTGCTTGAATTGCCAAGTATTCACCACTAGACACTTTCTTTTTTTTCTTTACTATTATTATTTTTTATTTTTAGGCATAGAATTTCTTGAGGTGAATGATTTTGGTGGGATCATTTAGGACTTCACCCTCAAGTGTGGATAACTGATAGGCCCCTAAGCCAAAAGATGATGTGACCACATAAGGACCAAGCCATGTGGGCTCGAACTTTCTTTTCTTTTCTTAGTCAGCTTGGACCTTCATGTTTTCTTTGAGGACCATGTCTCCTTATTGAAATTGGTGTGGATGAACCTTCCTATTGAAGTTGTGCTTGAGGCAATTTTGGTAGACCATGACTAGGTCATAGGCTTTTTGCCTTCTTTCATCAAGTAAATCAAGCTAGGTGAGCCTACCCATTCTGTAATCCTCATCTAATATCTAGCCTCACAAAGAAATGCATAGGGATGGGAGTTCAACCTCAATAGGTAATACTACTTTAGCACCACAAACTAGGGAGTATGGGGGTGTGCCTATGGACATATGAAATGAGGTGCGGTAGGCCCATAAGGTAGAGTTTATTTGTAAATACCAATCACAATTGAAATCATTGACAACTTTCTTTAAGATTTTGAGTAGGGTTTTACTAGTTGCCTTTGCCTAACCATTACCTTGTGGGAAGTGTAGGCTAGAAAAATGGTGATGGATATGAAGGGAAGTGCACAATTCCTCCATATTAATATTTTCCAAATTACCTCTATGGTAAATAAAAATGGTAGCTAGGATGTCAAAGTGACATATGATATGATAGAGAATAAACTTGGACACTTGAACTCCTATGGTAGTGACAAGGAGGATTGCTTCTACCCATTTAGTGAAATAATAAGTGGTGGTGATTATTCACTTGTGTCTTGCTAAAGAGAGAGGTGCTATAATACCAACAAGGTAAAACCCCCAACATGCAAATGGCCATGGTGGTGCAATAGGTTGTAGATCTTGAGCTAGGGCTCAAATTAGATTAGCATGTTCTTGATAGGGTAGACACCTTTTCAAAAAGTCACATGCATAATGCTCTAAAGTGGGCCAATAATATTTGGCCCATAGGATTTCCTTAGCTGGAACTATCCTACTCGTGTGAGCACCACAAAGTCTAGCATATACTTCTTTGAGAGCCATTGTAGCCTCATTTTGGTCTAAATAGTTGGAGAGAGTATCATGATAGCCACAATGATATAGGGTTTGAGCTATAATAGTATAACAAGATGCTCTACAAATAAGGTTCTATTATTGGGTCCATGTGAGATGGGGACATATGATATCATTTTGTAGGTAAGCATGAATTTTGTGGTACCATGGGGATTGGGGACAAACCAAGACACAAACTCATGTTGATTCATCATTCTCGTATGCAAGGTCGTGTAGTTGCTCAACTAAGAATTCATACTATGTAGCCTCTTGTGGGATCTCTAAAAGTGAACCAATAGTGGCCATGGCATCTATAGCTTTGTTTTATAACCTAGGTATCTGTGTGAACTATATTTGAGTAAAATATTCCTTCAACTAATCTACCAACTCCTTGTAAGGTTGCAGCTTGTCATCTTTTGTTTGATATTCATTCACAACATGCTTGATAATAAATTGTTAACCTCTGAAGACCTGTAGCTCTATGATGTTCCATTCGACTGCTATTTTGAGTCCTATAATAAGGGCCTCATACTCTAAGATTTTTTTGGTACATTGGAATTATAAGCTAAAAGATTTAGGAATATAATCTCCTGGAGGTGTGACCAAGAGTATGCCAACTACAGAGCCCTGAGATGTCCATGATCCATCAAAGTATAACTTCTAGGATCTTAGTTCTTCTATTAGGCAAAGGTGTTCATCTAGGAATTCCATATTGAGAGGGTGATCTAAAACCAAAGGTGTATCAGCCAAGTGGTCTACTATAGCTTGACCTTTGATAGCCTTTTTGTCAATATATTGGATGTTGAACTCACTAAGAAGCATAACCCATTTGGCTAGGTGCCCTGCGAGCACTATGTGTGACAACATATATTTTAATGGATCAATTTTGGATATTAGTTGTATAGTGTGGCTCAACATATAATGATGCAACTTCTGAGTGGAAAATACCAAGGCCAAGCAAGCCTTTTCCATTGGTGTATAATTGAGTTCATATCAAACTAGAGTATGACTAATGTAGTAAATATCCCTTTCCTTTCATGTATCATCAAGTTTTTCTAGAAGAGAACCCAATGTTGTGGGAGTAGCTATAATGTATAATATGTGTAGGCATCCTAAAACTAGAGGAACCAAGATATGTGTGTTAGCCAAGTATTTCTTGATTAAGTCAAAGTTGCATTGGCAAATGGGATCCCACTTGAAATTTTGATATTTTTTGAGTAAATGTCTAAATAGTTGGCACTTATCATGAGCTAAGAGATGATTTGTTTGACTGATTGTAGTTTCCCATAAAGAGAGTGAATTTTATTGAGTGTATTAGAAGGAGCCATATCTATGATAGCCTTGAAATTTTTATGATCAATCTCAATACCACGTCATTATACAATGAATCTTAAGAACTTTCTTGAGGTAATGTTGAAGACACATTTCTTAGTATTGAGCATGAGATGATATTTAGCCAATTGATCAAACACTTCCTTGAGATGAGATAAGTGATCAAGGGAATTAAGATATTTGACTAAGATGTCATCTACATAATCCTCAAAAGTCTTATGGATTAGGTCATGGAAGATGATCGTCATGGCATGCTGATATGTTGCCTCAACATTCTTTAGCCCAAATGGAATCATGTTATAATAGAATGTTTCCCAAGGTGTGGTAAATTTTGTCTTATGTTGGCCTTCCTCTACTATTTGAATCTTGTTGTATCTAGAGAAACCATCCATGATTGATAAGAGATCATGGCCTATAGTGAGATCAACAATCATGTCTATATTTGGTAATGGAAAATCATCCTTTGGACAAGCTTTATTTAGATCTCTGAAGTCTGTTCAAATTCTGACATCACGAAAAGGTTTTGTAACATTTACCATGTTAGAGATCCATTCTAAATAGTCATTAGGGGTAATGATTTTTTCCTCTAACAATTTTTCTAACTTTTCTTTAACCAACAAAGCAACTTTGGGGTGCATCTTACAGACATTTTGCTGGACAAGTTTGGCCTTTGGATCCACAGCCAAATGGTGTATGAATAACTTGGGATCCAACCCTAGCATGTCTTGATAGGACCATGAAAAGGGACCAAAATTTTCACAGAGGATTTCAATGAGAAGATCTGCCTGCTCAAGTGGTAGAGATGCCATGATATATGTGATATGTGGTACTTTAGCTAGACTAATATTGATTGGTCTAGTTTTCTTTGCTAATATTAATGATACGGGAGGCCTATGATCCTATGGGGGAAGGATAAAATCTCCATCCTTGGGTGCCTCTAAGAGATTTTCAACATCAGATATGTCCTTTATTTTTGTTTCATTTTTTGAATCATCTAATGGTGCCCCATAGGATTTTTCACGAAACGATGGTTTGGTTTTGCATTTTCCTTTTTGGTTTCCTTTTTCAATTCAATTTTGTTACTGGAGACTTCCTCCTCCCCAAAGTAACCTACTAGATCTAGTCTATAGACATATGTTGATGGTGGTGGTAGTCATTTATGTAGTGTTTCTACCCCATGAATTTAAGGAGTGCATGCTTGGTAGAGAATTTGTCAACATGGACATGCTTGGTTGGTCCCAATCAATGAGTTCAGGGTGAGAGAGTTGTAAGTCTATGAGATTTAGGGACAAATTTCAGAGTGTAGGATAATTTCATCAAGGAATATACTGTTGTAGGCTTTCCTTTCTAATTCCTCAAGGATGTCTTCAACCTCAATGAGACTATTGTGGATGTTTGTGAAGGCATGGCCTTCTTTCATGGTGCCTAAGGATTCCACAACCTAAGCCTTTCTCTTTCTCTTCTTTGTATGCTTCCATAGGATACCTATTTCCTAACTCCAGATGGCCTAGACCACCTCCTTGATAATCCCATTGCTCAATAGCAAGGCGATGAGACCATGGGTATTTTGGTTTGAAGTGATCAAGAAGTTCTTTACTTTTTGGAGGTGGATCTTTATAGAACTAGGTACAAATTTTGGGAGCATTTTCTTCTCCATCGAGGATACCGTTTGTAAGAAATGTGGTAGATCCTAGCTATTTGATCTGAGGGGTCATATCTATTCTTAGTATCTGATATGTTAGGTGCCCTCAAATATGTGGATCAAGTGGTAAAGTGACAACATCAAAAGCATCTATGAGACTATATTCTCTACAACCTTGGTAGTTTATCTTAACCATATAAAGGGTGGAAGCTAAGATGGTATCCGGATCATGGTAGGTGCCAGAGGAACTAGCCATGGCATGGCCAATTTTGATTCCAAGACAATGATTGGTGTATGAAGCTTTTATCGCATTGCAATAAGAAAAGGGTTCAACATCTACATGGATGGTTACCTCGATGCCATTATTCAAAAACTTGATGCATCGATGATATGTGGATGGAACTACTTTCATGGCATGAATCCATGGTTGGCCAAGGAGGATGTTGTATGGAAGGTTAAGATCAACTACCTGAAAAACTATTTCCTGAGTGGCTAGGTTGACTCAAATAGGTAGCAAGATAGTTCCTTTAGTGGTGCACTCTAAGTTATCATATCCTTTGATGGTAATGACCTCATTAATCGTATCTACCTCCAGTATATCCTGCTTGTTTGATGAATTTTAAAGTACATAGATTTAAAGTTGATCCATTATCTATCATGAATCATTTGATTGCGAAGTTAGAAACCATGATAGTGATGTGAAGTGAAAGTATATGATCAGGTTAAATTGCTTGGATGTTACTAGTTTTGAAAGATAGAGCACATGATGAAGAAAGGTGGCCGACCAAGTTGCAAAACTCAGTGGCATTTATGTTAGTAGGGACACCTGACTCATGGAGAGTACTATCAAAACATCTCTTGATAAAGTGGGCTTGTTCTTAAGAGATCTAGAATGGAAATCTGAGTTGGTGTGTTTCCAAAATGTTCCAAGATATTATACTATGGTCCTAATGGGGGTGATCCTAATGAAGGTGCTCTCAATGGAGGTGTCCTTGAGGGTGTAGATATAGATGGGCTAGCTATGTTGAGTCAGGCTCATCAGGTAGTAACTACACATTGGGTATTTAGGCCTTTGATGTTTATAACATTGATAGAATGCTCAACTTGTGATATACACCCAATAAGGCTCCCATAGTCCAAGTATACTGAAGTATATTTTTGAGACTTGTCTCGATTATCGCCTTCTTTTCCATGAGTATTGGTGGGTTTTTTGATAGGATCATTTGTAGGTACTTTACCTATGTTCATGTTATGGGAAGGAAAATAATTTTGGTATATCAATAATGTAGCATTTGGGGAGGCCTATGCTCCCACTGTGATCTCTTTCTAATCAATCAGGTCTTGGACATAGTCCTTGACTTGCATGCATTTGAGGGTAGTATGTCCTTTGACATGATGGAATTTAAAAAACTCTTTATCCTTATACTAGGATGCCCTAGATTAGTTTGGTTCCAAGGGTTGTGTTGGTGGATGTCAAATAAGGTTATCCTTAGCTAGTTTCTCAAAGATCACATCAGGAGGTTTCCCCAATGGGGTGTATACATGAGGTTGTCTTTGAACATGTGGTTTAGGTCCAGCTAAAAGTGTGATAACATTAGTTTGATTTTGAAGGCTAGGTATTGGGACATTGTGTTGACTGTTCTTCATAGGTAGTTGTTGCTAATAAGGTTTTTGTTGGCAAGATGTGGTGGTAATGTTGGTAGTTTCCCCAACAATATGAATGTGTTGGGTATCAATGACACCATCTGTCACTATGTTTTTGTTTTTATTCCTATATCATGTTTTGTCATTACTTGGGCATCAGTCTTGGGTGTTTTCTTTGTAAATTTTAATGACACCATCCTTGATGAGCCCTTGTTCAATTCCCATCCCTTTTTCCTTAATGTATTTGTACATTTTTTAATAATTCATAACCATGTGATGGGCAAGACTAGGATGTGCATTATTTATGAACATTTTGACAAGGTGACATTTTGGGATGGTACATGAGATCCTAGTCATGAGCATTTGCCAACATTGTAAGTATTCTGCAAGGCTTTCCTCCTTTTTTCTTGGTATGAACTAGGTCTACTATAGATAATTTGGTTTCAAAAAGATGAGCGTATTGAGCCACAAAGGCTTTAGAAAGATCAATGAAGGTTTTAATGGTACCTTGGGGGATACAAAAGAACCACTCTAGGGCTGGTCCTCCTAAGCTTTTTGGAAAAAATTGCATGAGGAATACATCATTATAGGCCACTTCTTGGAAATGCATATAGAATTCTTTGACATGCGTGATTGGATCACTTTTCCCCCTAAATTTATCAAACTTGGGGATCTAAAAGTGTTTAGGAAATTGTGTGATTGTGATGGTTTTGTCAAATGGATATGGACAATCATTTGCAAATTTTAAAGTTTTGGAATCCATTCCATCTTGGAGGGCTTGAGAGCATTCTTCATTTCTTCCCACTTAGAGTTCATTAGGGAAATGAGTGCCCCTAGTCTAGGTACCCTCAATGTAGGATGCGTAGCTGATGCTAGAGGTTGATACAAAAAACCCTGACTATCATAGTGCGGTGGTTGGAATATGGGTTGCACTATTGGTGGGATAGACAATATGGGTTGTTGGAATGGGTTTTGGGTATACTATTGCATCTACTAGATAGATTATTGATAAGGGATTTTTGGTGGAGGGACATATGTGTGGGGTTGTTGTCTGGCTAGATAATTATGCATGTGCAGTTGAGCATATTGTTGGCATGATGATTGCAGTTGAAAGGGTGGTAATGTTGGTAATGTTTGACCCATGCTTTGGGAATATATACCTTGCCCAATATATGTGGGTTGGGATCCTTCTTGAGAAAATGGATAAGGATGAACATGTGCAAGGTAATTAATATGAGGTAGAGCATTCCCAATAGGGAATTTTAGTGGCAGGGTGTTCTAGCTATTGCCTAAAGGTGGCATAGAAAAGTAGTTGGTAAGGGGTAGTAGTGAATAGCTTTGTGAAGGGGTGGATGAAAGTGCCTGAGGTGTGGACATGGATGCAGTACTAGAGGGAATACTAGTGGTAGGCCCTTGTGCTATAGAAACATTTCAAGGTCCCAAATGATTTGGCTAGCTACAAAGGGGTTGATAGTGATGTTGGGTGGGATGGAAGATGAGGTATTTGACCCTAGTAGTGGCATTTGAGTAGTAAATGGACTAGGTGTGTTGTGAGTTTGAAGTGAAAAGGTAGTATTATTGGATGTAAATAGAGGATTTTGTGGAGTAGGGAAATGAGTGTTGAAGAAGAGGTAGGTGATACACTTGAGGTTGGTGGGGATGTAGTATGTACTAAGGGTTGAGTGAGGATGGGATGGGTGTTTTGTGGAATGGGAGCAAGCACCTGGGTTTAGGGTATATTCTTGTCTATAGGTTCTATCTAAGGTGGTTGATACCCTTTGCTAAGTGAAGAGAAAGGATCAGTAAGGATAGATGACTTTGTAGGTGGTGGTTGCCACCCAAACAAAGGGTGTGCAGGAGCTAAAATGTCGATAGGTGATGGATGCCCAAATTCAAAGGCACCAATATTATACCTTAAGAAATTTTCCATGATGGTTTCCTTGTTTAAATTTATGATGGCATTAACAATGTTGGCATGAGCAAGTTGGTTCATGAAAGCATCAACATCTATGGAGGAACCTATTTCTTAATGGATTTGTGGTGGTGGATCTGGTGACATCATGGAAACTATGGGGTATAGATAAGCTCAAAATTTATTACTACTATGACTAGGATCCATGTCCTTTTTCTATGTGTTCTTTCCAAAATGTGTGGTGGGTGGCATGAAAGGATGATTTTCCTAATGATGAAAATGCAAAGAGGGGTGATGCTAAGCGTATATGATACTTTTAGGAATCTAGATTATATGGTGCTACATGGAGGAGATTGTGTTTCCTTTATGTGTGAACTTGAATATGTGGTGGTGATATCAAACCCTAAGGTAGCCTTGTGACTATTTTGGAAGATAAATGGGATCAAGTGTGTAGCCCAACCTTTTTCATAAGGTGATATGGGACACAAGTGACAGTTTATCTTAAACAATGTTTAGTTTAAGGACAACTATGATGGTGAGATGGATGAAGATTTCTTTGAGGGAGACAAAGCTTAATGACGTAATGTAAAAATGTTTCTAAGTGTGGAGTATCTAATGAAGGATTCTAGGGTTTAATGATGCTTGATTTGGAGGATTTCTAAAAACCTAAGGTTGATGACAAAAAGTGGAGGAGATGATTCTACCAAATGTTTAGATAAGATGAAGAATTAGAGAGACTAAACCTACAAGGAGACAAGTGTATAAGTGTGTGTGGAAAAGGATAGACCTAATAAATGTAGTTAACATGAGAGTTATCAATAAGGCTGTGGTTGACACCTCATCAAAGAGTCGAGTTCTGAATCTTGTAATCGCACTTGGTTTGTAATACAATGTCTACAATATCTTTCTCAATTTGGTCTAGCTTGGAAGTCCTTGGGTTGGGGGTATGTTTTTGATGTTCTGCTTCTATCTCCTTGTAAACTGGTATTTGTGGAAGTTTAGCCTTTCTGAACTTTGCCTTAGTTTGGCCTAACATGAGATAACCCTAAGCAATTTAATCACAATTGTGGGGTTTTGATGGGTAGTGACTATGCTAAGTATAATTTTTGACCTTGGATTGGGATCATAAATTGATTGATGGATAACTAAGTTTCTAGATAGGGAAAAAATTGAGTGAAGTGGGACAAACAAGACTTTAGGATTTTGTTGTGAATGAACGTGCTAACAATCTTTTAGTCAAGAGTAAAACTGTTACTTTTAGTCAAGTAGGGTAAGTAACAAGGATATTTTGAAAAAGGGAAAAACTTAGACCAAATTGCCTTTTGAGATAATAAAGGTGGAATTTTTTCTTTGATATGAGGGTTGTATGAGCAAACAATTTCTCAAAGGACAAAGCAACTTTGAGAAATACAAATAGATGATCTCTTTAGCAAAATGATTTGATAAAAAACATAGAACTATGTATGTTTTACAAATATTTTTGACAGGTCTTTGAGCACAAATAAGACAATTCAAACACACTCTTTATCCCTAAGGTCAAATTTTGGTTGCAACATGCTATTCAATGGCCCACAACTTGATGTCTCCTAATTATAGTGCAATATGTCCCTCTCATAAAAGAGGTGAGTTGATAAAAGAGTCAATCGACAAATGATACACATCAAAGAGTCTTCAAGGCATGGCAAATAGAAGTTCTCATTCTATGGGAACAAAAACCCTTGGAGATGAAACCCAAGTGGCCTTATGCCTCTACCAAGGGAGCACAATGGTGAGTAATCTTGAGGGATGTTGTTTCCCTTGCACCAAAAATAACATGCCAAGGATAAAAGGGTAGCTACTAAGTTTGTTCGTAATTAGGTATGTGGTTTCAGCCAAATGGTTGTTACATATGTAATCCACTTAAGAATCTATTCCAGACATGCTAAAATCATGGGAAAGTTTTCCCACCTCAGGATACCCCCAGAAACACACCAACCGAACTTGCCTAATAGAGCAAGAAAGTTTACCCTTCCCCTCATTTATATATCGACTAGATTATTTATTGGTTTGAGCTTCTCACCAAAGGGGACGTGCTTCCTAGAGGTGAATGAACTTGCTAGAAGTACTCCTAGGTTATTGCGAATGGTCTTGCTTAAAACTTTAGTACATGTGTCACATATTTAAATGGTTCTACTTTTCAAGAAATAGATAAGCCAAAGATGTGCTAAAAGGCACAATCTCAATACATGCAAGACACTTGACTCATTCTATTTCTAAAGCTTTTAGATTCTCTATCATATAAATTGAAAACACACATGATTAACATTCAGATGTTCATTCGAATTGGATGACATCACCAAAAAAGGTAAATCGAGTCAACAAAAGTAAATCATGTGCGTGAAAGCTTGAAAAGGAGGGAGTAAGAACATCTTTACTTTAGAGCATTCAAGATTGAATGAAGTTCATTTTAAGTACCAAAGTTGAAGTGTGTTGATTTTCTATATTCTTTAATACCCAAAATCAAATGTTCATCACATTCATTCTTTTTAACCTTTAGCATCCAAGAGTGTGTTGATCATGCATTCCAATGAAAATGTCATATTTTAGTCCATGGCATTCAAGTTTGATTTTGAGCAACATTCATTCAATGAAAGATTTGTTCATTTGATTTAGACATTCAAGGTTGTATGGGTAATGTTTATCTTTAGATGCATTCAATAGTTGATTTGGATTTTGATATTAATCGCAACAAGCAATCCAAAGACAAATGATTAAACATTCAAGTTCATTTTCCAAGAGCATTAAACCATGTAAGGAAAACCTACAAGAAACATGGTTAGTGGTTTAATAGAAGTCTTCAACCAACAATGCATGAGTTAGCAAATATCCTTGCAAAACCACAAGTTAAGGTATCAAAATAAAAAATGAAATAACCCTACATTGACAATATTAATAACAAAATTTGGTCATTGATAGCAAAAAAAAAATCTAAAATACCGCAAGATATGATAAAATCAACACCATCATGATGGGCTCAAAACCAACTTTTTAATGATGTTTCATTTTCTAAAAACAGAGTCTAGATGCTAAAGTTATGAGAAAAAAAAAAAACCCTGCTTCTTAAGGGCTAGAAAGGCATGTAAAAATGATGTTGTGTTGACATCACCAAAGTGTAAGTTTAAATTTGATGGCCAAATGGATATCATAGGCAAGAAATGACCCACTAACATGGCAGATCCAATGGGTGCTGACTATGCATGATTAGGCAATGACTTAATATGATGAAGTTTTACTGAAATGGTTAGGATCCAATGAATGGGTGTGAGTGGGAGTTGCAGTAGTGGTGGTGGTCTTCAAAGGCTGTGGGTTGTGAGGAGGCCACAGGAGGCATTGGAGGTAATGACAAAGGGTGGAAGTAGCAGTGGAGGCCAAAAAGATAGGCATGTATTTTACACTTAAAAATAAATAAAAATACATACATACATACATACATACATACATACATACATACATACATACATACATATATATATATATATATATATGAATATGCATATTTTTACCCAATTTTCACAAAAAAAAGTGTAACCCAAAAAAAAATATTTAATTTTTTTTTTTAATATGAAAATATATTAAAGAAAAATTGAGGAAAAGAGAAGGTGAGATTTTTTATTTTTTATTTTAGAAAGAAGAAGATAAAATTCACCTTGTGGTTGTGGGTTGGTCCCACTAGGCATGCCAAAATGTAGAGCTATAAAACTAGTGCTTAAAGGAATACAATGAATAACGAAAACATTCAAAACAATAGATTTAACTACATATATGAATAGATAAAAGAGAAATAAAGTATCAAAGTAGCCTAAGAACATGCAAACCTCTTAAACCAAGCAATCTTCCCTTTGATGCATAGATGTGTCTGAAAGATGGGATGTGTGCTCAATGATGTTGCTCAATCTTCAATGGAGGATATGACTAAAAATGAATTTGTGGATGGATTTTTTCATTATTATAGTATTTTAATAGTCTTTAGGCTCTCAAGATAGTATTATAACATTCGCATGGAAGTGGATGATACTTGTGAAATGAGAGGGTTTAATTTATAGGCCAAAGGGTAGTGAGATGGAGGGTCAAGATGTAAGGAAGGGAAATTGTTTAAAGAGGGCTTAGATGCAAGGAGAATAGAGCACATGGATTGTGCTTCTTCAAAAGCTCCAGCCTTGTGACAAGTGTCACAAGGGGATTGGATAGGGAAGATGGTCAATATAGGTGGCTAGAGGGAGTTATGAGGGAAGAAAAGGGAGGATGAGTGTGGAAAATAGTTGTAAAAAGTCTTTAAAGATCCTTTCAGTCATATAAGAGCCTTTAAGGCTATTGAATAAGAATGAAAGACTTTAAGGATAGAACTTGGACTTTAGTTTTGTTTAAGACTTTCTTAACCCTTGGTTAAAGTTGTGCACATGCTTAAGGAAGGGATTAGGCTTAGCTTAGGATGAGATTAAGAGGCAAGTGGTTTGGGATTTAATGAGGTAGGTTAAGTCTTTATTTGAATATATTAAAGGAGGATGTTAAGTCTTTGTTTAAATATTAACATGGAAGATAAAGTCTTTGTTTGAATAGTAAAATGGGAGGTGGTGAAAGTCTTGACTTTGCCTTGAGTTAGGAATTCTTAATCTAGGATTAAGGTTGTGCACATGGTTAGAGTGAGGATTAGGCTTGGATTAGAGGGGGATTAGGGGACAAGTGGCTTGGATTTGATGGGATGGATTAGTTATGTGGTAATGTGAGGCTAGTATGGGTGGATGGGTCAGATTAGGGGTAAAAGTAGGGTTTAAGGATGTTTCGGGGTTTAGATAATTTATTAAATGATTTATTTAATTAAAAAGGGGGATGTGAGATTAAATTAAATAGATTTGATGATTTATTTAATTTAATAGAGGAATAGGGATTTAATTGATAAATTGATTTAGGGTTAACATTTGATTTTATCAATTGGACTTTACTTAATTAAATTAATTAATTAACTAGGGGATGACAATAGATTGATTAAATATTAAATACTTAATTAATGATGCCTTAGGAGATGACTAAATAGGATTACTTAAGTGATGTAATCAGATTTAGGTGTCTAAAGATGGAATAAAAGGAAAGGAAGAATGGAAAAAGGAATTAGATGAAATATTGTGCCAAAGAATGAACAATAATGTAAATGAAAAGGGGCATATACTATGGGCAATGACCAATGAAGAGCTACTTAAAGTGTAGTTATTTTATAAAGCAATCAAAAAGGACCTAATTGAAATAGGAGTAGTTGGAAATTTTGTAATAAAGATACAAAGGGAAACTCTAAACTTTGATTGACCTAATGACACTACTTTCAAAAATTGGAAAGAGCAATTTATGTCCATAAAATAGATGGTAGAAAATGATGGGGTAGAGGAAGATGCAGAGGTAACTGTTACTCTAGCAGTACTTGATGAAGATAATGATAACCCCCAAGTAGAGGTGAGCTTGCAAGTAACAAAACAATCACATCACCTTCAAGCCTAATAACCATGTACTCAAAAGATTCATGGTGAAATGAGAACAAATCATTGTTTTAACATTTTTGATTTACAATGGAAAAGTAAATAGCCTAAAAGGAATATTGTGATGTATAATATTTTTTGTTATATAGAATTTTTTCCTTTTGTGGTTGTTTGTAAAGTGCAAATATCTTTGCCAAAAGGACAACTGTTAGTTCTCTATGTCTGAAGCTTGTTGCATCTCACACTATATAAGTGAGATCCTAGGGCTAGAGAAACGATCTAAAAGCTTGTATAATTTTTTCTTTTTCAAGAAAAGTATAGTCAGTCCATTTGTGTGTAGTTTTTTTGAGTTTACTTTTAATTTTGTACTCTCTAATGTTTATATAGAAATGACATAATCAACAATATTTTTAGGATTCTTTCATTAAGTTTCTATTGGTCATTGTATCACTCTTTAGAAAGAATAATACAAAAAGGGTACTTACATTATATCTATGTTACCAATTTTTGTCTCCATTTTATGAATTTGTTTACTTTGACATTTGTTAGATATGGCTTAACTGATTGAATGCAATCTAGATAGTTTGTATACTGGTTCTACTATTTCTTTTAATTCAAAGAGTTAAGGAAGTGCTCGAGTAAATTGGTAGAGTTTATAAGTTCATGAAAGGGATATTTTATATGAAATGGAATGGGTGATTACAATTGATAATTTCATCTACAAGTTATTTGGATTAGATCGGGCCTACCATTTTTTAACTCTCTACAACAATGGATAAGGCACAAGTCATATAAATCAGAAGTAAATGAGAGTAAATCCTACCACTACATATCAAATCAATTATAAAATCAAAATCAATTTTATTTCATTTGTCTAAGGTTGTAAATACTGTTTGGCACTTGTTTATATCTAATTTCTGAGTCTTAGGTAGCTACTATTTCTAGAAATATTTGTAAATCTAAGGAGAACTATGACCAAATCTTCTCATGAGGGATGTATATCATCTTAAAACATCAAGAAATGGATAAGCTATATATATTTCAGGGATAGAAGATGAGAATTAGAATGGAACTAATGTAATTCTCATACAATAGTATTCATTTGAATCATCCCCTAGGTATAACCACCTTGGTTCTACAAAGCCTAAAGATTATAAAACCAATCTTGGTTTTGTTGAAGTTGGATCCAAATGGTATGCACACATAATTGTTAATAGGGAGTAGTGAATCCCTAGATTTGTGAGTATTATTACTTTTGTATTGAGCTTTTATCTTCAATAGTTTTTAAACACCAACAAAATGGTGACTCTATTGGGGAATAAACACTTAGTATTTTCATAAACTATTATATCATCTAAGATCTATGTCTCCCATTGGTAGACTCTGATGTAAGCATTTCATGTGAAGCTTTCCATGGTTTTAGGCATTTTTTGCATTTTGCCTTAGATTGTTAGTAAATTGACTATGATTTATTTAGAAATTATTCCCATTTTGATAGGGTCGGTGGTGACTCAAAAGGTTTTAACCAATGTCAAGATTTAGAAATTTATTTTCTCAAATTATGGAGAATAAGAAGAACACATAGGAAAATCTAAGAAAAAACCTAGGAATTAAATTACAAATTGATCTCCCTTCTAGGGGAAGATAGAATTGGGTTGTGAAAAGGCTTTAGGTGTAAAGAGAAGACCACTCCAAAGAACAAGTGATAAGGGGAGAGAATATTTTTTTTTTTTCTATTGAAAGGGAGTCATCTTGCTGAAGTTCTAGATCCCATCCTAGATTATATAGTGATGACTTCTTTAGCACTCCCAAAGTAATACATCAAGAGACTGTTAGGTAGAAAATTGAGCCTAGTTTGGATAATTGAAATAGTAATAACCTCTTTCAACAAAGTAGGAACCCTTCCCTGTCTAATTATTCTCAAGAAGTAGGACCAAAATTCTTAGATCTTGAGAGTTTTAATTATCAAAAACTTGCTAGTTCTAAGTTTACTATCCTTGATCCTAATGAGATTGAGATCCTAAGAATGAAAATTGTTGAGCAAGAAGCCATAAATAAGAGATTTAAAAAGGAGAGGGAAGAAATATTTATGAATACTTTTGAAGAAAAGTAGAAAATACTTAGGCAAATTTCTACCCTAAAGAAGCAAAATGAGATAGCAACTAGTGCTTAGCAACTTGAAATTATAGGTCAAATTGAATAGGTTAAGGCACAAGAGTAGAGGTTATTGGAAACTCAAAATATGAATATAGAAGGAATTGTAATACAATAGATAAAAAACTATAGTGCTCTAGAAGCTGACAACAACAAAGAAAAAGATGTAGAGCATGTTGTTGATGCTAAGGATAAATGAAAATAGAAGGAGATTGGTGTTAAGATTAAGGAATCAGCAAAGATTGTTTAGATCCATGATTCCATGTCACCTTCTAATATTGAGTTGGAGAAGAAAAAGAAAGAAAAGGATTCTTTGGCTAAGAAATTGGAAATTGCAGAAAGTGAAGTAGTCAAAGTTGAGATGGATAATAAGATTAAATTTTTGGAAAATGCTAGGAAGCAGTATGCAGTTATGCCTAATGATGCCAATCAAAATACTACTAAGGTACCTAGTTCTTTGTTATCTTAATTTTCACAAAAAATAGATCTTAATAAATCTGTTGGTAATGCTCGTACTAGTAATACTTTAAATAATACAAAGAGAAATGTTGCCAATCACCTTAAGATTGATTTACAAAGGAGACCTATTTGTTGAGATAATGGGTGTTGCACACATTGCATAATATTGTTATTTTATTATTTTATTTTTATTATGTAATGTTGTACCTAGATGGACGTGCAACATGTAAAGATCCCCATGGAATATTCTTGATAAGTTGTATTGTAACATTGTGATAATATTTTATGTAATTATTTAATATTGGAGAAAAGAATTAAATGCCCAATATTAAATGTGGGGTTAGTGGGTTAGGTAGCACATGGTTTATGTAATACCACTTGGTGGTTTTGTGGGACTTGCTACTATATAAGCAGCCACAAGGGTAGTTGTTGTAGAGAGAGAAAGAGTGACAAGGCAAATGGACCCTACACTATTCAATTAGAAGGTTATAGGAAAATATGTTTTGACGGAATCCTTGGGTTCCCTCACCCCATCCCACAAGAAATGACAAAAATGTTGCCTAAATTTGCTGGGAATAATGCTATCACTTGTGAGGACTATTTAAGGAGATTTCTTGATATGATGAGTGATTATGAGGTTGAAGCTGAAGATGTTATTATGAAGTTATTTGTTTAGTCATTAATTGAAGATGTTAGAGAATGTTTCAAGAGGATTCTTAAATTATCCATTGTTGATTGGAAAGATATTGAGTATTTTTTCAAAGAACAATATGGTAACAAGCAAAACAAGAGCTATATTCTAAGTGAATTCAATAATATTAAGATGATATCTAATGAGTCTATCATTGAATTCAATAATAGATTTTAGAAAAGGATGTATAAGCTTATGCAAGCTATGTGAGTTGATGACAAGATATGTATAATCACTTACTTGAATGCTTTTGATGGTAAAATGGCATACCAACTTAGGGATAAAGAACCTAGGACTTTAAGAGATGCTTTTAGAATTGCTATAAATGTAGAGAATAATTTGAGAATTTTAGGGAGATTAGAAAGAAAAAGGGATGATTGTAGGTTGTTTGGGAATAGGGGAAATAGAAAGGAAGATCACAAAATCATAGGTGAAAAAAAGCAAGAGCCTAGTGAGATAAGTCGAGTTCTAAATGCTATAAAGGGTCTAAATTTCCTCAAGTCAAGAATGATAAAAATCCCACTGAAAGCATGGTCCCTTATTAATAAAATTTCAATAGATAGAATAGGTTACAAAATTTACCTTATCATACCACTTGGAGGGATGGTCAGCCTAGTGTTCCTCCTTCCAAGAACACCAATAAAAAGTTGAACCTTAATCCCTTATCCAAAAATTATATAAATCTGGTGGATGATCTTAAATTTATTGTTGAGCCTACATGATGCTTTGTTTGTCAATCAGCCCATGCTTCTGAATCTTGTGTGGTAGTCTTTTCATTCCTTGGAAATAAGAATGGGGTAGAAGAATGTGAGGAACATGGAGAAAACAATGATGATGTAGGATGTAATATGTTTGAGTCACATTATGATTATTTTGACTATGAAGATTACAACAAAGATCTAAATGAGAAAAGGTTGTTTCAGAATGACATACAACAATAGGTTATTTTTTATGAGAGTGATGGTGAAGATAGTGTGTGTAATATGGTAACTATCAAAGAAGAAGTGACATTAAGGAAGCCTTCTAGGGAAGAGATTGATCAAAGTATTGCTAGCATGATAACTTAGGTATGAACTAGAAACATGGCTTAGAAATATGGTAATGACAAGGTGGCTAGTATATTTATAAAAGCAATTGATCCTAGAAAGTAGGAGGTTATGAAGCCTAAAGAAGTCCCTTCTTTGAAAGTTAAAGTTACCAGTAAGAAATGGTAACCAAAGAAGGTGGATAGTCCCAAGGTTTTTGAGCCCCCAAATAATGTTCCCAAGAAGTTAGATGAGAAGGTACCAAATTTGATCACTATAAATGACAAGAATCATCAAGGTCCTATAAAAATTTTGGATAAGCATCATGAGAAAAGGAGTATGGTTGTTGATGGCCCCTTTGATTCTTCTATAGATATAACTATTATATTATAACAAATCACTATCAAGGTCCATTTGTCTGAATTATTGAGAATGCCTGAACATCAAAATAAAGCCATGACATGGTTGGGAGATACTAATACAAAGGTAAGACATGATTGTAATGAAAATCATAATCCTAAGGAAAGAAATAAAGAAGAGGTGAAAGAAAAAGAAGTTGAAGTAGTTGTGTCTCAAATTCCTCAAATGTTTTTGTATAGCTCTATAAATCAATGTTTAGGAAGTGTTGAACAATTTTTCTTAAGTAGCTTAGTCACTTGTAAAACATTGAAAAATTGCATGACTGAGTTAGGTGCTTCTAATTTTGTTATTCCTTTTGAAATAATGAAGGAATTAGGCTTGAAGGTTGATACTACATAGGGAAGATGTTGTGCCATGGATAAAAGAGAAGTGACAATGATAGGCACTATTAATTCTTTACCATATAGACTGATAGGCTATCTCGACAAAGAACTTACTATGAGTGTGTTGGTTGTTGATATTCCCCCTTAGTATGGTATCTTGTTATCTAGAAAGTGGAGTGCTACCATGGGAGGAAGTTGAAAATGTGATCTATCATTTTCTACTTTCAACATTGATGCAAATTTGGTAAAAATAAATAGAGAGCCTAAGAGTATATATATTATAGAAGAGGAGATAGAGGATGATATGAAAAACTTTGTGGATATAGATTTCAATGCATTCTAAGCTGAGGTTCTAACTTTGAAGAAAGATGAGTATAAATCTCAGATGGAAGTAGAAGTTAACACAAAGATAGAAAAAGGTGATCTATGGGTTATGTTTTTTGATGGTGCTTGCTACAAGGATGGATCTAGTTTAGGAATTTTACTGATATCTCTTGCTAGGTTAACATATAAATTCTCTTTTATGTTGAGTTTCCCTTGTACTAAAAATATAGTAGAATATGAGGCCTTTTTGTTAGGACTTAGATTAGCTCACAAGCATGGGATAAAATGTTTACATGTTATAGGGGATTTTGAATTGGTTGTATCCCAAGTAAGAAATGTTTATGTTTAAAAAAAAAGAAAGATTAAGACAATATAGAAATACTGTATGGGATATGATTGAATATTTTGATGCATTGGGATAGTTTGGAAAGATAAGACTAACAACAAGATGGAAGATTTGTTAGAAAATATAGCAATAAAGCCTGATGACATTATATTTTCTAGTATATCCAAAGTTGAGATTCAAACTAGACCTTTTGTTGTTGATAATGTCCAGAATTGCCAAGTATTTGAGGATGAAAAAGATATTCTAAAATTTTTGTATTGTGAAAATATGTTGTTAGGGAAAGAAATTGATTGTACAGCCCATGTTGAAAATATAGATGGGAAAGATATTGTTTTTGTGTAGGAAGTTATACAATTGAAAACAAACAAAATCCCAAGGGGTTTAGTTGTTTTAGAAACTATTTTTTAAAACCAAGGCAAATCCCATATGGATACCAGTGAGTAAAATGCTAAGGACCTTGAGGAGGTAAATTTTGGAATTGAAGAAACACCTAAGAAGTAATATATTGGTAAGAAGTTGTCTCCAAAAATAAGGCAAAGTTTGATAGGTCTATTAAGAAAATATAGACATGTGTTTGCATGGTCATATGATGACCTAAAGGCTTATAGAGAAGATCTTTTTCAGAATGAAATACCCTTGAAACAGGATGCTAAACTTTTAGGCAAAAACAAAGGCCAATAAATCCAACTTTGACTCCCAAAATGCAAGAGGAACTAATCAAGTTAAGAGATGCAGGGATCATAAAGCCTATTAGAAATTTCTCTTGGGTGTCCAATTTAGTTCCTATTAGGAAGAAAAATGGAGACATAAAATTGTGTGTTGATTTTAGGAATCTTAATATATCTTCATCAAAGGATTATTATGGTTTGCCAAATATGGAGGCTATGTTGCAAATGGTCACTAGCTCAGAACTTATGTCTATGATGGATGGATTTTTAGGCTATAATCAAGTGGTTGTTAAGGAATCAAAATATTTTATGATTGCTTTCACTACTCCATGGGGTAATTATGTGTATGTCAAGATGCCTTTTGGGCATACTAATGCTGGGCCTACTTTTCAACATGCTATGTATGTGGCTTTTGCTAATATTATTAATAAAAGCCTGGTTGTATATCAGGATGATCAACAATTTATTCTAAGGATGAGAATGATCATTGCATGCATATAATAAAGGTATTTATTAGAGCCCTCAAGTATGGCATATCCTTAAATCCTAGAAAATATAATTTTGTTGTTACTAAAGGAAATTTGTTAGGACATTTAGTTGGTAAGCATGGAATGAGGATTGATCCTGAAAGGGTTGAAGCAATAGACATAATTTAGATTCCTAGGAGTGTTAAGGGAATTAAATCATTTTTTGGGAAAATCAACTTTCTTAGAAGGTTTGTGACTAATTTTTTAGAGATTAGTTGGCCTATATCAAGCATGTTAAAGAAAGGATCTAAGATAAAATGGGATGGGGAGCCTAGCATTACATTCCAGAAGATCAAGCAAGCTATTAAAGATGCTAATATTCTTAGGGCACCAAATTCTTATAAGCCAATGCATATATTTTCTTTTTCTTCATTTCACACTATTGTTGTAGTATTGTTATAGAAAAATGAGGAAGGTTATGAATAGTCCATTGCATTCTTCAATGAATCATTACAAGAAACATAACTCAAGTATGATGTAAATGAGAAATAGTGTAATGTCCCCTTTTTATCTATACCTCAAATTGCTCTTAGTTCCAGTTTAAAGACTTTAAATGTTTAATATAACTGTCAAATTGCAATGCACTAAGAGAATATTACTGTTGTAATGTCACCTTAGGAGATTTTTGTGTATATTATAATTCAAACTGCAATAGACTCCTTCTCGTATAACATATAATCAGTCCTTTTTTTGTAAGTATAATTATGTCAAGGTATATAAGTTTTTCATAATATTCTGTCCTTAGTATTGATGACTAAGTTAACTTTTCAATCTGACTAATTATCTGGTCTGAATGGGATAACCGACTCTTCTATGGTATAAATTGATGGCATAAAGAGTTTGATAAAATTTAATTATTTGATTGTCTTTTTTCTCCTTGATCAATGATGGATGTTTCAATATAGCATGTATGGTGTATTGCTCTTAGAGTTCTATTGAGTGGATCCTATATGTTGCTGATTGAGATTTTCTTTTACTACCTTAATTCTGATGGGTTTTTGGAACACCTTCTTTCTACTATTCTGTTTGGATGGTGGTACCTTCGTATTGTTCAATGTGATTGGCTACACCTGCTACTCTCTAATTTGTATCCTTGTATTCAATGCTCTTTAATCCCTTCGACTACACTCTCTCTATTCCCTGCTATTCATTCCTTGTATGTTCTCTGTCGTACCTGCACTTTGATCAACATACTTTGGTGATTACCTTCTTCTGCATGATTGGGTGTGCCTTGACATGATTTCGTTATTATGCTTCGAGGTTGAATACCATTTTATGTCTTTAACTATCCTCTTCAACAACCTTATATATGTGGTTTTCAACTTGGGATGTGTCATTTCGTGGTTAGGTGTTTAGGTATAATTAGTTTTATATTGGTCATTTATTTACTATCTTTCTTATTTGTGTTGATGATTTTCATTATTTAACTTAAAGTATCAACTTGTTATTGATTTACTAATATCAATATAAGAGTGTTAGTTTATAAGGATTATTAATTGGTTATAATTGATTTATTTATAAAAGTATCTAAGTGAAATACGAATTTTCCATCTTAAATATGTTTATTATTATATGTAGTTGACATAGAGAATTATATTTAATAGATAATGATATTATTATATATTTAGAATGTAGTATTATTTTATAAAACATATTATTATTTGATTTATTAATAATGATTTAATATTACCTTATTACCTTAATAACATTTTATTATTATATCAATAATTATATTATTATTTATTCTTTAATAATATATTATACCATTAATAATATATCAATATTTCTTTTAATATATTATAACATTAAGAAATAATATATTTATTTATTCATAATAATTTAATTATATTGCTCAAATTAGGGGACATGACAATCCGCCCTTCCTCAAATTGCTTGTCCTCAAGTAATGATTGTTTACACTAAACTTTTATTGTGAATTCAATATACAAGTTATACACTGAAATGAAAGAACACATAAAGTATGCACGTAATTAATGTCATAATGCATGAAGCAAATATCTAAGTGCTTGCAGACACAAAGCATACACACAAAGATGACACATTAATGTATTAAGACATGAAGTATACACGATGCAAACACATGATGCATGAAGGCACAAAGCATACACGATGTAGACACATCATACACTCTTTGTTGATTTTCACAATGAAGTAGAGTAAAAGAAATGATTTATAAAATATACTTCCCTAATATGCCTTTTGATCATGGACCTAAAACACAAATAATTATTAGCATATAATAGCTCTAAAGAAAAGATGAGTTTTGTGATGATTCCTTCTCTCCTTATTATGATCATCTTGAGGTGGTAGATTTATGGTGCAAAGGGCATGTGAAACAAGATACAAGCTGTTCCCTAAAGGATATCTGTCATGTGCTCCAATTTACTCCGCCTCTCCCTCCACCCACTCCCTACCGTAGGATATCATAATGTGGATGAGAAGATTAATCTAATGAACATGATTATTTGGCACATGAATATTTCTCTCTCCTTATTATGATCATCTTGAGATGGTAGATTGATGGTGCAAAGGGTGCGTGAAACAAGCTATAAGCAGTTCTCTAGAGGATATCCATCAGGTGCTCAAATTTACTCTGCCTCTCCCTTCACCAACTCCCTATCTTAAGAGATCATAATGTGGATGAGAAAATGAATGTTAATCTAATGGATAGGAATCTTTCTCTCTCCTTATTACGATCATCTTGAGATGGTAGATTGATGGTGCAAAAGGCGCGTGAAACAAGCTACAAGTGGTTCCCTGGAGGATATCCATCAGGTGCTCGAATTTACTCCGCCTCTCCCTCCACTAACTTCATATCTCAAGAGATCATAATGTTGATGAAAAATAGACCCCTATGTACTATCTAATCACATGTCTTTCCATTATATCATAATTGGTTAAATTCTTTCTTTTTGGAATACACACTGCTCTATGGACATGTATTTACTCTTTTATATTCTCGGTATATTTCATAACAATATTATAAATTATCATAATATTTGGAATTAGTTATTTCACTCTTGAGTGACCACACATTGGTCTCCCTGAATATAGTATCATTCATAACCATTTATTACTATTATTATTATTATTAAACATATATCTAATGTTTGAAATTATCTAAATTATCATCACGTTTAAATTTCATAAATATACATTTCTATATATAAATGAAAGCTAAAATGAAAGTGAAAATGTGAATTAAGCATATCTTATGCATTTTCCTTTGACATACCTTCCTAACTCATGAGGTGAAACCAATAAATTCATGGGCCATTCACATAGCCATGTATTATATAAAAATATTATATTATGTTCACCTTACCTTGTTTACCTTATCAGCCAGGGGTGAGCTTGTTTCATAGGTGTTAGGAAGGATACCACAATCCTTGTGACAAGTCACAATTTGAATATTTGATCATACACAAGATTTCCAATTGTACTAGTTTGATGAAACCTCCTTAGATATCCAACAAACAATGTAGACGCTCCTTACCATACCATTATGTGTTTGAAGTGGTGGTTTAGGACTATGGGGTAACTTCTTATCCACTTCCTCATTAAAATTCCATATCCTATGCTGACCTGACGTCATCATATGGGGTGCATTGGATGTTGAAATGTGTTTATTCAAATCGTTATATTAAGTATTGTGTACATGTCTTATTTTTCAAACTTTCTATACCATTTATAATAGTAGTATTATAAATTATTGCATCTCATTTCCATTATGAGTCCTTTCTGATGATTTCTCAAATGCTCAAAAAGCTTGCTCAAGGTATGTTCAAAAATAGCAACAGAAGCCCTCCTATGGTTTATATTATTCAGTCATGAATACATAAAATGTTTAGTTGTGTTGACAACATCCTAGAAAAACATTGGTGACAATTAGATAACCATAGAGGAAGATGCACAGTAATCACTATGTTGTTTGATCCAACTGTCCACCCATTCACGGCATGCACTATGCTTGAATTTATTTATTTCCATTGACCATATTCTTCATGATGAAGGGGAAGGTATCGTGATTTCCAGAAATAGCTCCCAAAGGTTGCAAATAAATCTTTTCGATACGTAATAGAACTTCACGAGTCTTCCCTTTGGAAATTTGAATATGCACCCGACAACTTAACATTTTCAATTTGGCCCTTACAATTGCAAACATAAACAACATTCACGACACACCATTAATTACTCTGCCAAATTTTATTTTGCTAAAACCTTGAGTTAAACCCCACCATTATAATGTTTCTCCAATATATGTTTCGTGGATAAAAATGGTGTAAGCTTGATGTTTCATGCCATTCTACATTATTTTACTTGATTGAAATGGACCGAGTACAATAGCACAATCGGGTTATTGTTATCTTATGGAAAATAAAGGTAAATTTCACGTGGCTTATTCACTATGTCATGTGAATGAGCTATGGGTTCATGCAGAGGAAATTGTGCAATGAGTTCTTTAAGGGTGGACTGTTTGCTACCTTATTTCTTACTGCCATGTTGATCAAAAATAATTGTTTGGCTTTATTGATTCATTGCTGTGACTATTTTGTGATGTGTCCTTACTTTATTTTATAAATTTCCTGCCTGGTACCTGCTACCGATACGGGCCTTACATTCATACTCTGGATGCTCAATTTGACTTATGTAAGCCTGGCATGGTGGGAAAAACCAATTGTCAATGTCTTCTTGTTCCACTTTTTCTTCCAGACAAGAAATATGGAATGCCTCTTCACACCTATCACATATCAAAGTTTTTATGCCCACCGAATGATTGCATGTTTTACACTGTTTTGAAATGGTGCCATCACCAATAAACTGTGGATGTTTTAATGAGCATCTTTCTTTCTTTTGAGGCAAACATTTTCTCTTAATATTATCTGTGGTTGCTATATTAGAGTCCATCTGTCTCTCAAGCGCAAGATATTTCAAGACAAATACTATATAGCATTCTCCATTTGAATATCTGGTGAAGATATGGAAGTGTAAAGATCAGAGCAAGCCTTTGAGAAGATATAAATCAGATTGCCTCGCTCAAGAGTGTAACTGCTTCAATTGCTCCTCCAAACAGAAAGTATTGATGGACAGAGATTTTGAATGGGGATGATAAAATAATTGAAAAGTTGGCACACAACGATAGTGCTTCCTACTTTATTCTTTTAACTATTTGGTTAATAGTATCAAAACTATCAGAGATTGTTTATCCAGCCTATGTCTGTGGAAACTGAAGTTTTTCTTTAGTAAAGTGCAGTGCTTTGCTACCAGAAAAATCTTTTTAAGCCAACATTTTAGTTCTATCTTTATAACTAATTGAATCACCCAAATTATACAATAATTTCTATCGACATTTGTGGCTTCCAAGTTGTTTCTGACCTGGGCCTTAAGATGGTAAAAGACATCACTTATAGCTTGTATTTCCAAGTTGTCTTAAAACAAAATCCCTAACTTCAAATTTTCTTCACAGGATGGCAAGATCCAGGTTCTGATACCATTTGTAATGTCCCCTTTTTATCTATATCTCAAATTGCTCTTAGTTCCAGTTTAAAGACTTTAAATGTTTAATATAACTGTCAAATTACAATGCTCTAAGAAAATATTACTGTTGTAATGTCACCTTAAGAGATTGCTTAGGATTTTTGTGTATATTATAATTCAAACTGCAATAGACTCCTTCTCGTATAACATATAATCAGTCCTCTTGTTGTAAGTATAATTGTGTCAAGGTATATAAGTTTTTCATAATATTTTATCCTTAGTATTGATGACTAAGTTAACTTTTCAATCTGACTAATTATCTGGTTTGAATGGGATAACCGACTCTTCTATGGTATAAATTGATGGCATAAAGAGTTTGATAAAATTTAAATATTTGATTGTCTTTTTTCTCCTTGATCAATGATGGATGTTTCAATATAGCCCGTATGGTGTATTGCTCTTAGAGTTCTGTTGAGTGGATCCTATATGTTGCTGACAGGGATTTTTTTAGTGGCTATTATTCGCCAATTGGCTAATATGTCCCGATTGGGCTATCGAAATTGGCTAAAAAAACATCGTACACTAGTTGACTAGTTCACCTAGATTTTATAAAATACTCATATAGTGGTCGGAACATTCACCACTATTATTACGTAATCTCAGTTTTGTAGTCAGGTTCTTCGCCCATATTTCTCTTTAATTTTTACTCTTATTCACGACGAAATTAATTGTCTCTTTTGACGATCATCATTTGCTAAATTTCCATTTTCCTATGTGATTTTTTTTTTTAATGAGTGACATTGTACTCCACAAACAAGTAAAACTTACCTTGATACGTGTCAACATTCCGGTGACTACCTTGACAATTCTTCTTCCATCAAGAAATCTTGGCCAAAATTAAACCTCAGCCATTGATCTTAGATCATCAGACAATCTGAGTTCTCAAATAATACATTTAACATAATTATATTTCAAAATATAATTCACCATCAATATTAATAATTTTATTTTTAAAAAAATTATAATCGCCATTATTTTATAAAAATTGTCTAAACTATTAAAAAATTCATCACCAAATATCCATCGATTGATGCATAATTTGCCAACACTATTAATTTTTCTTCACCCAACTGACATGTGATTCGCCAGAATTTTATAAATTTTGGGAGGGGAGGGGGGTTCCTTAAAGTTATCCTTGGTTGCTGATTGGGATTGACTTTGACTAACTTAATTCTGATGGGTTTTTAGAACACCTTCTTTCTACTATTCTGCCTGGATGGTGGTACCTTCGTATTCTTCAATGTGATTGGCTGCATCCGCTATTCTCTAATTTGTATCCTTGTATTTATGCTCTTTAATCCCTTTGACTACGCTCTCTCTATTCCCTACTATTCATTCCTTGTATGTTCTCTGTTGTACCTGCACTTTGATCAGCATACTTTGGTGATTACCTTCTTCTGCATAACTGGGTGTGCCTCGACATGATTCTATTATTATGCTTTGGGGTTGAATCCCATTTTATGTCTTTAACCATCCTCTTCAACAACCTTATATATGTGCTTTTCAACTTGGGATGTGTCCTTTCGTGGTTAGGTGTTTAGGTATAATTAGTTTTATATTGGTCATTTATTTATTATCTTTCTTATTTGTGTTAATGATTTTCATTATTTAACTTAAAGTATCAACTTGTTATTGATTTAATAATATCAATATAAGAGTGTTAGTCTATAAGGATTATTAATTGGTTATAATTGATTTATTTATAAAAGTATCTAAGTGAAATATGAGTTTTCCATCTTAAATATGTTTATTATTATATGTAGTTGACATAGTGAATTATATTTAATAGATAATGATAATATTATATATTTAGAATGTAGTATTATTTTATAAAAATATTATTATTTGATTTATTAATAATAATTAAATATTACCTTATTACCATAATAACATTTTATTATTATATCAATAATTATATTATTATTTAATTCTTTAATAATATATTATACCATTAATAAAATATCAATATTTCTTTTAATATATTATAACATTAAGAAATAATATATTTATTTATTTATAATAATTTAATTATATTACTCAAATTAGGGGACATGACAAATAGGAATATGCATTGGTGAAAGGGGTGAAGGCTTTTAGATGTTACCTATGGGAGCCATTATCATAGCATTTGTCCCTACTACTACTGTAAAGGATATTTATTCACAACAGAGGTATCTTGTAGAAGATGTAGGTAGATTACTAGAATATAAGAGTTTAACATTGATATTAAGTTCACCAAATTGGTTAGACATCAAGGCTTGGCCAAATTGATGATAACTATAGGGATAATCTTTGTGATGTGGATACTTCTAATTGGTATAGAGATGTGATTTATTACTTGCAAAACATGAAATCTCCACTAAGATTAACAAACAACTAGAAAAGATCCCTAAAGTTGTAGGCTATAAGGTATGTTATAGTGCAAGGGCAATTGTGGTGGAGGAATATGGAAGGATTCATTTTGAAATGTGTAGATGAATTTGAGTCTAAAAGGATCTCAAGAGATATGCATGAAAGTGTGTGTGGGGGTCATTATATGGTTAAAACCACTACTCATAAAGTTCTTAGGGTTGGCTTTTGGTGGACAACACTTTTTAGAGATGCTCATGAGTTTGTTAAAACATGTGATGCTTGCCAAAGGTTTAGTGGAAAGTTAAAGTTCTTAGGGAATTTACCATTAAGACCTGTTGAAGTGTAGGCACCTTTTCAACAATGGGGAATTGATTTTATTCATGAGATTTCAAAAAAGTCTAGTGGTGGACATTCTTGGATCCTGGTGGCTACTAATTACTTTACCAAGTGGGTTGAAGAAATTCCTACTAAGAATGCAATAAGTAAAGTAGTGGTCAATTTCATTCTAAATAACATTGTAACTGATAATGCTATGTGTTTTAGATCTGAGCAATATAAACAATTTTGTAAGAAATATGACATTATAGAATATACACCCTCTCCTTACCATCCTTAAGGGAATGGTCAAGTAGAATCAAGCAATTAAAGTATATTGGAAATTATCAAAAGGATCTTAGGAGAGACCAAGAAGGCTCGAGATTCAAAATTTCCATTAGCACTATGGGCTAATAGGGTTATTGTGAAAAGGGCCATTAGATGTGCTCCTTTTGATTTAGTTTATGGAATACAAGCTAGACTTCCTTAGAATAATGTAAAGGAGATGTATAAATTTGTTCAAATTTATGAAAATTATATCATTGATGAAATACAACTCTGGATGGATGATATCTTGCAACTGGAAGAAACAAGAAGAGATTCCTCTGTTCAAAATGCCAAGTTATAGTCACAAATGAAGAATTTGCATAACAAGAGGGCTATTGAGAGGAAATTTGAAATAGGTGATATGGTATTGATGTGGAATGCTAGGACAAAAGATAAAGGTAAGAATGGTAAGTTTTACCCTATCTAGCTTGGCACATACAAAATTTGTGATATAAATGGTGAAGACTCATATTTTCTAAAGGACCTAACTAGAGATATTCTTGAATTCCCTGTTCATGGACAATTCTTGAAGAAATGTTTTTCCTAAAGATATTTGTTTTTCCATGAACAATAGTTTTAAATTTTCTATATATATGTATATCATTTGATCTTTGTGTAGTTTCCTGTGCATAGTTTTGTCCCTATTGCTATTGCTTTCTTAGAAGTTATTAGTCTTTAAGGAGGGTCTATTGTGTGGTTTGCTTCTCCCAAAAATTTTGAGCCCTAATTTTGAATCCAATTTATTTAGTTTCCCCAGACAAAGCCACTATTGGCCTAGTTTTTTTATGTGCCTTATGATTTCCCATAAAAGAAAAATCAAGGCCCTTTGTGTTGATCTAGTGATCCTAAATCAAAACCCTAGTTCAAATTGCTAAAAGATAGGTTAAAACGCTCATTTTGTGCCCTAGTTTTTAAAAAGGGTTAGCGTTTTAAAATTAGCATAGGAGTATATTTTATCCTAAGTTTTTCCTTTTACATAAAAAATGACTTTATTTTCCACAATTAAACCCTTTATTTTCTAAGCAATCCTTGATCAAGGTCATGTTTCTTGTGCTTGAAAGGATGGTTTTTGTCAGCTATCAATCTAAAGTAAGATCAATGATTGGCACTTGCCCACATTATAAAGCTGCAAGAGATTTAAGTAATGTGGGGAAATGCCTTTGTGACACCTATCCCTTGGTGATGCATAACCTTGTTCACACTGCAGAGTCCTAACAATTTGGGTCATTCTTTTCATGGTTTTGTTGTACTATCAACTTTTAAACAAAGTGGGCAAGCACTGTGTTGACACCTATCCATGGTGACAATAGGTGAAGTACCATGAGCAAACTTTACTATGTTTCTTATCTACTATAGATTTAAGGGAGGATCCACAACTGGGACTTGCCTGCTTGATCAAGATGCATGGGTTTTAAGTAATGCAGGGAAGCACCTTGTGGGCACCTGTCCACAATGATATCAGCATCACACTTTGTGAAATAAACCATCAATGTTGATAGTTGTTAGCTTTTTGTACAACAGGTGTCATAATTCTATTGATTAAATATTTTGACATGGTCTTCCATAACATTAGATTGCTCCACCATTGATCTTGGATTGATCAATGAATAGTGCTTTCCTACTTGATTAAGTTGCATGAGTTTTAGACAAAGTGGGGAAGTGCCTTAGTGACATGTGTCCATGCTGACATCATTTCTTCTATTTCATACTATCCAAACTCTTAGATTTTTCTATCATTGATATTTCAAAGATCAATGGCTGGTGCTTACTTGCAATGTGAAGATGGTCAATAGTTAAGTAAAGTGAGGAAGCACCTATTTGACATGTGGCCAAGGATGATGTTATAGACCCACTTTTTCAGAAGGTAACAAAGAAACTACTTGCATTGTAGTTGTCAGAATGTACTATTTTGCATGGAGATTTTCTATTGGGTGGAGAAGTTGACTGGGTGTTATAGCAATAAAAAATTGTGCGATCATCAATTTGACAAAGATCAAGGGTTGGTGCTTTCCCACATTATGAATTTGCAAGAGATTTAAGTAATGCGGGGAAGCTCTAACCTAATGCATGGCAAAGTGGGACCAACCACAACAAAGGTGCACCAACCTGTGATAGGTTGAAAATAGATGTTGAGTTATTACGCTAGTTGGATTTCACTTTTGAAAATGTTATTGCAAAGATGTTTTATTTTTCATGACATTGATTCAAACAGAGATTGATGGTTGGTGCTTGCCCACATTATCAAGATGCAAGAAATTTAAGTAATGCGGGGAAGTGCCTGCTTGACACGTGGCCAAACTTTTAAATCCACAAAGTAGTTTTTTTTTTTGAAATAGAGTTGTCTAATGTTATGAGATCGATGAATAATATTCAAATTTGAGTGTGACATGGAAGTAATGGTTAGCAGAAGTTAATGTCACATAGAGCTCATTAGTGTGATCTTAATACCTAGGTGTAATTCATGAATCAACCATTATTGAATCATAAAATCATGAAAGGTTATTAGAGAAAAAGGATTTTCTAGAGCTAGGGCACATAATTTTATGAGGTGTTTAGTGAATTACAACAAATTTCAATAGGAAAGAGACACAATTTAGTGGGTAAGTGCTTTGCAGCCTCCTAAAGTCAAGGAATTGGTGTTGTGTGAAATTTAAAGTTTTCCAAAAAATGCCCCCATGAAAGGAATTCTCTCGAAACACTTACTATCTCAAGAGGTCTATCCATGACAATTTTCTTGAGTAATTTCCCCCATATGTGCATGAAATAACAATAGGAAGGGAGTTCATTCCAAAGAACCCTAGGTTTATAGTTGCAGAGGGTTTCTCTGATAAGGAAAATAATTTGAGAGATGTTTAGATTTCAATGGGAGGGCTAGAACTATTCAAAAAATGTTTTGTTGAAAGAAAACTAGCTATGCCTTTAAGTAATGTCTGGGAGTTTGATATTGGAAAATTAGTATTCCCTGGGGTTGTCTTTGACTGTGTTCTATTGGTTGACCTAGCTAAGAAATATGATCAAATTACTAGGTTTGTGAAGAATTACATTGGTGATAATTTATTTAGGGTTTCTCCTAAACTGATTCATGAGGTTTCCAACCTCAACCCTAACCATGTTTTGCATGAGATTATTGACATGAATGACCATCATGCAAGGTATGATGCATAGAGATTGTACTTAAGAGCAGGGCCTCTACAACAACATTTCACCAGAATTGGTATGTTACCTTTAGTTACACCAACTACCCTAGAGCCATTGATGAGCAAATTTTTCAACCCTAGGCCTCAAGCTTTGTACTTTTCCCTCTACCAAATCTTTGGAATGGATGAAGGGGAATACATCCCAGGCTCTATTTTTCTTATTATGAGTCAAACATTGCAGATTGGACTAAGTAGTATTTTGGATTTTGCCTCATTCCTAGTAGAAGAAATTAACAATGGTTTGGTAGGAATATCAAAAGGAGAGGTAAAAAAACCCTTTTGCAAGTACTCCCTGCTCATGCACGTATGTCTTCTTAAGGGAGTTACCTTTTACTCTAGAGGTATGGAACTGTAATTAGCAAGGGATGGTGAAAAGTTACCAGTCAAGTTGTCAAGTGTTGATATGACTTGGGAGGCTAGGAATGCCAATTTTGTAAGGTTTGATAGGTATTTTGCATCCAGAATTAGATTTCTTTTGAGAGGGGACAGCCCTAGTATCCCATAGTCACTGTTAAAATTGATCAAACCCAAAGATCATGCAAAAGGGATCTTGGTTAGTCACAATTGGGGGGATGTAATCCTATAGAATGCTTTTATAATGATTAGAGTATATGGTTTTTTGGGTAAGCCTCATGTTCTACCTTTCCATGTGCTATTGAATATAGAGATAGTAGAATTTTTTTATAGATCAAAACCATTGAGGAAAGAGATATGATTGGTAAGGGTAAGTGAAATTTCTTCCTCGTGGTTACTCTGGCACATGATTTTGTTTTTGTGAGGAAGGAATGGAGACATCTCAAATTATTTTTGAATAAGTACAATATTGCAAAACCCCATGCAAGGTAAATTGACCCAGAGGAATTCTTTGATCTTTTGAGAGAAATGAGAAGAGTCACCCATATCACACAACAGTTGTATTTCCTTGAAGATATTATTAGGAATATCTTCTTCTTACAAGAATAAGAGGTGAGGAAAGAAAAATGGATAGTATTCAATAAACTTTGAAATTTATTAATGCATTTGACTTTTATTATGATCCTTTGAAAGACAAAAAAATATTGGGTAACCAAAATGCATGTATTGATGAATAATTTTTCTGCAATAATACAAACTATGAATGAGAAGAAGGTTACATATGTTAAAGCTTATCTTGACAGAGCAATGGAGGTGTAGAGTAGAATAAACAACAAAATAATAGTTGCCCCAAGTTAGTTTACATTGCAAAAGAGGGTAGGGTACATAATAGTTCATTACATACAACATGTTTCCCCTCACAAAAGACAAAGGCCATAGACCTCACCTCCAACTAGTGCTCCGAAGAGGTAGAAACTAGAACAACGATCCTTTTCTCATATAGAGTATTCCCCAACTCAAACCCCAATTAGAATAGAGGATGAAGCATCCTTAAGAAAGCAGCAGAGAAAAATAGCTGGAGAAGGGAATGTAATTGTCACTTCTACCGACATGGAAAGAGGAGTGCCTCAAGAGCCTCCTATGCCCTCCTTAGACCTCACAATTGTTGATTATCAAGGTAAGGAGATATACCCAATCATTTCTCAAGCTTCTTAGAAGTTTATAAATGATGAAATTTTTGTTAAATCCAGGGCTTTTTCACAATTTTTATAAAGAAAGAATATAGGAAATTTTGAGAAGGTATGTAAGAAAATAAAGGTAGAACAACTTGATTAACCATATTTTGTTATTGAGGAAGATGTAAAATCTAAAATTTTGATCATTTTTCATAGTTAACACCTGAGGCTAGAAGGCAATTAGTTAAGGAGTTAGGGGTCCTAATTTTTCCCAAGTGGGACATAGTTGACGCTATGATCTTTGACTCAATTAGAAAGGAGAAAAATGTCTAATATAAAATAGAGGAAGAAATACTACAAGCACATAGGGGAATAAGATTAAGTGATGATCATCAAGCCCTAGTAATTTGGTCAATTAAAAAAAGAGATAAAACTAGAATGAAAGAAATTTCTAGTGCAAAACATACTAGTACTCTTACAGTATATAGGGTTGACAAAGTGAGTAGCCAACCAATTTTTGGAATGACTTCAAAAATGTTAAAATTTGGGAATGTGGTGTTTGGAAAAGAATAGAGTAAGTTATTATAACTTAATGCTAAATTTGAAGAAGTTCTGAAGGCCTATGAGGAAAGGGGAAAATACATACAATTATTGGAAAATCAAGTATCTCAAATGGATAGGCAACTTGCGAAGAGAAAGGTGGGAGAATCCAGCAAGCCAAGAATTGTATACCCTTAGCCACTAGTTGAACCATTCAAGTCAACCCAATTTTTTGAAATACTAGACTCTGCATAGAGGCTTGAGTTCTATACTATAGAGGAATATGAAGAGGAATTGGACAAATTAAGGGAAATTCATATAGAACTAAATAATCAGTATGAAGAAAAACTTAGGCAAGCTATTATGTACTTGGTAGATAGAATTGAGTGGCCAACATTTTATAATCAGTTGGAACGAATTGTAGCTGTTTGAGATGAAATAAAAGGAAATAAAGATAAGTTGAAACCCATTGTATAGAAGTGATAGAAATAATGACATTACTGCTATGTGCATATATATCATCCAATTGTGATGTTATTAAATAGAAAAGATTTTTTATCTACTTAATAGGCTAGAGGATTTTGATAGTAAATGGGTTTCTATTAAGAAAAGAATAAAAAATTTCCTCTCCAAGTATATAGCTGAGGAGTTTGAACTTTTTCCAACTACTCTCAAAAAGGTTGATAGAATAAAAGAAAAGGAAGAATGGAAAAAGGAATTAGATGAAATATTGTGCCAAAGAATGAACAATGTTGTAAATGAAAAGGGGCATATACTATGGGCAATCCAATGAAGAGTTGGTTAAAGTGTAGATATTTAATAAAGCCATTAGAAAGGACCTCAATTAAATAGAAGCATTTGGAAATTCTAAAATTTGATTGTCCTGATAACACTACTTTCAACAAATGGAAAGAGCAATTTATGTTTGCAAAACAAATGACAGAAAATGATGGGGTAGAGGAAGATGCAGAGGTAGTTGTTACTCTAATAGTACTTGATGAAGATAATGATAAGCCCTAAGTAGAGGTGAGCTTGTAGGTAATAGAAAATGACACCTCACTTTCAAGCCTAATAGCCACGTACTCAAAAGAATCAGAGTGATATGAGAACAAATAATTGTTTTAATAGTTTTGATGTATAACAGAAAAGTAACCTACCTAAAAGGAATATTGTGATGTAAAAGCTTTTCTATTACACAAATTTTTTTCCTTTTGTGGTCATTTGTAAAGTGAAAATATTTTTGCCAAAAGGATAGCTATTAGTTCTCTATGCCTAAATCTTTTTGCATCTCACACTATATAAGTGAGATCCCAGGTCTAGAGAAAGGGTCTGAAAGCTTGTATAAATTTTTCTCTTTCAACAAAAGTACAATCAATCCATTTGTGTGTAGTTGTTTTCAGTTTACTTTCAATTGTGTAATCTCTGATGTTTATATAGAAATGACAAAATTAGCAAGATTTTCAAGATTCTTTCATTGAGTTTCTATTGGTCAATTAGTCTTTGGAAAGGATAATTCAAAAGTAGTACTTACATTATATCTATGTTACCAATCTCTATCTCCATTTTATGAATTTTTTTACTTTGATATCTGTCAGATAAGGTTTAACTGATTAAATGTAGTCTAGATAGGTTGTATACTAGTTCTACAGTTGCTTTTAATTATAAGAGGTAAGGAAGTGCTTTAGTAAATCGATAGAGTTTATAAGTTCATGAAAGGGATATTTCATAGGAATGAGAATGGGTGATTAGAATAGAGTAATTCATCTACAAGTTATTTGAATTAGACCCCCTACCAATTTTTGACTCTCTACAATAATGGATAAGGCACTAGTCATATAAATCAAAAGTAAATGAGAGTAAATCCTACCACTACTTATCCAATCAATTGTAAAATCAAAATCAATGTTATTTCATTTCTTGGATGTTGTAAATGTTGGTAAGTACTTGTTCATATCTAATTTATAAGTCTTAGGTAGCTATTATTTCCATAAATATTTGTAAACCTAAGGAGAACTATGACCAAATCTACTCATGAGGGATGTATATCATCTAAAAACATCAACAAATAGATAAGCTATATATATGTCAAAGACAGAAGATGAGAATCAGAATGAAACTAATATAATTCTCATACAACGATATTCATTTGAATCACCCCCTAGGTATATGCACTTGTTTCTGCAGAGCCTAAAGAGTAGAAAACCAATCTTGGTTTTTTTGAAGCTGGATCCAAATGGTATGCACACATAATATTTAATAGGGGAGTACATAATCCCTAGATTTGTGAGTATTATTACTTTGGTATTGAGCTTTTGTTGTTTAGTTGTTTTTAAACACCAACAATAGTTATGACAATGACTCATAAGATGTTTTCCCATGACCTGAATAGAGGCATCAACTAGATGAGGTTAACAATATCCCTTATACATCTTCTTCCACCTAACCTAAATGGGTGCAATAGGCATTGGATGTGGCAACACCATTGGTAGGGAATCCTTTAGATACTAGGAGGAAAATATCACAACACAACTCATTCACTCATGCTTATATAAAAATTGCTTCCAATCCATAATAATTCAAAGAAATTTTAGGTATTCTAGAATGGGATATAGCAATGGAGGAAGAATGAAATTCTCTTATGAGAAATGAGAAATGGGACTTAGTCTCTCTTGCTAAAGGAAGAAAATTGGTTTGATGTAAGTGGATCTATTAAACCAAGTCTATAGTGGATGAAAGTGTTGATAAGAATAAGGCTATACTTATTACAAAAGGTTTCTCTCAAATACCTAGCATTGACTACACTAAGACCTTTGCACCAGTTCCAAAAATGAATTCCATTCATTTGACACTAACTATAGTAGAAACTTAGAGATGTGTTGTTCATCAGATGGATGTGAAAAGTACATTTTTGAATGGTGATCTCTATGAGGATTTTTATATGGAGTAGCCACAGGCGTTCATTTAGGATTCTACCTTGGTTTGAAAATTGAAAAAGTCTATCTATGGACTCAAACAAGCTCTGAGAGTTTGGTATGCCAAGATGGTTCTTTCCCTCTCTTAGTAGGGTTCACCAAATGTCATTCTAATCTGAATGTCTACATTCTTGAGTGGGATGATTCTCACTTGTTACTTATTATTTATGTTGATGACTTGATCATTAGAGGGAATACAACATCCATCATTGGTAATGTTAAGGCTACTTTGTAGGATAGGTTTTCAATGACAAATTTGGGTCTACTTCATTGTTTCCTTGGTATTGAGATGCATCAGTCTTCATCAAGGACCATATTATCACAACCCAAGTATGATCTTGATCTACTTGGTCAATTTTGCATGAGTGACTACAAGGCTACATCTACTCCACTTTTTTCAGGTGTTAAGTTAGAAGCAAATTGTTCCATTCCACTTGTTGATGCTACTTTGTATAAATAGTTGATTGGAAGCCTCATCTACTTGACACATACATCCTCTAATATATCATTTACAGTTGGCATGGTTTCTTGCTTCATGCAAGAGCTACATGAACTTCACTAGAAGGTAGCCAAATGTATATTACACTATATCTAGCGTACATATACATATGAGATATGCTATGCAGCTGGTATTGGACTATAATTTGTGGGTCGTACAGACTTAGATTGTGCAAGAGATATTGATTCTTGCAAATGCACTTCAATATATATGTTTCATCTTAGTTCCAGCCCCATTTGTTGGTAGAGTAAAAAGAAGAACACTATTTCTCTTTCATCCATTGTGGCTAAGTATTGAGGAGTTGTGAATGTGGCTACAAAAGCTATTTGGTTATAACAGATTCTAAAGGAGTTTGGTTTTGACATACCTATACCCACAGTCATACAATTTCATAATCAAAGTGCCATTGAAATATCAAACATCTATTGTAGCATCAATGTACTAAACACACTAAGGTTCATATGCACTACATCAAAGAGATGATTCATGAGTAGGTCATTGCATTGCAATATTTTCTTATAGAGTAGTCTATTATACACATCTTTACCAAGCCTTTCATTGAGGTCAAGTATCTTCATTTGTGAGATCTCTTGGGGGTGCGAGATTTTTCATCAAGGGGTCACATGAATCTTCTCTTCTTTATTGTACTTATCTCTCTTTTTGGGGGAGGGTTTTTCCCATGAGGTTTCCCATCTTTCTCCATTTTTAGAGAGATTACATTGCATTTGTACATGGGTATCTACAATGGCCTAGTAGCTAGGACCATCATAGCTTTTGTGAGCTTAAGTGTATTCTCCTAAGTTGCACTTAAGTGGGAAGGAGTGGGGTGTTAGTGTAAATAATTAATTACTATTTATACCTCACTTAAGTTTACCTAGGTTGATGCACTACCTAGACACCTAGGAGTATGTAGTGTCATATGAGTTGTCTTGTTGACAACACTAGAGTTACCAACTAATTTTAGCACATGGTGTCTACAACATCTCTTCACAAGATACGCCTTGTGATACTTATCCTTTCATTATCACACAAACTTTTTTTCTCAATGGAGGATAATCCACTTCTATGGATGTGTGCTTAGTTGTCATACTTATCACTTTGTTGACCCCTAGTCATTCTAGATGCGTTTATATAAAGACATTTCTAGTCTGTATGTACATCAGATATTCATTCTCATATTGTTATTATAATCATACATCATTTAGTCCATATTGTGCTTAATCTTAAGCTTCTTGATCTTCATCTCATTTTTCCCTAAAGAAAATTCTTACAAATATATTGAAGATTCAATGATGAAAAGATGAAGTGAATCAAAATGATAAGTAGAATATCCTTGTGGAGTTGAAAAGATGTATTCAATTAGGAAGGATCAAGTATACAAGGAAAAATTGAGATATATAATTAGTAATTTGGCTACATCCAAATTAGGTCATGTCATTGTTACTCTCTCACCATTGTAGTACTGATCTAAGTCTCTTAATAGAGTTGGCTTAACAACTATTTGTAAATCCTCTAACAAGGTGGTAGTTCTATTGAATTGTCTAAAGACCTCTAACAAGGCCACTCCTAATAGGGTGATTAAATCCTCTAACAAGATCACACCTAATAGTGTGTTTTGTAACCTTTAATAGGGTTGGCTTCTAATAGGGCTCACTTCAAAAGAGTGAAAAAGGTAACTAGCTGAAATTTGTGGTTTTTCACAAATTGGGTTTCCACATTAAATCTTGGTATCTAATATGTTCATTCTATTTATTTTCTGTGTTTGAAACTAAGTTAAAGTAATGGCAATCATGGATAACATCTTAATATTTGCGTGCTAAGTAATTATCAAGCAATTATAATGTTTACTAAGTTATAACATTTCTTTGTTTTCCGAACATCAATATAATCAAGTTTTAACATAATTAATTTTTACTAACATCAAAGCAATCTGGGATTTATTTTTTTAGTAACCGATTCAGCCCTCCTCTCTCAGTTACTGATCTTATATTTGCAAAAATCATCTTTTTTGATATAACATTTACTCCCAAAAGTTTTAAAATAATTAACTATAGGTGAGTGACTAAACCATAGTTCATAAGGGGTCTTCAACTCAACTCTTTCTTCTATCTAGGATTAATTATTTTCTATTCAATCTAGTTTCCATTTTGCAAATCATTTCTAATGATAACTTCCAAATTTTCATGGTTAGTCTTTGGATTAATAATAGTCACTGAGGCTATCTCTTCTAATAATTCCTCTTTCTTAAGCTTATAATCATTCAAGAATCTTTCCATACTTGTTTTAAATTCTTCATTTTCATTAGAAATCAAACTCTTTCTAAATTTCCTTATTCTCTTAGGCCGTTTAGATGAAAAATGACCAAACTATTTACATGTCCAACAAGAAAAAATTTCCATGCCTTCTTTCTCTCTTTTCATAAGTAAATCAATGCCTTCTTTTATCTCCATGTTTTCTTTAGATCTCAATCTATCCTTACTTATGCCTCTATCTAGAAATATAAGGCTTAATTTTGTACACAACTCTAATCTCTCACTACGAAGCTCCATCTTCTAGGTGTCAAAATTTCTTCCATCAGACTTAGGACTACCTTTTCTGAAATAACTCACCACTGATCTCCCAAAGCTATTGAGCCTTATTGTCAATGACCTGATGCTTTGATACTAATTGTTAGAAAAAATACTCCACCAAGATAATTGAGAGGGAGGAGGGGGTGAATCATTTATCCAACAATTAAAACATTTATCTTCCTTAAATAAACATAACCATTCAACCAAAGTAAACAAAAACCATAAAAAGATGCACATAGACAATTACACTATATTTGTTGACTTGGGAAACCCTTGATCAGAGGGAAAACCCTAGTGGGAATGATGCCCACAAGATGATGTACTAATATAAATGTTCCTTATTAGAGGATGGACACTATTAGGATTCTATTGCACCATTTAGTGCATATGAGTCCTTGTTACGAGACATTGAATCCTTATTAGGAGATTCAACCCTATTCGGAGTAGTAGTAAAATGTATGCAAGATAAGCCCATTCCCCAAACATGCAATTTCAACTACAAGAAGAGCTCAACACTCAAACATGCAATTTGTAATTATATTCCTTTTTTATATGTTCTGTCAATCAAACTAATCACTATTAGACATTGTAGACTAGGTCATGAACCTTAGATCCAAATATCAAACCTTGAATTACTCAGCAAAACCTCAATGATGAAGTTTCCTTCACTTTCACTCTTATCTTCTCAACTTTCCATTTAGTTTTCTCTACTACTTATAATCACTTCGCATCAATTCAATTATGTACAATATCATACTATGTTATTTTCCATGATAAGAAAAAAAATATTTCCTTCCTTTATAACAAGTTCATAAAACAATTCCTTAAGTTATCTATTAGACCTTCTCAATTAATCATTATAAGACCACATTAAGATCACATTACACTTTGCAATAACATTAATATTTTGCCTTGCAACTTCAATACCTTTTTTTTTATGCAATATCATGTTGAGCGAACTTAGCCATGTCATTGCCAACATGTCTTATTCACATCCTCAACATCAATTCTTAGAATAACAACTTTGCTAGGTGATGTAACAAGTCTACCATAAGATGCCTCTATAAACTCTATCTCAAAACAAACATCACCAAAACTTACATAACTTCTTTTAGACTTATCATTTCTTCTTCTGATATTAACAATATATACTAGATACTTAAATGTCTCTCCCATAACCTTAGTTAGAATAATCAACTAGTCATCTATACCAAGTTGATCTATCTGCTATCTTTTGTCAGATACCACTAAATTTTTTTATTCTGACATCAATGAAAAACTTAGTCATGAATGTAAAATATCATGATAGCAAGATATCTTAAATACTCCCCCATAGGAATATAATGAACATTCATGCTTTCAATATTCTCTCAACAAATTGTTTACTTGGCACTTGAAAGCTCTAATGCTCAGCATTCATTGTATCCTTAATATTGGAACTTGACTCTTGAATGACTTAGTATCCATTTTTTTACTTAGCATCTGAATTTCTTGGTATATATTTCTTTTTTAGAACTTGAGCGAATCGACACATACCATCTGCTCAGCACATACTAGTTCTTGGCATTAATTGTGCATATTTCTTGGTATATGCTAGTTACTTAGCACATATAGAGTTTTGTTAATTAATTCAACTTAAGTATTTTGTCACTACCTTACCAAAACCAAAACGAGATTTAAAACTCCATACTTTTCTTCTATGTTTAAAAGTTCATTAAGATCTAGTCCTATACAAAACAATTCTGCAGGATTATTTTTCATAAAATTGCTGATTTTGTTCTATAATGCCCTCTTATCTATTGTTGGGGTTGGATATTATAATTTTATAAGTGTGAATTGGATATCAATTCTAAAAAATTTAATTCTCCCTCCCATCCAATTGTTTTTTGATACCATCCTAGTGAGGTTATCTTTCGAGGATCGCAAATAAAGCTAATACCCCTTAAAGCTTTTGTAGCTCATATCATATCAGTTTCCCATGATGTAATTCTTTTACTTAGATTATCTCCTTCTTTATTTAGCTTAGTATCTTGTCTTATAATAATTTATGATTCAAAGAAGGTTAAGTTATGCTTCAACAAGTTCTTCTTGTAAGGGACATTTAATCCCCTAACATTTCATGTAGTTATCCTCATAGCTCCATGTGAAGGATCTTCCCTTTCTTAGATTTAAGCACATCATAATTTGTTTGTTGATTCCCTACTTTTCTTGATGCAATTTTGTGTTCTACTAGTAATTTCCTCCCTCATGTTTTGAGTTGTTTTCCATAGTTTGGAATCCCTGAGCTCTCTATGGTTTTACAAATATTTCCAATATTTCTCATAACTATAGCACCTAGTTATAGCCCATGGTGCTATAGCATGGAAAGGATTTGAGAAATATTGGAAATATTTGTAAAACCAGGTGCCATAACTATGGTTTCTAGAGTTTGGAATCCTTGAGCTTTAGCCCAATTTACCAATATTTCTAATTGCATTTTTAGTATTATTTTCAATTGATTCATCTACTGTATCTTTAGTTTATTCTCTTAGTTCTTGAATCATTTATTCACTAATATCAATTTTCTTATATCCTCCATTTCTTCCATCTGTTCTTTATTCATTTCTTCCATGATTTTCTTTATATTTACTTGATTTTGATCTATTAGGTCTATAACTCCAAACTCATCTGAGCATCGATTTGGTACTATCTCACACTTATTATAGTTTCTATTTCTATAGGAATTTGTGCCAACATGTGTCCATTTTATTCATTATTTTCTTCTATGCTTTTCTTCATGACCTTATCCTCAAATAGATTATTCCTTCCTATTGAAGTTTGCCAAAACTTGTAGGATTTTTATTTTAATATATTTGATTTCTTCTTAATGCCATTAAGAATAATATCTTCTCAATACTTTTTTGAGATTTGTGTCAACTTGAGGTGTTCTAAATTATTCATGTTGGGAGTCTCTATTCGTATTTTATTGAATGAATCATCTTCATCTTAATCCTTGTTGAGATACCCTATCAATGTTGGAAACACACAATTTAGAAAATTGTTGTTTCATCATTGATGCCAAATCTATAGATGAAACATACTTTTACCTAATCCCAATGTCATATCAATTTGATTGATGAAGAGGATTTGATAAATTTCTCATAACTATAGCACCTAGAAAAATGTTGAAGTGATGAAAAGGAAGTTACAATGGATATTTTATTAGATAGATTTAGATAAAGAAAAGTAATTATTTATGTTAAGAAAGCTAAGATAAGTTGACCAAAGAGTAAAATACTAAGAAGTGCTAAGTAGTACTAGTGTGAATCAACCTAAAGTTAGTTTCAAGAAAACCTAGTATTGACCAAGAATTAGCATTGACTGAGTAAGTTAGTTGATGCCAATCTAGAAAGATTTATAATAACCAAGAATTTTAGTTTCCACTAAGTATCAAAATTTAGAGATTTCAATCTGACAATAAGAGAACAAATTCAAAGAAATTGTAAGATGTAAAATGTGTTGAAGATAAGATTCATGAATTGCATTATTAAATCCAAGAAGGTGATTAGGTAATGATCTAACAAATAAATTATATAGAAGTTTCTAGAGGATGATCAACAAGATGGAAAAATGCATTGAATCAAATTGGATGTAATTGTAAACCCTAAGATCTATGGTGAATGTAGAAAATGACAAAGCACCAATTACCTATTTAAAGAGATATAAAATTGATCATTTGGTGTCATGTGTAGTCAATCCTAGAAAAGACCAATGAGTGTGTGTATGAGTGAGTTTGTATGTGAAGAGAAATATACAGAGCAAGGATGATCAAAAACACACAAGAGTGTGAATGTGAAGATAAAGGAGAAATATTTAGATATAATGTTGTTGTTGATAAGTGAATTAGACAAGAATGATTAAGTGTTGATGAGAAGAGTGCACTAATTTCTTGAGGGTGATCGAGTGAATTAATATCAGACATGACAATGAAAGACTTATTAGTGAACCAACATAAGGAACAAACAAAGATATGAACCTACAAAAGTGAGTTGTAACCAAGAAGGACTTGATTATGGAGAAAAAAATTCTTCTATGGCTAGACTTGTAGGAATTAGAACTCTATTTGCATACTTAGCCTACAATAATTCCAATGTATATCAAATGGAGATCAAATCCACATTTTTAAATGGTATACTAGAGGAATAAGTATATATTGAACATCCTATATGATTTATAGTTCCAAACAAAAGGAACATGGTATGTAAACTTAACAAAGCTCTTTATGGATTGAAGCAAGCCCCAAGAGAATAGTATGAAAGATACATAATTACTTAGTGAAAATTGGTTTTGAAAGAACAAATGATAAGAAAAACTTATATTTGAAGAATTGTAAGAAAAATGAAGTATTGTTGTCTAAGATATTTTTTGATGATATCATATTTGGATGAAGAGAAGCATTGGGTAAATCATTTGTTAATGAAATGTAATAGGAGTTTGAGATGTCTATATTTGGTGAAATAAAATTCTTTGTTGGATCACAATTATTTCAAATAAATTTTGGCATTTTCATTTCACAATCCAAATACATCAAGAAAATATTAAAGAATTTTGGTATGGAAGATTCAAGGCTAATGTGTACACCTATATCTATAGGAATTAAGTTATGTAAGACTGATGATTCTACTAATTTAAATCAGCCCTTGTATAGATCCATGGTAGAAAAATTGCAATATATTATTCACAACATTTCAGATATCGCTTTGGTAGTTGGGGTAGCTTCAAATCCTAAAGAGAATCACGTGATGGAAATGGAAAGTATATTGAGATATCTAAAAGGTAAATAATAATATGGATTATATTACAAGAGGAGTGATATATTTGAGCTAAAGGTTTTTATTGACTTGGATTTGGCTGGAAATATTGATGAAATAAAAAGAACTAGTAGAGGTGTATTCTTTCTAGGAAAAATATTGGTGTCATTAACAAGTAAGAAGCAAAATTGTATTTCCCAATGAACAACTCAAGCCAAGTATGTGGTGGCTACAGTGAAATATTCAAACATTATGTGGATCAAATGGTTACTAAAAGTATGAAGGAAAAAGTTATAGATTCATTAGTTATATATTTTGATATCACAAGTGCTACCAAAATTTCAAAGAACCTAGTGATGCACAATAAGAAAAAGCACATTTCTATCAAATATCACTATTTGAGAGAATTAGTTCAAAGCAAAGAAGTGAAGCTAGAATATGTTAATATTAAGGAATAGATTGGTGACATATTTACAAAACCATTACCCAAATATTCTAATGAATATATTATAGGTAAACTAGGGGTTATTCCCCTAAATAAAGCTACTTAAGAAGATAAGGTACATTGCATCACATGTGATAATAAGAACATTATACATAGTGGTGCAATATAGCTCTACTTTGGGACATTGGGCTATACTTTAGTACAACATAAAAATATCAATCATAGATAGATGAAAAGTATTATCCAGACATAAAAAATCTACATGAAGGTCTTGAAGCTAAGAGGGATACACATCTTTATAATTATTGTTAAAGAGGGAGAGATTACTGATAAAGGAGGTAAGATAAACCTCAAAGGGAGATAATTGTCTAAGATTAATTTGAAAATGCAAAATGATGATAGAGGGAGTTTTAAGAAATTTCATCAATGAGAATAAGAATGAAACTAAGTTTATTGGTCACTCATGCAAGTGAAATATTTTGGATTTTATGGTTAGTTAGCTACTACTAATATTTAAATGCTTGAGATATTTCTATCAATGCGAAAGAGGGAGATTGTTGGAAACTTACAATTGGAACAATTATTGTTTTATCATTGATGTGAAATCTATGGATCAGACATATTTCTAGCTAATAAAAATCTCACATCTATTGGATTGCTAAAGGGGATTTGAGAAATTTCTCATAACTATAACAACTAGAGAAAGGTTAAAGTTATGAAAAGGAAGTTATAATGGTCATTTAATTAGATAGACTTTGATAAAGAAAAGTAATTTTTTATGTCAAGAAATATAAGCTAAGCCAAGCAAAGAGTAAAATAGTAAGGAGTGCCAAGTAATGCTAGTGTAAACCAAGCTACATTTAATGCCAAGAAAATCTAGTATTGACCAAGCATTAGCATTGACTAGGTAAGATAATTGACGCCTATCTAGAAAGCATTACAATGACTGAGTATTTCCATGTTGATTATGTATCAAAATTTTGGGATTATTAAGCGATAGTAAGAGAAAAAAATCAAAGAAATCATCAAATCAAGCCAACTGATTTGATTTCTTGCAAGATGGAAAATGTTTTGAAGATAAGATTAATGAGTTGAATCATTAAATCCAAGAAGGTGATTAGGTAAAGACCTAACATAATGATTCTTGAGAATTTTCTAGACAATGATAAAGAAGATGGATAGATACATTAAATCAAATTGAATGTAATTATAAACCTTAAGATATATGGTGTTTGTAGAAAATAGTAAAGCATACATTTCCTATTTAAAGAGATGCAAAATCGATCATTTGGTGTCATATCGAGTCAAGCACAACTAAGCCTAGCCAATGTGTTTAGAAGTGAGCTTATATGTGAAGTGAGAGATACAGAAAAAAGTTGATTAGAAACACACATGAGTGTGAATGAAAAGCTAAAAGAGAAAGGTTGTAGATATAATGTTGTTTTTGATAAGTGAATTAGACAAGAAGACTAAAGTATTGAGGAGAAGAGTGGATTGATTGCTTGAAGGTTGACCAAACATATTAAGATTAGAGATGAAAATGAAAGACTAATTACTGAGCTCACATAAGGAATGAACAAATATTTGAATCTACAAAAGTGATTTGTAATCAGACAAATCAAACCTACTATATTCTTTCTTATCATTGTAAACATTTTGTATTGAAATCCTTTTAACAAAGCTTGACCTGACAATCATTTGAAGACTTAATAGTCTAGGTAAATCCTTTAACTAGGTGACATTCTAAATGGAATGATTAAAGTCTTCTTACAAGGCTACTCCTAGTAGGGTGATTAAATCCTCTAACTAGGTCACATTTCATAGTGTGTATTGTAATCTTTAACAAGATTGAGTCCTAAAAGAGCTCACTTTGAAAGAGTGAAAAATAGGTACATGTTGCTCGTAGTTTTTTCAAAATTGGATTTCCATGTCACATCTTAGTGTCAAATTGTAATAATTTTTTGTGAATATTTTTATTATGCAATGAAATTTATATTTATGACAATTTTACAGTAGAGTCCGAGCAACAATAGGATTAAAAAAACAATGAAGTGGTTAATGTTTAATTGTTCAAATGGTACATATAGATATTTAGTAATTGATTCACCCCCCTCTCAATTATTCCAAATATTTCTAATATTCAAGCCTATATTTTCTTCTTCTACTACTTAATTCTCCTCATAAGTCTCGTTATATTCCAGTCTTTCTCCACTTTGAGATTTAGTTGTCTTATCTATTTGAGTTCCATCTTTTTAGATATTAACTACCTCCTAATCATTTGGTCCATCTTGGCTATTTTTTGTAATTCTCATTAGTCTTTCCATTGAGTTCAAAGGCTGGCACAAATCTATACTTGTTTGTTTTGGACTTTTATTTGTCTTTTGTAGCCATGAGATAATATTTTCTTTTTCTTTTTCCTTGCTTTGTTTAGAGCTATTATTTATTGTCTCAATTTGATTGAGTGCCTAAAAGTGGTCTTTGTGGGCTTTTTCCCATAGGAATAGTTGATCACTAATATCATTATGGACAATCATCCTATCATACATCAACTTGCTATGAATGATCAAATTTTCTCTAATATTTTCTATAAATAGATTTTGTCATACACAAATTTTGTATTCTTGTAATCTGTTGATATTTTCCTCAATATTGCTACTTTCCAGTATATATGTAGGACTCTCTTAAAAATAAATAATTTTCCCTCTATTTGATCCTTGTTTGTTTGTTTCTTCTATCACTTGTTGATAAACTTGTTAATGACTGTTTTATCTATATCTACTACAACTATTTTTCCATCTTCTATGTCTAGTTCTAGACAAAATATTTCATGAGAAAAATTTATTTTTGCATATATAAATTGTTCAATTATGCCCTCCCTATTATTGGTAAGTTTCATGAACCAAGTAGTCAAATAAAGGTTTTCTTTTCTGAGGCTTATCTTGTAGATTTATGGAAAGAAATTTTTAAGATTTTTATTCATTTTAATAAACCTTGGGATTGTTATCCTATTATATTCTATTATGATTACTTCTTGGATATATCCCTCATATTTTCCAAATTTTATATTGTAAATTTATTGGTTTGTAATAACGTTAGTAGGTTTAAAACATGTATACCCTACTTCCAAATTGAATAAAAATTTGATGTCATTGAAATTTATATAGTTAGATTTGATGCCTATAAATTCACATATGGTGGAGCCTATAGGTTTCAAGAGTTGGAAATGAACTAGTTCTACTGGTAAAGATTTGGTGTAAACACAAATTAGAGATCAGTCTTTTTTACTAAAGACTCGCTAAAATTTGGTTCCCATTTGTATAATTTAAAATTAAAGCCTTTATAAAAGGAAAAATATTATGAAATAAATTCATCCCTAATAGGGACAAATGTACCAAGTTGAGGTGTCAAAACTATGACAGCCATATTCATTTTACAAAATTTCCTATAGCATGTACATTATTAGTGCTTTTAAACTATTAAGAAACCAAAAGAATAATACCAAGAGGATGAAAAAAAAAATAACCTAAGGATTAGCTACTTCCCATAAACAACTATATGTTCTGTAGATCTAGACCCAACTTTGAAACAAAATCATGAAAAAATTTCTACTCTTTTAGCTCTGCAAAACCAAGGCAGGTGCACCTAAGGGATAAAAGATTCACAACCTAATACTACATTCATTTTTTGTTCATTTCATGACATCTACTACAATATTCATCCCTTACAATAGATTGGTCACATTTCTTCTTAGATCTAAAAATAACTATAGGCAATAGAAGCTAACTAAAACTTAGAAATTAAGTGTAAACAAGTGCTAACTAGTGCTGACATTCTTCAAACATTAAAATAAAATTGATTTTATTTTAATCTTGATGCTTATCAATGGCTTCTTCATCTGTAGACTAAACAATTTGATCATTTCCTCAACCATTGGGATCTAGAGTTTACCTGATTTATTGACCTAATCAATTGCATTACAATCAACATTATCAATAGTTCTTACTAAAACTCATTCTTACACATATCCTTGCTACAACCTGGAGATCCTATCATATTCACTAAACCATTTACCTAATTAACTAAATTAAAAGAAATAGTGAGATGATATATAATTTATCCTAATTGTATTCAATTTAACAAGCTTTGCTCATGCAATCTCAAGATAACGAGGTAATAAAATGGAGACACAATTCAAAAGAAGAGATATGGGGAGAGTTCATCTTTGTATTAATTATTTTTTAGAATTGCATAACAACTAGAGTAGAACTCAAAAAAACTTAAAATGAGACACTATGATCCTAGAACATTAATGTATTCTCAGATTTTGGCAAAGAAAATACATCATAAAATTTGCATCCAGAACTGGGCTGAACAAAGCTTGGTAAAACTAAACTTGTTCAATGACTTAGACCCTTTCTCTAGCCCTAGAATCTTACTTATATAGTGTGAGATGTAAATTTTTTTAGGAATATAGAAACTAATGGTTGTCCTTAAGACAAAATGATATTTACATTGTTACTACCACAAAAACCAAAAATTGGTGCAACAGAATGTCTTTCATCATGAATATTCTTTAGTGGGGACTACTTCTATTTCACCTTTTGTTGCATTTCTTTGTTGATGAGATATTAATGATTGGATTTATTGTTGGTTTTTCTCCTTGATAGATGTATACAATTAATTTATTTATGATGGACCCAACATTGATTTTTGTAGACTTACTTCAGCTTTAGGTTCTCCAATCACATCATCCTATACTATTAAAACAACACTTATATCTAATTCTTCAGTTGCCATCTCATTAGTTGGAACTACTATTCTTATCACTGAGGTCGGTTGTTCCATTTTGTCTTCTTCTACTAATGTATCAATTTTTTGTTTCTCTTCTTGTTCCACATCATCTTCTTCTATTTCTATTTTCTTTGGATGCACAAAATCCTTCATTTATTTATTGAAAATTGTGTCATCAGGCCAATCAAAATTCAAGACCTCACATTATTTCTTGATCCAAAAAAATCTCATATTTCATTGATTTCAACAAATTCTTCTATGATGAAATTATAGAATAATTACACTTTAACAACTTCATCAATTGTCATTGCCCATAGCCAATGTCCTTTTTCACTTATGACTCCATTTATTTTGTAGCACAATAAATCATACAACTCTTTGGCCCATTCTTCCTTTCCCTTTACTTTATCTATCTTTTTAAGTGCATGGAGAAAGAGTCAAATTTCTCACTTAAATACTTAGAAAGACAAATCATTATCCATTTTTGCACTGCAATTTTATTTTCATCAAAATCAGACAAATTATTAGTCATATCAAAAGTTTTTTTTTGTATCTATTCATAAAATAGACTAGTAAATGAGACACACAAAAGGATGACATATTTATCCCTACCACCCCATTTATTCATGATAGGCTTTAGAGCATCTTCACCATTCCTTATTTCACTCCACATATCCAATATTTTCACCAATTATTCATAAAATATTGGCCAATCAATCTTATCTACTAGGTATAAGATTGTTTTCATAATTTTATCTTCGTACAAATCATTCAGCTTGACATATAAGATCCATAGTTTATTCTTTTCCTCCTCAAATTATTTAATAGTATAGAATTATGGCCTTTGTGTAGTTTTAGATAGTTTGACCAAGGGAGTTGACTTGAATGGTTTAGTTGGGGGATGAGGATAGGTAATTCGGGGTTGCCCTGACACTCCCACTTTTCTTTTTCCTAGTTTCTTGTCAATTTGGGATATCTAAGTTTCTAAATGATGTATCCTATTTCCTCTCTCCTAATTTTCCTTTAATATTTCTTCAAACTTGGTATTTAATTCCAAGAGTTTGCCTTTATCCTTTTTAGAAACTACCACCCCAAAATATGATCCCTGTTCTAGTCTCTGCCTCTTAGGGGTATGTGTGTCAGAAGTGCTTTTAGACCTCAACCTCTTGTATGGGGAACATGTTGTATGTTCTAAGGAACTACATACCCAAAAAAAAATTTGAATTTATATTTCCCTATAGTCACAATCATTATGGTGGTTAAACTCTTATCCAGCTCAATAGCTTTTCTGTGTATGATTTTGTTAAGATTTCTTTTTTCACATTCAGTGTTTGAATGACCCCAGCAAAATTATTCATTAACATATCTATTTTTATTCCCCAATATTTTTTATCTACTAAGGGATCATACTTTGGCTCAAAAAATTTATAAAGTCTAAGAGTTTACTATAAACTATCCATTTTTCTTTTTTGACCTCTCATTCTTCCAATGAGAACTTATTTCTAATTATATCCTTAGGAAAATATATAGTCTATATCTAAAACTTAGCCTTACTCCTTTCTCTAAGGTGGTCATAGAATCCCTCTGAATCAACAAAATGGGCATGGTACTGGGCCATCTGATATTTATCTAAGAATTTCCCTAGGTTTCTCCATTCTTTTTTAACAAACAAAAACTGATGAATGATAGTAATAATTGGAAAGAAAGTACCTTTAGATTTTCCTAGAAAATCCCTCTCCTCAAGTGATCCAATCTACCATAACAACTCATTGATCCCTACCTTCAAAGGTACTTGGAATTTTAGCACATGTACTTTTTGCAAAAAGCCATAAACTCTTAAAATAGTAGGGATAACATATGGAATAATATCCCCCAAATTATGGCTCACCAACAATACTTTAGCATGATCTTTAGGTCTTATTAATTCTAGTAAGGGCTATGGTATTCTAGGGATATCCCCTCTCAACAAAAATCTAAGCCTTGAAGAAAAATAGCTATCAAACTTAACAAAGCTGGCATCAGTTACCTCGCATGTCATGTCTACACTCCATAGTGGAACTGGAAGTCTTTCTCCACCTCTTTTGGGTTCTAGTTTCATCTCCTTGGAGAAAAACGTAACTCCTTTATATAAACAAATATACATTAATGTTGAGTACTAGTATAAGGGCTTGTTAACTTTTGCTTGCACTATTCCAATCAGACCACTATGAATTTCTTTACCCAAAAAGGTAGCAAAATCTAGAATTAAACTCATTCTATATTGCAATGTTTGAGTAATAATCAAAACAACAAAGCTTGGGATATGATCTTCTTCATCCATACCAAGGATTATACAAAGAGAGAAATATAGGTCATGTACCCTAGGATTAAAATACTTTTGCAATAAGGGCTTAGGGGTATTCTATGCAACCAAGAGAAATGACCCAATTTTAACAAAATGTTTTTGTAATGGCCCTCCTCTTAGATATACACTTTATGCATCATATCAGGCCTAAAGGTCTTCCAAGTCAATTTTCTCATGAAAATCATGGTTAGGTTTTAGCTTGAATACATCTTTAATTAGTTCAAGTGAAACCTTTAAAAGGTTATCCCCTACATGGTTTTTTACAATCCTAATAATTGGATCATATTTCATGGCCATATCTACCAATAGCTCATCATCAAAAGAGACTCTAGGGACAATCAATTTACTTATTTCAAATTCCTAGACATTTCTTATTGGAGTATCCAATTTTTATTCTACAAACCACTTCTTAAAGTGGGTTGAGTTTTTGTAGAGTTATACATTTGTTTTGAAACACAAGAGTGGGAAGTCTAACAAAGTTGTAGATGCTCTTAGTAGAAAACAAATTTTGCTGAAAGAAATGCAGATAGAGGTGGTTGGGTTCAAGGAACTCATTACATTATATCTAGATGATCCTAATTTTGGTGAAGCATGGAAGGTTTGTACATAACCTATTACACTTAACAAGACAAAGTTGTTGGATTTCATGATCCAAGATAATATTTTATTCAAAGGAGGCTAATTGTACATTAATAGAAGTTTAATGAGAGAGATTGGCTAGACATTTTAGTAGAGATAAAACTATAGCTTTGGTCATTGAACATTACTATTGGCCATAGTTGTAGCAAGATGTGATGAAGTTTTTACAAAGTTACAATGTATGTTAGATGGCAAAAGGAGTGAAGTAGAAGACATGGTTGTATCATCCATTACCTATACTAGAGAAGTTGTGGGTGGATATCAACATGGATTTTGTTCTTGGATTATCGAGGACATAGTGGGAGCATGATTCTAATTTTCTAGTGGTTGAAAGGTTTCCAAAGATGGCACATTTTGTTCCTTGCAAGAAGACTAGTGATGTTATTCATGTAGCAAAATTATTTTTCAAAGAAGTGGTGCAATTACATGGTCTGCCAAAGAGTATAGTTTCAGATCAAGGTATCAAATTTTTTGGGTATTTTTGGTATACAGTGTGGAAGAAGTTGAAGATAGATTTTAAGTTTAATTCATCACATCATACACAAACTGATTGATAGACAGAAGCTGTGAATCACATTTTATGATATTTGCTAAGATGCTTGGTTGGTGATAAAGCAAAAGGATGGGATATGATTTTACCACTGGCAAAATTTGCATATAATAATTTTTTCAATAGGAGTATTGGTGAATCACCATTCTGGATTGTATATGGGAGTAGTTCTAGAATTGCTTATGAACTAAGGTAGTTAGATAAAGGAGAGATAAGTAGTGCTAAAGTAGAAGATTCTAATGAAAAGATAGATGGACACATTATAGTGGATGACAATCTATTATTTGAGAAAATAAAGCATTTATGAAAAAATTTGATAAAAAGGGTGAAATAAAAGTCATTTCTCACCATGAAGTTTTGAGAGTTATTTGTGTAAAGTGATCTTCTGGGAATTCAACCAATTTGAATGAATTATTACTAAAAGCTTTCTTATTTTCTCAAACCCTACAAGGAAAAGATGTCATCCACTAGTAGCAAGTCAAAGAAAGGTTCAAGCATGTTGGTTTGAGGTTTGGAATGGAAGGCACTAGATTTTAAGTTGACTCCTGTCATTGTAGAAACCCTAGATCTGAGTGGAGTGCAATCACAAATTCCTCCAAAGGTACTATTAGTTAATGATATTTGTTCACATTTCAAATGTTCTAAACAAGATATTGGTACACTAGATATGGATGAAAGTTTAAAGGAGTTATGCATTGTATGTGTGTTGAAACCTAAGCATTAACATCTCGAGACAAAAGGTTTAACTCAAATTCATCATATGCCATAGGATTTCGAAGTAAAATGGATAAGGTTTATCCTTAGTTGTGTACACAATGGTCAACTATGCTTGAAACAACCAACTATGATAATCAAGAAGATGATCCATAAGATCACTAGTCTTCTAATGTTGGCAAAAGAAAAAATGACTAAAACCCTAGGTCGGGTTGAACTAGAGAAGAAAAGCCTTGTCGAGTGGGATGGAAGGGGAATGAAAATAAGTTGTGTCACTGACATGGAATTGAAGTTTGACATACATGTCATAGCTCACAAAATCTACAATTCAAGTAGATTGAATAGTGTATCTTGTGAATTAGTTGACTTAGCATACAAGGTGGTCAAGAATAAACTTTCTCTTGACCTTGTCGAGTTATTGTTGAACTAGTTCAACAAGAACATGGAGAGCATCAAAACTTCCAAGAACAATCCATGTAAGTTTGGTCCACTCTTAACCTATTTATTTTTCTATGTTTAGAATTTCTTCCCATCAAAAGGTACAGTAGTTTGGAGAAAAGATTTACCAATTCTATATTAGATTAATGAGTGCAATGTTGAAATGGGAGAGAATTATGCAAGAATTATGGATAACTACTTTGATGCATTTAAAGAGAATAACAGATTTAGGATTCCAAAGAAGTTGGTTGAATATTACAAAGATTTTTTTTATTTCATGGTTGATAGTGACAAAGTGTACATTTAATTAGCTAGGCCAAGAATAGTATGGGTAAAGCCTTTAGGATATGAGGTGAACATTTATGAAACCAAAGACATAATTGAGGCATTAATAAATGAACCTTTTGATCCTAAGGCTTCTTACTTTAGCACCTATGATGAGGAATAGGTTATGATTGCACTGGAAATACAATTTCCTTAGGTAGTTAACAAGGGAAAGAAGAGAATTGCCAAAAGAAAAACTAGTTCCACTCTTCTGTTAATTGAAGGAATTGGAGAGGATGAAGAAGTAGAAGATGAAGAAAATCAAAGGAAGAAGAGCCATTGGAGAAGAAAGGTAAGGTAATCATTGCCAAACTTTCCAAGACATCTACTATTGTTGTAAGAATTTTCCTAAGCACAAAATTCACCCAAGAACTAAGAACTCAAACACAAGCACAATTGTAGACCAAAAAGATAGAGTATGATCAGAATGATGATATATTCAATATGCCATGTTAAGAGTACACTAGTAGTGCCTATATATTAAGGCCTTTGAGATTCATCTAGAATGCCTCATAATCAACACCATGATATGTCATACAACTAGGCACATGTCCACCAGATATGGGTTATCTTCCACTAAGAAGGAAAGTATGTGCAATGATCAGAGGATAAGCCTACAAGGGTGTGACATGCAAATCAGTGTTGTAGAAACCATGTGCTGAAATAGAGTTGTGTACTCCTATTTTATCAATATGACAACTCAAAAAAGTGCACAAAATCCTAATTGTCTCACAAAATAAAATAATCAAATAATGCATTAACCTAAGTAAACTTAAGTGAGTGCAAATAGTAAATACGTATTTACACCAACACACCCCCTTAAGTGAAACTAAGGGGAATTCCCTTAAGCTTACAAAAAATAGGATGAAAATGCATAATGGGTCCCAACTACTAGGCCATGTTAGGTACCCATGTACATAATGAAGATGCAATCTCTTGTAAAGTGAAGAAAGAGGGAAAATCTCATGGGGAAAACCCTCCCTCAAAAAGAGAGATAAATAGTGATGCATGGATGGATGGAGTAATCAAGACCCCCCCATTATGACATACATCATGTATATACATAAGTTGAAAAATGAGAGAAGGAAGAAAGATAGAATAGGCTGCCCCCACAAAAAAGAATGCTGACAAGTGAAAGTTGCTCCAATGAGGAAGCTAGCCCAAGAATGCATAATGGTGTTCCTCCCCTTAGGAAGAAAAAAAGGCAAAGGTATAGTCTTGAAGATGTATGCTGGCCCTAGAACCTACTCAAGTATCCCTGCGCTGATGCTGATGCTCGCCCCTTCCAACTGTGTTGAAAAGAATGAATGCAGATCTAGCAAGGATGTTTATTGAACCTATTCAACTGAACCATCTATCTCCTCTATTGAAAAAGAGACCTCTGGCAATTGCTATTCATAAGGATCAAAAATCATGCCAACCTGTGAAGATTGATCATGTAGAGAATGGAAATGAGGGTTAGAGTGAGCCCTCAAAATAATTATAGAAGGATCACCCTCATCAATGTGAAGGTGTAAGTCCTTGATTCTGTCTCCCAAGTCAACTAAAGCTAGAGCTGGAAGATGAGATGTACCATGTTGTGTTGGACCTTTCACTATGGCAATATAAGCATGTGGACTGAACTAATGTGACCTCTTACTATAATTGTTGATAGAACCCCACATATCTGAACCTATTAAAGCACTATCATTGGTGTCATTATCAGTTTCCACTGTTTATGATGTGCAGAGAGGAGTAGAGGATAAGCTAGGTGAACTTTCCTCAAAGTGAACACCCTTCTCCACAAAGATCTCATAAGTCTTTGGATCCATAAGTTTGTAAGCCTTTGCATTTTCTTCATAATCGATGAAAGTACAAGGCCTAGGTGCTAGTGCCTTGCAACTCCTGGAAGATAGATTTTCCCATGCTAGACAATTAAAGACTCTGAAGTGACCCACAACTAGTTGAAGAAAAATTGGAGCTCTAGAAGACTTCCCTTTATCATACTTCTCCTTGAGATTCATATCCACTAAACATGATGAACATTTTCCCTTAGAAAAGTTGATATTAGGTAGACCTTTGACCATGTATTTTGAGAAAAGTTGCTAAAGAGAGCAGAGGTCAAGGTGACCAAATCACTCATGCCAAGAGTTGATTTTTGAAATAAAGTGAGTCAACAAGGCTTGAGAAGGAGGCCTAGGCACAAAGTGGGAGAAGGAATAAAACCTCTTTTCATCATTAACTTTCCCCGCTACAACCAAGGAATCATCTTTAAGACTCCACACCATCACTAAGTCTGGAAGGAACTCAACTTTATGACCATCTCCAAGGTGTGTGATTTGGTAAACTAATAGGAGTTAAGGTTTGGAATGTAGAGAAAATATTTGAATTCCTCATGTTTGATTTCCGCATCTCCTTTCCATTTAACTTCCATTTTATCATCATCTCCTACGAAGATGGGTGGTACCTTTGACCACTTCAATGAAGAAAAGTCTCCCTTTGAAGAACCCACACGGTAAGAAGCACCTAAGTCAAGTATTCATTCTGAAGAAGAACTTTTATTTGCCATAAGTGCTTGACCTTTACCCTTTAAAGAGGTTGGATTTGAATCCTTGGAAGTACCTGACACTTGAATCTTGTTCTTCCTAAGTAGATTTTCTAACTCATCAATTTTTTTTTTCTTGGAATGATGCTCATCATTAGTTATCTTTTTCCAATATACACAAAAGAGGTTTTCCTTCTTTTCATTACTTCCCTTCTTGTTTGAAGAAGAATTACCTTGTTGAGAGGAGGATTGTTGTGTCTCAAATTGTGTTTTCTACGTCCACTACTTCTTGTTGTTGTTGCATTTCCCTCCTTGACTTGATTGGTCCTCATCACTAGCCACCAAGGATTTGGTTTTTGATGACTTGAGAAGTTCTAAATCAATCAAGTGATATTTCTCAACAATCAACATATCTACAAATGCATCAAATGTAGGCTTTTGGTAAGCAGATCCCATGGTCAACTTGTGAGTATTAAAACTCAAAACAAAAGAAGCATACTTAGAAGGTAGCATCTCCAACATGTGATGAATCAACTTGTCATCCTTCATGGGATTTCCACAATCTTTAAGAAGTGCCCCATACTCATTGGCTTTGATGATGTATTCTTAAATTCTATCAAACTTATGTAGATCCAAGAGAAGTAGATCATCTTCAATCTAAAATCCCTTTTCTTCATCCACCTTACCATACAATTGTTTAAGTTTATCTTAAGCTTCTTTAGATTTTGAAAAATTGGTAATATGAAAGAGGAGAACCCCATGTACACAACTCTTGATAGTTCCTAAAGCCTATTGGTCAAGAGTTTGCCAATTAATGAGTTCTTTAGCTTCAGTAGGTTTCGTAATCGTACCATCAACATAAAGACTATATCCTTTTTCCATTAATCAATTCCATGCAATATCTTTGCATGTAGAATAGTTGTGTGAAGTTAGATTAGGACTTTTAAAACCCATGATGTAGAAAATGGAAAGAACACAATAGAGACACACAAAAAACACATTACACATCCCCACTTTTCACTCAATCAAAAGAACCCCCCAAAATATATTCTTTTTGGTGCTTTATAAGTAGTGCGTGTATAATGGGCCACTTGTCAAAATGAGAAAAGTGGAAATATTTGGTTTTTCTTTTATAACTACCTTATGCGGCTTAAATTATGTCACTTAAATACTATAGCTCAAATTTACAACAATTTTGAAAAGGAATCAAAGCTTTACAATGCTGAAAAAGGCCTAATTCTAAAAGTGAGATTTTGATCCACACATCCCTAGGATATGACTTCAAATCTAGAAATTAGATGAAAAAGTCTCAAAAAAATGAAACCTGAAAAAGTGACCAGACGTGCTTGTACGAAGCATTTGAAGTTACAAAACATAGGATTATGCAGGTATAGTCACCCAAAAATGCAATTTCTACAAAATATATGTACTAAAACAAAAAAAATATAACCAATAGAAAATTTAGGAAATTCTACCCAATTTTAAAAAATTTACAACTAAATCGGAGTCCAAATGTCCAAGTTAAGGGCTCACAAAGTTAGGCTGCCAAACTGAAAAGTAATCTAGAGAGGGGTCTAGAGTAAAAATTGTGTTTAAATTTGATATTCAAATGGCCATCACTATAGTTGTAAAATGGCTAGGTATGACAATCAAATGGATGTTAAATTTAACCTAGTGCAAAAATGACATCAGCAAAAAAATGCACATTGCTGACATGTTAGGCTGATGTAGATGTCCATATAGATGATGTGGCAATATGGTCAATGTCTATGTGCTGATGAGATGGCCTTCTAATGACTAGCTAACATGTCAAATAGTACACATGGTGAGTAGTGGGCCTGTACATATGTCAAAGTAGCAGACATCGCAACCAATCCATGTGTCAAAACAAGTGGCTAATAGCAGGCCACGTGGTGGCTCCTTATAGGTTTGCATCTCCTTGTACTCCTATGTTCAAGTTTTCCTTGGGTGGAAAAAAGTGTCCAATTACGTGCACCAAATTTTCACACATGGTCGCTAAATGTTTTAAATAGCTATCAAAAGGTTTAAAATTTTTGTTGGAATCTACCTTGGATGCTATAGTAGGAGATTAAATGTAGTCACTAGTATTAATAACCACCACGCTTTATGTGCCAGAAAGGAAATGAAGGTCATCACAAGCCAAACTCTATGTGACAGAATTTGTGAAACAAAGGAAGATTTTTTTATGGGCCAGAAAAAAACTTTCACTACTCCAGATTATACTTCACATGATACCAAAGATGCTTCGCGAGCCAAAAAAGAATCAAAACACATGGTAGCCAGAATGATCTTATAGCTACCAAAAATTATAATCTAATAGCTATTAGAATTAGAAAAATGGTAGGGACTTATAATGTATAGGCCCATATTCATAGAGGGTAAACACCAAATGGTGTTTAAAAGTGCAAGGCTACGACAATAAAACAAATGACTGACGTCAGAGGTAGAGGGTGGCTGATTTGATTAATGTGTTGCAAAACTTTTGGGTAACCATTGGATATGTAGTGTGAACCCATTAAAAATGTGATGAAGCCCCACTTAATACCTATGATTAATACACCCTCCTCTAACACAATAAAATATGCCATAAAACTACAGAGTTGGGATCTGACAGCCTAGTTCTGGTAAAAAAATTTCTCTGTTGAGTGCCCAAAGGGAAAAAAAATTAAAAAATTTGCAGTTAAAAAAGAAAAGAAAAAATATAGATCCAAAAATAAATTAATGAGATCTATAAATGACCATACCCAAACTACAAATTAGGACCTCCAAGTTTTGATTTGTGAAAAAAATTTGCCTCACAATTGACTTTGGGCTAAGATAGCTAATTTTATAGTCGATTTTCACTAAATCAACATTTTGGATGCAATGACAAGGTTAGATCTAGGTCTAGACACTCCCAATTTCTATAGTACTCTAGATTCAAGGTGAGGTGCTAAAGCAATAGTGGTCTTGAATGACTATGTGATGAGAAAATCTCCAAGAGCTCTGATACAATGTAAGAATTTGGTATAGCTTTGATAGCATGTAAGAATCTTCCTAAGGGAAAAATTTTCCTAGGAACTAAGAACTCAAACACAAGCACAACTGTAGACCAGAAAGAGAGAGTATGATCAGAATGACAATATATTCAATATGCCATGTTAAGAGTACACTAGGAGTGCCTATATATAAAGGCCTCTGAGATACATCTAGAATGCCTCATAATCAACACGATGATATGTCATACAACCAAGCACATGTCCAACAAATATGGGTTATCCTCCATTAAGCACAAAAGTATGTGTGATGATGAGAGGATAAGCCTACAAGGGTGTGACATTCAAATCAGTGTTGTAGACACCATGTGCTAAAATAGAGTTGCATACTCCTATGTTGTCAACATGAAAACTCAAAAAGGTGCACGAACTCCTAAGTGTCTCACAAAATAAAATAATAAAATAATGCATTAACATAAGTAAACTTAAGTGTAAATAGTAAATACATATTTACACCAACAATTTGTTCACTAGAAGATCATCCAAGAACGAAATAGATAAAGAAGGAGGAGAAATAACCTTCAAGAGGTCTCCACCCACCTTTGAGGAAAGAATCAAAAGTTAGAATGAGGTTATAGCATTGTGAATTTCAAGCCACTAAAATATGAGACCAAGATTTCAAATGAGTAGAGGCTAATATAAGATATATTAATATCAAAGATGGGTAAGTGGAAGTACTCACTTGACTAGCTAGGCTAGCATATTCTTGATGGTTTGATGGAAAAGATTAAGCAAAGATGGAAGTATGCCATTAATATTGGAAATGATATATATGAGTAGATCCTAAGGCAACTCATGCCAAATTTGGATGACAAGGAGGTGAAAGAATCTTTGAAGAAAAATGAAGAAAATTTAACTTCAAGATTCAACACTTGTCTTATATTGTTGAAAGGCATTGAGCATGTTGTGAAGAATGCTACAAACACATGGAATAATGTCTATATTCTTCACAAATTGAGTGATTTTGTACTTAGTGTAAGTGACAAGGATGATGATGATGATCAAGAGAAGGATGAAGAGATTGATAATTAAGAGGTCACTCATTTTGATAATGTAGATGATGAAGAGGAACATGGGTAGGAAGCTACTATGGAAAATGCTCAAGATATTGAGGAGATCAACCCAGTTAAAATTGCTGTAGTATTCATAGCCTCACTTCATCATTCTCTTAGAAAAATACTGGAAACACCAAGCCTAGAGAAAGCTTTAGTAGGATTGATTGTGACTAGCACTAAAAGCACAAGCACTCAACCAATCTTGGCACCTTTCTAGCTCAGTACTTCATTGATAGAAGTGACAAGCAATTCATCTACCAAGATGAAAACTCTTCCTTCTATATTAGTTTTTTCTACATAAAATATTTTTACCATTGGTATTTCAACGAGTGTAGTATCAACTTTTTCAGCAAGTTCTACTATTTCTACAATTGTTTCCATTCCTAGTATGCAAGTAATAAGTGAAAGGATAGTTGAGACCAAGCCTCAACTAAGAGGCAAAGAGAAGGAAGAGGGTTTAGATCTTAATGGCAAGGTTATCATTCCTAAATGGAACATCTCAAATCTAAATCCTGATTAGGTGCAAATTTTTGGAGAACTTATTCAAAAGAAAGCCAAGTAGAAAATGCTTAAAAAGGAAAGAAATAAGAAACTCAAGGTAATTGAGGATGATAAGAATATTCTAGTAGAGGCTCTAGGCATAGAGATTAATACTGAACCAATTTTGTATTAGTTAGTAGAGGTATTCCATAAATATAATGAACATTTGGATGGATAGAACAAATTGTTGCAGAAAGTTGAGAAAAATTTTGCGAATAAAGTTTTATATCTAATTTCTCAACAAATTACCTTTTATCAAGTAGAATTATCTACTATTCTTGGCTCCCTAGAAAATGCCTACATCAATGTATCTTTACTTTTTGTAAACTTTGTGATACATCAATCTTCACTATGGAAATAAGACATAAATTATCAAAGATTGATGAGGATCTAAAGGTAAGTGCACAATAGTTGCAACTTGACCCAAGTTCAAGCTCTATCCACCTCAACAAGATCAGATTTTTGATAGATAAGTAGGAAAATTAACTAAGAGAGTTTAACTATATTTTCATGCTCAACCTCATAATCATTTATCATATTGAAGAAAGATCTAAAATTATGTTCACAAGAAATAATATTATTTCCAAAAAAAATTACCAATTTATCTCTCAATTCTTGCAATAACATTTGGGTATCCTAGGATCTCATTAAAACATAGCTTCCTATAGCCTTCTAATTGGATTGGCCTTTGTTGTGATCCTACCCTAGTTTTACCACTAGAGCTAGATGTATTATTTGTACTAGTGTTTGTAGCCATCTTTACATTAAGTTCTATTTTCTGAGAAGGTGAAGGAGGGATATTAAGAGTAATAGTCTTATTAGAAAAAATATTTAGCATTGACCTAGGAGGTATACCTATTTTAGGAGTAACTAAAGTTTTAACATTTGAAGTGCTATTGATAAAATGGATTCTCCTTTTTAAATCTGCAATAGAACCCTCATTTTCAACTATCTCTAGTTGGTCTTTTTCCAATTCTTTCCTCTCCTTTATTTTCTCTTCCAACTCTACATCAAATGATGACATAGTAACTTGAACTATTGTCACTTTCATTGGTTCTCTTATTTTAATACCAATCATCTTCTTCTTTCCTTTATTTTTCTTAGTTAAAAAAGGTTCTTTATTTTTGTCTTCATGTGGCAAAATTTTTAGAGGTTTATAACTTTTCACTTGTCTAACCACATGGGCTTCCTTCTAAAATTCTTGTCCATACTCAACAAATAATGTTTCTCCTTTATTTGATTAGCAACATCATCTAATATCAATGGCTTCCAAGGAGCAATAACATTTTCATTCTTCATTTTTAGAGCAACAATTCTTTTGACAAAATGTTATCTTTCCTCTATCACTTTCCTTATATCTTCTTCTATTTCCTTCTTAAGACATCTTTCTATTTGAAATTGCTCAAAAAATTGCATTTTCAACATGCTACAATTATCAAGATTTGGTATAATCTCCTCAGAATTGGTAGTCATGTTTGTATCTATAGGGTATACATGTGTTGATTCCTTATGGGAATGATTTGAAAGGATGGGGTCTTGATGGGTATGGAACAAATTATTGTTCTACCTTTGTTCCACATCCATTAGATCTTTTTATATTATCCTCCTCACCTATGAATTCTAGGGTGTGATGAAAAATTTCATCAAAAATATCACTAATAGACTTAGAAATTTTGTAGGAAGACTCTTTCTCTCTAATAGAATGATAAAACTCTCTACTAGTAGAATTTATTTCTTGAGGGTCTGATTGTTTTGACAATTGACTCTTCTTTGCTGACCAACCTTTTCTTCTTCTAAGAGTAATTTCCCCTTCTATATCTACTTTAGGATTTGTAAGGCCCACACTTGTACCCTATTATAAAATATAAGGAATGAATATGATTAGGAATTAATTAGGCCATGATCAATAATTTTGTTAGTAACAATGATTCATGAGATCATATAAGTGATTGATGTAGATTTTGATTATTATAAGGTGGATACCCTATCCAATAACATTAGGTCAATAAGATATGACCATATGAAAATGAAACTCAACATGTTCAAGTTGAGAACCTAGTCACGATATTCAAGGTATGATTTAGTAGACAATTAGGGGAGATGAATTAACATTCACTCTAGTAAGAAATAACAATGAGTATAGATCAAATGATAACAAAACATAATGGTGCACTCATAGATTAGTTTTAAAATATGATGATATAATTTGGAAACATTCATTGGCATGAGAAGTTAATCCTAGGGGCACACACACCTTGTAACAAGATAAAAAGGACATTGTTTGAAATATTACTTTGGTCAGCTGATTTGAAAGGACACTAATTGACAAGTTTGCACCATAGTGATTTTCACTTATAACATACATATTAAGATCCATTTTACATTTTTTAATGATTTAATAGATATGACTTCGATGTTTCATTGTTATGATAGAAAAGGATTGTGATGGGAATTAGAATGGTAATTTTGTTATGATTAGAAAGATTAATGTTATACATATAATGATATTTCAATGTTTTGAATATTTTTTGGAAATGATTAGATGGAAGCTAACTGAATAAGTTAATGCAATTAAGTGATATTAGATTATTCTACACATATCTGCATGTATTTCTATATTATTTCATTGGGCTATTGACATTAAGCTGAGTTTGTAGGAAATTTGAACAATGGAGACTATTCAAGGAAACAAGGTTCAAAACTATGTGAACATAGTAAAACCAAGGTGAATTTTGGAAGATTCAAAACCTTTTTGTATTGTGTAATTTCATAATGTGATTGTGCATGGGTGTTATAAGCTTAAGATTATGATAAATTAGAGACATGTCATTGTGATGTGTAAAGTGTTTTAATGTGTGTGTGTCATTTGATACTTGTGTTGTCTGTGTAAATGACATGTCATATAGGTTTTTTGGGAATGAAGTCACTTAACCTAAATTTGATCCCCACTACAAAATTAAGTTAATCCACTTTGGAAAGTGTTAGAATGAATCACCTTCATGATGATATCCAAATTCAAATTTGATAGGAACTTTAGGCAGCCTAAAAGTGGTTCCCAAGTGCTAGTTCAATGAAAATAAGTCACCCACGTGGTAGTAGTATAGGCTGGGGGTCTAGCTACACCCATAAGTTGGCTAAGCGGACCTAGGAGACCCTCTAAACTAGTAATTTTCAAGCCAATTCGAAAATCAGAGTACCAAATGACTTTTTCCTCACCCCTCCACTTGGTTAAGTTCCTATTGGTAGAAAGGTACTAGGGTGTAATAGGGGTAGCTGGGGATGGAAGTGGAGGTCCTTTTAGGGAGCTTGTGCCAAACTTAGTGGTTGTTCACCCACTCTCTAATTGTAGAGATGGACATAGTTTTGGAAGAGGAAGCTTGGAAGCCAAGGAAGGAAAGATCTCGATCACCATTTGATAAACATAGCTTGGAAGGAGGTTAGTGCTTCATGTCATATTTTCTTCATCTTGTGAAAGTTGAAGATGGAAATTGTGAGAGTGCTTCTGGTAAGAACTATGTGTATGAAATAGTGCATGTTGTAAATGTTGTGTATATGAGCGAGCATGTTGAATCTATTTGCATTTGGTAAATGTTTTATTGAATTGTGGTTGTGGATTGAATGTTGTGTTGGGTGTGAAGGCTTCACTCACCCTTGGGAGGGAAGAGAAGCCTTGGGGTGAAGGGGTTAGTTGGGCTCAACATTGAAGTTGAGAAATCTTGCTCTTGGAGATGGGACAATTTTCTTTTTTTAATGGAGTATGGGCTCCTTTGAAGCCATATGCCTTTCTAATGTTCCATGGGAGGTATAAGTGAGGATATGTGAAGAGGAGTAAGTTTTGACAGCCTTTTGTGGCATGTTTCTTGAAAGCATTATTGAAATATTGGAATTGCAAGATTTGTTATTTCACAAGGATATGGCATTCTTCTCCTTGAAGAGCCCACCTTCACCCAATGTTCATGATTCCATTTGTCAGTCATTGTGCAAGCCTTGGTTGGGGATTGTAAATGTGTTGTTAAACTATGGTATTCATGTTGGTTCTTCTTATTGTGATGTTGTTCAAATGTATCCTGATTGAGCCTTGTTCCGCCTAGTGCAGGGGTGCCCTCTTTATGGGCCTAGGTTGGGAGGTGAGCCTCCATGGTTCTATAATTTTGATCTTTGTAGGGTTTTGATGCACTTGGATACTAGGAAGTCATGAAAATTTCACTGCATAAGGAAGTAAATACTATTTTAAATGAGTTGATGATGGAGATACAACTCCAACTTGCTTTGTGTTCTATTGATGTTGTGTAAGAGTATTGAGCTATTCATTCTCAATTGACAATAGAGGGATTGTGAACATTTGTGTGTTGTGTAAGATCTACCCATTTGTGTAATTCTGTATGGTGATTCACCACCTTTCTGTGCATCTTGAATGTTATTGTAAGAAGTATACAATGTGGTTCAGAGATGTGAGATCTTATTTTAAAGTTCTTGATCTCCTCCATGTTTATGTAGCTTTTCCAAATGGATTTAATATCATGAAAGAACTGTAATGGTAGGAATAATTTTCATCATTGAACTTTATTATCATTTTGGCTTAATTATGCAATAGGTGTATATGCAAATTCAATTTGAATCCTTCTCAAGAGAATGCACTATTAGTTCTCGAGTTAATGGTTCCAATGGTTCCAAACTTCATAAGTCGTCAATAAAAACAATCAAATAGTATTATATATAATCTGGTTATGGAATGTGTATATGTTTTTGCATTGAGTCTAATGTTCAAATGTTGAACGAATTCATCAAACTAGACTATATATATAACATAATAATAAGTAACTCCTAATTTATCATTACAACATATTATGAATACCTTAAACTATAGAAATAGAATAACAAATTGATCACATAAAATATATAAGGCTTAAGACATAAGCTTGCTAGGTGCACATTTTATTCTTTGGAAAATGTATGGTAAAGGAAAATAAATCTCTTCCTATAATACATACATTAAAATAACCAAAAAAACATTCCCTAGAATCAAGTAGATCAATATTGATAAAGAACCCTATATCCTAAATAACATATTTTAACATAACATACACTTTAAATTATTAATTGCAATAGGGGATCACGAAGGTCATGTGACTCAAGTCACTATCTCACCAAATCAAGAAAACCTTTTTTTAAAAAAATTATATACATAATATCTATAATGAGCTATTAACAATCCTAGACTAGTACCAAGTAATAATAAAAGAATATTATTTACATACAAAACCTACTATATATCATTACCTAGGTGCCTAACACTTGTCAAATCACTGCAAATTTAAATAAATCTAATTTTTGACATTCCACACCTAGAAAAGAGGGAGAGTTAGGCATTGGAGAAAAAGGGGGGAAGAATTAAGTGCAATGGGTATGACTTTGTCAGTCCAAGTTAGCTTAAGTACAATTTAGGATCTTTTGTTTATTCCTTGCATGTAGATATTTGATGGGGAAGATAACACACTTCATTGCTTGGCACGTGGGTCTAGGAATTAGTATATTAGAAAAAAATTCTTGGAAAGGAAATGTAGATTAGGATGTTTTATATGTGTTAGAGGGTTGGGAATTAATGGTATTTTTGTTATGGATAGACAAATGCATAAGATAGTTAATTGTGTCTTGAGGGATAGGAGGTTAGAAGTTGGTATGTTAGGATAAGGCATTAACAAAATTTAAGGGATAATGTTAGAATGAAAAGGGGGCATATTAGGCTAATAAACATCATGAGCTTAGTATAAAGTTAATGTATTATATGGGGCTTATTTTGTGTAATTTAGTTTGAATTTTTATTAAGGGACATATCATTTAGTGCCTTTGCTAGACATTTAGATGTAAGGAAAAAGTGGCAATTTTATAGTATCACTTGGATATAATGATTCTATTATGTGTGTGTTTTAATAGGAATATGATAATTAGGATGTTAGATTTTTTTATAAAGAAAATTAATAGTTTTGGTGTTGTTAGGACATTAAAAAAAAAAAAGTAAAGTAGTGTTAGGTAATCTGAATATGGATAGATAAATGGATAGGATGTAGGTTAGAAAAATATAGTAGCTAGTTGATGGTATTGGAATTTGAAATAATAATAATAATAATAATTATTATTATTATTATTATTATTATAAAAAATAATAATTATGGAAGTGATAAAACAAGTGGCTAGTAGGATAGTTTTAGTGGAGATTCATTAGATTATGAAATAAATTAAATTTATAGTCAATTATAATTAAAAATGGATGTTAAATTTATTAGTAATTAATATCATAGTTAAACATTAAGACTTGTGATAAAATTTGGTAATTATGTGTAAATTTAGTATTACTAATTTAACAATTGATATTCACTAATTAAAGTATATATATCATTTATAGGTAAGTAATCTCTTCACAAACTATGACCAATAAATGTAACTTAAGTAATGAGTAATATGATCTCTAGGAAAAGGTAAAATATGACATTTAAAGTAGTACATTAGTTTGGACATGGGAAATAAATAAATATATTTCTATACCACCTGAGGTATTTCAATTTGATGATACATAATGATGCATAATATGAAATTATAATTCCAAGCTTTAGGTGATCACCCAATTAGGAAGTTGTGCATAAGAAGTTGATGAAAGTTAAGGTTTGTAGGATTGGGTTAACATCAATGAAGCTAGTGGATAATTCCTTGTCAATAAACAAGCTTATTAGGGCATGTATGCCTAATTAGTTTTAGTGCTAGGATCATTGAAAGAAAAAAATTATCATTGATTAAGGAATGGTGAATGATAATCCAATTATAGTAGTTTGGAGAATAAATAATTAATCTTTAATAGTATATGTTCAATAAGAAATAGCCATTATGAAATAATTAACAAATCGATGTAATAGCTAAGTTTTTTTAAAAAAATTGGTTGTGTTTGTTCTATGAAATTTAGGGCATGACAAGACTCTTCCTAACATAAGCCCAAGTATTCTTTCTTTTATCTATTTCTTCAAACTAAAATTTGACATTAGTTTTGTAACCTTTGAGTTTCCACCCACTCTCTATGGAAAAATGATTTTTAAAGAACCAAAATCTCAAAATATTAAGTCACCTATAACCTAGTACAAATTTTTGACTCCAAAAACTACTCATAAAAGAAACAACAAAACATGTAATATTTCTATATCACTAATAAGAAAAGGAACTCATAAGAACTAAGATAAATTAAAAATTATCTAGTAGTACTCCCAAGGAGAATCACCATTTTGTCGTAGTTCTAATTTAATAGTACAGAAAGAAAACAAAAAGGAAGATAGCTAGGGCTTAGCTACTTCCCATAATTGGCACTTTCTATTTTGGATCAAGACCAACTAACAGGGAAAATGATGCCTTCTATGCCTTAGGTTCTACTAACCAAGGCAAGTTGGCATAGGGATTTTAACCATTTCAAAGCACTATCACACTATAAATCCCTTATAGTAGACTTGGTCTCTAAAACTTCTTGAAATTTAAAATTGACAACAAGTTTATAGTAGCCAACTAAAATTTGCTAAACCCTTGCAATAAGTGATGACCAATATTGGATCTCTTTTCCATACACTTCTAAATTGATTTTGATTTTAAAATGATGAATTTTGATTTAAATTATGACTATCTTAGTTCACTTTCAAATTTTGGACTAGTACCTTAATCCATTGTTACAATAGAGTTATATCACTCAATTAGATCTATTTAATGGTCTTGTAATTAACTATATCAACTATTAAACCCTAAATTACACACTTATAATATCCTCTGCATACATCAATACCATTATTACTTCATAGAAGCATTTACTTAATTCATTGAATTAAAAGTAGCAATGAATTAATATATAACTCATCCAAATTGCATTCAAATAAATTACACCTTGTTAATTTACTCTCAAAGACATAGACACATAAATTAGAGACATAATTTAGAATGCACAAACATCCCACAACTACTCTTTGTATTAACCTTCTTGAGAATGATACATTTCTCTGATATAAGACCCTAAAATATAACAAAGAATTGAAGAATACTTTCTCATTTAATTTTTTTAACCATGAGAGTTTAAGATAGAATATCATAGATTATACCTAAAACATGTATCGACTGAAAATGATATAAACATCAAAATTGACTCAAAATTTGGACCCTCACTCCACATCTTGCAAATCATTTTATAGATCAAGGATTATAACACGCTTAATATGGGAGGACAGATGTTTCAAAATTGGATGTAAAAATATTGTTTCAAATAAGACAAGATAGTTACATGAGAGAATGTTGGAGATAACTAAAATTGAACAACTTTCATTCTAGATGTTTAGGATTGATTTTATTGTTTTTAATGTGAGACTATCCACAATAGGTGAACAATAAAGATAAGGTATCCCATTGATATAGTTGTCCTTCCACTATTTTTTTATTTCAACTTCTTCTAGCTTGCTCAATTGGTATCTCCAGACGGTATTGTTTTGATGTTAGTCATAACCTCCCAAATGGTAATGTCATAATCATCATCTATCTAGGTGGATTCTTTAATAGTATTCAACTCATTCAAACACTTATTCCACTTTGTATCTGTTATATCTCATACCTCTACAACTATCTTACTAATATTTGCCTCAATGTTATACATAATATCAATAACATCAAAAACTGTAACAATATCAATTTCACCATTGCAATAAGCAAAAAATATCTCATGCCTCAAGATGTTATCAAATGAATTAGACAATTACTGCCATTCCCTTAAGTTATTGTTATAATGAATTTTTTTTGGAATAAATCAAGGTGTCATATTTATAGTGGACTTCATCTTGTTATTTATTAAGTACATTTTTCCCAAAAAGAAAACATTTAGAAATTTAACTCTTTTTGTCATCTTCCTTGTGGAAATGATAACCTCCTTTGGTAACTCTTTCTTTTGTGCTAAAATTTGGAAAATCCTATCAAAGTACAAAATGTAAGGGCCCCACTTAGTAAATAATGGAGAAAGTAAAGATAATGCTTCTGAACATTGATACTCTGCACCTTGTAAAGCATTGTGTAACTACTATGGATATTTTGTGAAGCTTGCTTTAGGACATTTATCTTATGTATAAAAATGATTTCCATTATCCTTATTTCTATTTGTTTATCCACTTCCAAATCTTCCATCTCCATTTCCTAATCTATACCTATATTTGATACATCAATATCTATCTAGGTCTCTTCATCTTTCACATTAATGACTAGTACCATTACTTTCTTCAAAGTTTTAACCTCATTCTCTAGAGCAACCATTTTTTGTTAAAGCGCATATTTTTTGTTCATTTGTTTTCAATATTATTTCCTTGTCTGAATTTACAACATGGGTGTGTGCAGAATCATGGTCCATAAAACTATGCTCTTAAGTGGCAACACAAAATCAACAAATCAATGTTATGTAAACTTGATGTGCAATTTTCAACTTGTTATGAATTTTATATAAAAAATTTGAGATAGAAGAGTCTCTAGGAAATTGAATTCAGTTTATAAGGTACTAGGCCTTATTTGAAAAACATAAAAATTGATTGGTCAAAAAATTGAATTTTAATCCAATAGTACAAAAATTTTAGGACAAAAATAAGAAGTAGACATATGTTTGACCACCTTAATAAAAATTAAATGAAAATATTTTTTGATAATATTCAAGATATCATAGTTAGACTCGTGATTGGATGTGACACATATTTTTGGGTATTTTTATTCTAAATAAATAATTACTTGTGAATTTTCTACTATAGTATTTTTGAAATAAAAAAATGCTCGTGTATGACCACCTTGACTAATTCAAAACTCTACAAAATTTTAATATTTTTTCCCTTGTAGTAGAAAAAGAATAGAATGTGATGCATCTTTTGGAATTCAAAAATGTTGTACCGTTTGAAAGTTGTAGCTTTTTTTCAATGAGTGTGTCAATTAGCACTTTATACAAAACTCCATTAGGAAATAATTAATAATTACATAATGAGCTCATAATTTGACAAAACCTTACATTTATGGAAAGCTAAGAACATTCTTAGGAAAAACTTTTCATTCCATCAAATTTGGGTGAAAAAGTTTCTCATCTACATGTTTGAAGTTAAAAACACACAAGAAGAGGCCAAAAACATATTTTTAGGATGTTTTTAAAGTTGACCATGTAGAGTTGGTATGCAATGATATACTAGGACTTATAAAGGTATTAATTTTTTGGTTTGGTATCAGGATGGATGGGGAAAATATTGGAATATATTTTGAAATTCTTTTAGGTGTTTTAGAACTACACAATTTTTATATCACCATTTTTTGGCTCACCATGATCCTAAACATACTTAGCTATAAGTTTGAAATAGTTTATCTTCCAACATGTCTAGTTTACTTTTTTCCATAAGTGACACTGTGTTCATCATGTTGTGTATCTCATCAGTGGATCTTGTAGTAACATTACAAAATATTACATTTCCTTAAGGGGATTCTCTAACCTCCATAAGTGTTGGCCTATCTAATTCAGGGGCCAAAATCTAGATTGGCATTATCTTAGCATCAATATTAAAATCGACCCCTTGCAATTCTCTTATGATGTTAACTTCTTCAAATGAGACTAATCTATTTTGTCTCATTATTTGATACAACATAAAAGATGAGCTTATTTCCCATCCAGGCACTAGGAAAATTTGACCTTTTTTTTTATGAACATTGGTCAAAATTTGAACCCAACTTGGTGGAATTAGTGACCAAGTTTTGCATCACAATTTTTGTCATCAAAATTTTGATGAGACCTCCAATTGGTTAGAATTTTGACCAAATACTTTTTTGAAGTAACTACATTTGGTATGAGCATTATTGGTGGCCATTGGTCAAACTTTTGACCAAACTGTATCAAAATGGCCACCAAAGTATGGTTAAAAGTTTGACCAATTCTGGTCTATCAACAACTAGGAAGCCATACTTATGACCAAAGAATTGGTCAAAATTTTGACCAATATTAGTCAAAATGGAAAAAAAGCTATGGTTGAAAGTTTGACCAATTTTGGTCTATGACTGACTAGGATGCCATACTCATGAAAAAATAATTGGTCAAAATTTTGACCAATACTTGGTGGAAATGTCAACCAAGATTGGTCAAAATTTAGACCAAACTAATTTGTATAAAAATAATAGTATAGAAATAACCTCCAACACTATCCAAAAGAAGCCTTATATTGCATTCGATTATAAATGTACACTTTTGTATCTTTTTACAGAAAAATTAGTGTGATTTATGCAAACAATTAGTGTTAGGTATTTCTATGATTAAATTATTTCTTTGGGTGACCAAAGATACATCATGGTTTTTCTGATATGGTTTTTCTGATTTTTGTGTGATATTTTCAACTATTGTTAAATGAGTCTACTTGAACAAATATATTAAATAGTTATGAAGAATAATTCATGTAGTTTCAATCTTTTATCACCTTTTATGATACCAAAGATAATAGGAGACAAGAAAGGAATTTGCATGTAGTAGAAGTTTGAATTATATAGGTGGGGATAGAAAAGAGTAAATAACATATGAAGCAAGTGAATTAAACAATGCACATATTGTTTCATCTTAAATAATGATGTATATTGAGGTGTGACTTTCTTTAAAAGGGTTCAAAGGTAAATTAAAGGTCATCATCAACATTGTTTTTGTTTAACATAACCTTTCAATATGTTTTTCTTGATTTTTACTTGGAAAGAATTAATTATAAATCTATAGGAAAATCCATTTTTATTGTGGTTCATGTCTCTTAGGCCCCTTTTTTATGTCTTTGAATTTCCTTGCATTATTGTCATTGTTAGTAGCATATAGGTTGAGTTTTGAATCTCAAAATGCAAATAATTTTTCATAGCTCTCATATGTAGTCTAGGTCCTTGACATCAATTAAAAGTCAAACATGCATTAAAAAAATGAAATTTTGTCTCACAAACTTGATTGCAAGTTTTCTCACACCTAAATGTTTGGTAGGCCTTAAAACCCAAACAATAAATCATCCTTCTATGTTGATAGGCACATATTCTAATGAAGTCTCTAGAACTTGATTACAAGCTCTTTAAAAATCTTCATATGTCATCAAGTTAAGTCTTGCATCCCTACAATCTAGTCTTGAAGACCTAATTGCATATTAGCCTCTTAACACAATCACAGTTAGGTATTTGAGACTTGATTTCATATAAACATGTATTGTCTACAAATTGTAATGTAGTTGTAGGACCTAATCACATAGTGTATCTCTTCTACACTTGCAATCAAGTTTTTACGGCATAATTACATATCTTCTTTCTAGACACTTGTATTCAAGTCTTGAAGACTCGCCTATATCTACAATTCATTCTTGTAATTGAGTTCATGAGACCTAATTACATACTAACATTGTATATTCACTTGCAATTGGGTCTTTGAGACCTAGTTGCATACTAGGGCTTTGCAGTTGGAATTCCTATTTTGAGACCCAAATTGCAACTTGGACTGCCTTTAACTATTTTTAATCCATTTTTTTGTCTTTTTTGAGTTTTTCACCATCTTGTGGTTTTTTCCAAGTTGTTATTTAACTTTCAAAACCATTATCCATCATCGTAATTCCTTTCTAAGTCCTCTTATTTATGTATTCACACTTCAAGTTTCTACACATGGGCCATCATGAAGCATCATGAAACCTTGTAGACATTGGATAATGTTACTGAAATCATGTCTTTGGAAACTTATTTTAGTGTTATTCATGCCTTATGTAATTTAGTTTTCACATGTTACATTTCAAGTTGTAAGATGGATTGCATGTGATCACATTACAAGCCAAAATAGTTTACTATTGTAAGGTTTCATAAGTCAAAATTTTGTTTGAAATTTTTTACCTTTTTCTCATAGCCTCTCACCTATATGTGTTACAGTGCTTATTGTAAAAAGGGATCTTTTGGAAATACAAGAAAACTCTACCAATTTGGGGAGTAGTCTAAAACATTGATTTTAGATGTAAAGTGGATTGTAATTAAAAAAGAGGCAAGTTACATTTAATTTGTGTTGGAACATGTACTTATGTGAGAACATTATAAAAAGTTTTTTGTGAGTATTTTGGTATTACTAAAAGGAATTTAAAACCAATATTGTATTATTTGAGTTCCTTGATGTGTTTATAGCTAGTATTTTGCACTCAAGGTAGAGATACCTTGCGGTCTTTGTGATGCAAAAAATATAGCAATAATCCAATGCAATAAGCATATGAAAGAGGATTCCAAAGCTAGAATGTGAGTAATGGAGATACTTTTGGATAGTGGGGCTCACTAATAACTCCCCCTTCAAATGAAGCTACAATGATATGCTACGGGAGAAATCCACATTTTTATTTTAAATCTAGAGGTTGAACTTAAAGGTTGCAGAAAAAATAATAAAATTGATAAATTTTTGAGGTAAAATTCATGTCTAGTAGAATACTCAAAAGTCCAGTAAAACTCTCAAAATTTACTTGGTAAAATATAAAGGGAGAAAACATGTTAATATTGTGTCTCCCAAGGAACTAGTAGGGTTTTTAGAAGAGAAGCATTTCATATCAGCAAATATGATAGATCGGTAAGATAATAAAAAGCTTTAATACTTTTGTAAGAAGTAACAATAATACATGTTGGAAATGGGTCCCTCAAAAATATGGAGGCCACAAATAGAAAGAGGAGAGAAAATATTTTTCGAGCAAACAAATCATCAACTTTTCCAAGTCTACAATCACATATGCATAGTAGAAAATTGGCAATCCACATTTGATATTAAGGCCCAAAAAATTAAACAGAATTAACTTTTGATTGCTGAAGCATAATTTTAAAATAGAGGGCAAGTAGAATATATCCTAGTCATTAATGTTAATATTAGAATTTATCAAAGAACAAAAACCTAGATCATAAAGCACATGTTGAAACCTCCAAAAATAACACAAAATAATTTAAAACATGCCATTGCGCTCATCTTCAAAGTGATTGTCTTGGTATCATATGGATTTGCCTTCATATTAGTAATAAGACTAGGGAATGATTCAAGGATTGTTAATCCTTCTGGAAGTGCTTTAATTTTTTCTTGAAAGAGAAGTTGGAATATTTATTTTCTCATTCTCTACAAAATTCCACATGCTCTAGGTTTAGATTCTAATAAGTGTAGAAGTTCTAGGATAGCAAAAAATTGATCATTCCTCATTAGAGTTATGTGAATAGGTTTGGTATTTTAACTTTTATCTTGATTTTCTATATTAATGTAGCTTCTTAGCACATCTCAAGTAGCAAGGGAACTTAGAAAAATATTACCTATTTCAATGAACAAGAATACTACCAAAAGGTAGTTAAGTATCAATGGAACTTCTTAGCACGTCTTAAGTAGTAACAAGGGAGAAAAAATAGTCAAATGACTTACTGACTAAAACATTTAATATAATGAGCATTTACATCTTAATATGTAACTACTAAATCTAATCAAATGAAGCCATAAAGCACCTAGAGCATACCGACAATGAAATTTCATAAAGCATGAAAAACTTAATTAGCATCTATGTGTGCAATAGTCATTGTGTCCAAGTGAAAAATAAATAGATAATCCTATGTTTGCTAACAAATTTTAGACATGATGCATAGTAATGGTAGTAGAAGATCTAAAGGATATGGTTACATGAAATTAGTCTAAGGTCAACTTGAAAAGGAAGAACTTGGTCCAATAAACAAGAAAATAATGTCAAAAGCTATTCAAGGCCTAATCAAAATAAATGCAATCACGTTCTTTATAGGATACAAGCCAATCAAGGTCCTACATATCCCAATCTCTACATCCTTATTTATTTCCTTGAAAAATTCTCACAAATGTACTAATAAGATAATGACTATAATATGGAAAGACAACATTAAAGCCCATGTTAAGGGATGAATATAAAGAATTGTAAATAGTAATTAGTTAAAAACACGAAATTCAATACCAAATAAACCGTATGTAACACCTAGCTATATTTAAATTTATTGAAGAAAAAGTCATTAGCTTAACAATCTTAGCCATAACTAATTATGAAAACACTTCCTATGATGACCTATTAGTAGATGAATATAAATATATGTTATCAATATTTGGTAATCAAGGGGATTAAATAGTAGGAAAAACTTGTCTTGGAGGTGGAAAATCTTTTAATGAAACCTTGGATGGAGCACCATTGGGTACACTAATGAAATTTTTATACTTGACTTTTCCATGAAAGTTAATTTATTTCCTCTTTAGCCTACAGAACATCAACCTTATTTATGTTAGGATTAACCTATTGTAGTTCTTATTGGTAAGGAATATTCTAGGTTTATTTGAACCTAATAACAAGGTGCATAAGACAAAGACCAAGCCTAAGGAATAGCTAAAAGCTATATCTATCTAGGTTTATCCTAGCTCTAGACTAACTTCAATAGAATCACTATGACTCCCTTAACTTTAGGCTCTATCGGATTGAGTTGGGAAAACCTTATGGATTTATATGACTACTTATATGGTATTCTTCTCCTCAAGAAAATCCCCTATAGTAGAATGTGGTCAATGCTCTTCTATGATTCAGATATCACTTCCCTATCATAGTAGCTAACTATAACTGAGAAGATATTGTGAATATGTAACAACCAACAAATTTAACTCTTCATTACATGAAATGGTAAATTGATTGTTTATCTTTTGTGTATTTACCAACTATATGAATCATTAGTTTGCAACTTAAAAATTATTGACCAGCATCTTATCCATTGTTATATAGAGTCAAAATTGATGCAAGAGCATCCAAAGGTATAAAGGTAATCCTATGTCAGAAAAAAAAAAAATGTACCTAGACATAGTTTTTAGTTCATGTGTTTTCATTTCTGGATACCCATTTGGGTCAAATAAAGGTTCCAACTCTCACAGTTCCACTATTAGTGCTCTAGGTTAGAGTTTTTAAGCACCTTGGGATACGTGTAAATGCCAAAAAAAAAAGGACTATATAATTGAGCCATAATTATGGTGAGTTAGAAGGTGTAAATTGCAGGGATAATTATAATTGTAATTTTGAACATTCTAAAAAAAGAATTAGGTCAAAAGGCCCCACAGTTTGAAAGTTATTGCAATTTTTGAGTTTTTGGAGACCTAAGAATGCTTTAAAGTCAATCAGGGGCATTAAATGACCTTGTATAGGGCCAAAAAATTGGGGATGAGAAAACCTATCCATAGGGCTATAGAGAACTCTAAGAGCTTTTCAAAAATGTAAACGGTTCGTCAATCGGAGCTACGGTTCAAAAGTTATGCCTCCTGAAAATTTGGCTACCATTTTTGGATTCTTCTAATTTTGTGCCAACTTCTAATGCAACTTCTGGAGCCTTCTATTTTGGCAGTGGACACCAACTGGCACTTTCTAGAATGTATTCCTAATCCTTAACCCTTTAGGGTCTATTTAAGAACATTTTGGGCATTCTAAAAGGCAGTTCGCAATGTAGTTTGAGAGAAGGTATTGGAATGAGAAATTATCTCTAGTTTTATACTATTGTAAGCCTATAGGGCATGTTTTGAAGTCTGTTTTCTCTGTACTGAGTGTATTAGCATATTTTCATAGTTAATAAAGTTTTCCCTTTCCTGTTGTGTCCACTTTGTTATTTGGCTTGACCCCATCACATATATGTCAATATTTTATAGAGATGTGTCTATTCATTAATATTAATTGTATTTAATAACGTAGTTATTTTATATATTATTATGTTAATTATATATGATTATATATTAATATTAATTATATAAGTTTAATATATTATAATAATATATGATTATATGAATCATTTTAATTAAATATTATTTTAATATATAACAAGGATGTAATATCATATATTATTTTTATACAAATATATAACAATATTCATATATATATATATATATATATATATATATGCATGCATGTATGTATGTATGTATGTATGTATGTATAATTAATTAATATTAATATTTATATAATATATAACAATTTATATTTGTATCTCAGTATAATATAATAATATTTTATATAAATTAGTGATTATTAATATTATACGCTCTCTATATAATACGTATTTTTTAGTTAAATTATATGCAAAAATGGGGACATCATAGTCTTCCCCTCTCGAATTTGCTTGTCCTCAAGCAAAATCATTCATACACAAGCTCCTTCACAAACACAAAACATGTTTTCATGTCAAAGCCTAAAAGATTTATGAGATGTAAACCTTGATGAATGAAAACACATAGTAGACACTAGGTAAACACTTGAATGCATGAGGACACAAAGTATACTTGATGTAGACAGTTGAAGACATGAAGCAAACACAATGCAGACAAATGAAGACATACATTATGTAATTATTGATTATGAACCTGCAACCAAAAAAATCATTAGTATAGATTATATATAAATCAATCTCCTAACAAGGTATCTATTGTCTCAATTTACTAACTTGTCAATCAAAAGTATCTGTTCATTATAATATTAACCCATCAATTCTTCAGTATGGGAGGAGAAATTATAATAGGGTGCCATGTTACCCAATCAATGAGCCTCACCATTCTCCCTTATTATTGTTACCTCTCTCCAATCATCATTCCCAAGATGGTTCCCTTGTATGGTACACCCTAGGATATTTGCTCCACTATAGGCCTTACCCAATACTCATAGGCTTTACCTAGTACCTCTTAGCGGTGTCACCTAATCCATTCCACCGCACGCCTTATCTCATCATTGGAGAATTATAATCTTATTAAATTTAAGTTTTATTCAATTTTTTATCTCAACATACTTCCTTAGTTTAAGAAGTTTAAATATTAATTGCTCCCTTATTATTGTTGTCTCTCTCTAACTATCATTTCCTAAGTACAAGAGGAGAAACTATAATAGGGTGCCTTGTTACCCAATTAATGGGCCTCACCATTCTCCCTCATTATTGTTACCTCTCTCTAATCATCATCTCCAAGTTAGTGCCATTGTATAATGTACACTAGGATATTCACTCCACCATAGGCCTTACCCAGTATCTCTGAGTGGTGTCACCCAACCCATTCCACCGCAAGCCTTATCTTATCTTGGAAGATGATAACCTTATTGATTTTACTTAATAATAATGCATTCCAATATTTTCTCCATATTAATTCTATATTCAAGTTTAATATAATAATATTAAAACATTCAATAGATAAAATGAAGATCTAGTTGAAATGTATAGTTTGAGTATATGTATATGTATTTAATGTGTAAATATGTTTTCTCATTATCATTAGAAAATACATTGAATAATCTATTTAAATCATATATTCATAATGAAATAGACAAATAGTACTTACCTCAACATTACCTTTAACTTCTCTATGCATGCAGTCCATGGAGAATATTCAGAGATACATATTAGCACCTTCCATTATTTCCTTGTGTTATATAAACTTCACATTTTCATTTAGACACAAAAGTTTTCCATTATTCCTACATCTCAAAACTTTCCTTGAAATTATTTTGAAAATAATGACTGGCTTAGAAGGATGGTCGAGAGAAGATTAAGAAAGAAGAGAGCTATGGATGAGTCTGTTCATAATCAAAAAATGTTTGTAGGAATTAGATGTGTGCATAATAGAGAAACTTGGCAAAGATATTTAGAAGTCTAATCTCTCATAAAATTCCTATGTCTAATCTATGTGGATTGAGAGAGTACCAATTTTTTGTGCTCCAAGAACCCTTTGAATCTAATTTATTTTTGCCTTGTTGGTAATCAAGTTCACAGCTACTTGGAATTTTTTCCCAACTTTGGTCTAATTTTAATCTTGGAATTTTAATTTTTCATTCATACTTTTATAACTCAAATCTTGATTCACTACCCAAATTTTCATATGATAAAATTTGAATATTAATCCTACGCTAATTGCCATTTATTTTAAACACAAAGTTGTGATCAATGGTGTTGATCAAATAAGTAAGGTTGAAAAATGAGTGTCAAAACACTTAATCATCTTTACTATACAAGTTGAGTCATAGATAGTGCCAAGAAAAATATAGTTGTTGCCAAGCTATATAGAATTCAACATGTATTGAGCAACTCAGGATACAATAGGAGCCAAGCATTGTGAAGTTCATAGGAGCTGAGTGATTCAAGAATCAATAGAAGCTGAGAAATACTAAAAACCAATAGGTGCCAAGAAACACAGAAACTCTATAGGAGCTAAGTAACTCAAAAACTATAGTGGATGCCGAGCAATCCAGAATAGATGGTGCCAAGCACCAATATTACTTCATATGCCAAGCAACGTAGGATTAGCATAAGATTTTGTGCCAACACAAACCAAGATGTAAAATGGTTACATATGACTCATGATAGGATAAGGAGATAAGATGAAAAAGTCACATCCACCTATGTGATTCTCAAGTAGCCAATCAGAAAAATTTGAAATTGCATGTAGCCAATGGGTGAATTTCAAGGGTTTGAGCAAGAATCTTTTCTCCAAGGATACATAACAATCCACTAATATTTATAAGGGAGTCCTAATGCCATTAAACATATAGTGGAGAGAAGAAGGAAAGTAGAGCCTATTGTTAAGATCATTGCAAAGCATTGGTGTTAATGATTTAGTCGAAAGGACAACATTTACACATCTAGTTGATCAGAATAGAACAAGCAACATGATCAACAGATCAAATCTAGCAGAGATCAGGGATAGAAGAGTAGATCAAGAGCCCAAGATCAGCATAAGAGATTGTATTAGTTCAGGTGTAATATTCTAATACTCTCTCACAATTGTATTAGGAATTTGGAAATTCTATTGAGTTAGGTAGGTTTAACAGCCTTATGTAAATTCGTTAATAGGGTGGCATTATAAGTTGAATGTTCTTAGGTCCTCTAGCAAGGCACACTCCTAACAGGGTGTAGAAATCCTTTAATAGGGTCACATTTAATAATGTGTTGTAGCCTTTAATAGGGCAGGCCTTTAACAAGGCAAACCATCAAAAGTGGTTGAAACCAATTGCTCTAGTAATTTTGTGGGTATCATCCCCACCCCAATTTTACCTTCTTATTCATGAAGGGTTTATAGGTCACCAAAATCTCAAGTGTTATGTGGTGATGCATATTTTTTTCTCATGATTATTTAATGTTTATTTTCATGCATGATAATATGTTATTCATGATTTAAAACAAGAAAAAAATTAGTGCTTCTGATTCACCCCCCCCCCCCCCCCCCCCCTCAGAAGAATTCCTCTCATTAAGACATTCCAACAATTGGTATCAAAGCCTAGTTCTATCAAGAATAAGCCTAATAGCTTGGAGTAAAGGATATAAATATGAAAGTCTCCAAACTTGGGAAGATCATTGAGAACCAGGTGATAGATGTGCATCTCGTTCTACACAAGGTAGAGGAAGCTAGAGAGGAATTAAGAAAATCCTTAAAAAGAAGAAAGGAGAAAGCTATAGCCAAAAATGATATTCACTACAAGGAGATTGACACCACACAAGTATTTACCAAAGGAGATTCTGAAGAATTTGATGCAGCAATAGTAGAACTGATGGAGAAAAATAGATCTCAAAGAGAAGAGATAAGAACTCTTAAGATAGAACATGAATCATAGTCCATGATGTTATGTGAAATCACTGAGCAAAAGAAAAGGAAAGTTGAGGATAGATTCATGATTGAAGATGACAAAAGAAATCTTACAAATAGACTTGAAGAAAAATGTACTGAATTAACAAGGATCTCAAGCATGCAAATGGACACACTTGCCCAAATGATGAATCTTCATCATGAACTCAATATGAAAGATATTGAGATCTCTACTTTGAAGATGTAGAATGAATAACTATAGAATGAATTGAATAGAGAAAAATAAATAGTAGAGAATCTCAACAAATCTAGTGAAGCCATCAAGTACTTTGAATAGATGCTGAAATCCCAAAGATCAACCCATGATACATCAGGACTTGGATACACCAGCACTGAAGTTGGTGAATCATCAAAGAGTGCGAAGCAAAGAAGTAACAAAGGTAAGGATTCTAAATACACTTGTCATTATTGTAATATAAGGGGGCATACTACTAATGTTTGTAGGAGTAGAAGGATCAATAAGCCAAACACACCCAAAAACAAGGGTTACTCTCATAAGGGAAACAAGCAAGAACATGTGACACAAGACTGCAGGTCTAAAGTCACAAGGACACAAAGATTTGATGGACACTACTATAATTGCAAGAAGTATGGACATAGAGCCTTTGAATGCAGATCAAAGCCTATGTGGACACAAAACCAACATGTAAAAAGGGACAACTATGAAAACCATTACAATTGGGACTACAATACAAGGAAAAGTTGTCACTAGTGTCAAGAGTATGGACATATACCTCAGAACTACATAAAAACACACTTCAAGGGGAACTATAAAAGATGGTTAAATCAAACTACTTGCTTTAGTTGCTTAAAAACTGGACATGTTAGCAGTATTGTCTAGCAAAGGCCAAGGCACCCAAGACTGAAGCAAATAAGGGAAAGGAAAAGGTTGATGTGGAACATATCAGAACAGACATGAAGAAGACATGGCAAAGAAAAGATGGACCAAGTAAATCCAATGAGAGGGTCACTTTACCCAAGAAGTCAAGTGATCATATCTCATCCAACTAATCACAAGATGAGTTTATAGGGCTGATATATATAAGGAAGTATCACACATCAATCCTAAAACAAAATGAAGTACTAGAAAGTATAAATATACATGAGATAAGATGCTAAGACAAAACTTGAATGATGATGTCGAGCTATCTTTGGTTACCAAGTGAAACTACTTTGGATGCCAAGTTAAGAAGTCAAGTGGAAGTTGAGTGTAAATTGCAATGGTTGCCAAGTTACTAATAGAGTTAGTAGATGCCAAGTGGGAATGGCTGCCAAGTAAAATAAAGTGGATGCCATGTTAGAAACCTTTGGAAGTTGATTGATAGGTGAAGGTACATGAATGCATTAAATGCAAGGTTTTTGAGTTGCTTAAAGGTGAAAATCGATTCATTTATGAGCCATTCGAATAAAGAGCAATTACTAGGAGCACGATTGAGTGATTTTCAAGCATTCAACCAGCAATTTATAGCGATTCGATGTCTAACCAAGAAATTTAAGAATTTAACTAGGTATTTCCTTCAGGTGCCAAGTTGAACAGTTTGTGAAGTTTATTTTAAAATGTCAAACCCTAGTTCAATTAAAAAATGGCATCTAGTTCTAAGATGACCCAAGGGAAAGTGATCCATAAAATTCAACTTTTTAGTAACGAGGTTAATCAACCTAGGTTTAGGCCCATACCAGAAGTTGCATATAAAAATAATCCCACTGGTGCCCTATCCTCCATCCTTGAAAAATTTTCTATGGTTCAAGATGTGTTAAAGTGTTACAACTACAAAATAGGAGCAATAGGAGACTTAGAAATCTTCAATTCCTTTGATAAACTCTATGACAATGCTATATTGAATGATGAATTTTCAATCGTAGACAAAAAGGGTTTAACCAAAGCCCTAATTTTTCCTATCGTATTAAAAAATGAGTGGATACGCATAGTGCTTAGCAAAATACATAATGGAACATTCTAGTTAGAGCAAGGACCAGTAAAGATCACCAAGAAAATGGTTCATAGGGTCATAGGTTTTCCAACCCTAGATCGGCCCAAGACACTTAGAAGTGACAAGAGGGAAAACATTGAGAAAAATACAAGTGCAAAGTGGAACAATAGAGGCTTGACTATTGACACCATTAATGATCTACTTCTAGACTTTGCTGTGAGGGTCATATCAAACAAATTTTATCAGTTCAGGAGGTTGAATAGTGTACCCTACATAGTAGTGGATGTGGCATATAAGCTTGTAAAGAAGGACCACACATATGACCTCTCAGAGCTCATGTTGTAGCAGATAAATGAAAATCTTGGAGCTATTAGAAAGTCCAAGGGAGCAGAATGTAAATTTGGGTCAATGCTAGTTTGCATGTTCTTTTATGTGATGGAGGAATTCCCTTCATTTGGCAAGGTCAACTGGAGCTAGAACAAAATAATTGTTGATCAAATAAATAATTTCATTGCACAAATGGAAGATAGCTTTGATGACCAAATGACTACATATTTTGATGACTTCAAGAATGCAATGAAAAGGAGAATGGGGATACCAGTTTCATTGGTAAAAAATCATGTAAATGATATATGCTTTCTTGTTGATATTGATTATACTTACATTCAAGTAGTCCTTCCAAGAATAAGATGGCTTAAACCATTGGGATATGAGCTTGATGTTGACCAAGCTTCAGCAACCATCACAACACTACTTGTAGAGGAAATGGATAAAACTATAAAGGCATTTGCGACATATCACACTATCAAATAAAGAGTGGTTATTGAACTCAAGATAGCCACAACAGTAAAGAAGAAAGAAAAGTTAGTAAAGAAAATAAAGAAGAAGTTTGGTGTTGGAGAAACAAGTGCAGTAGAAGAAGAAGAAGAAGAAGAAATTGATGAAGAGGAAGGTGATGATAAGAAAGATGAAGATGAGCCAAAACAAGGTCAAGATGAGAGTTTCGATGAAGAAGAAGCCAAGGAAGCACCCATCAAAGGAAAAGTCATCAAAAGGAAGGCAAAGTCACCTCCTACTTCTTAGCCTACACCAAAGAAAGCTTCCATGCCAATGCCTGAGAAGCTAACAACTAGAGCTACAACAAGGGCCTCTATTCAAAAGGCAAAAGAGGAAGCCACAAAGAAGAAGAAGACATCCAAGAAGGCATAAGAAGAGCCAAGGAAGAGGAAAAGATATGTAGCACAACTAGATACTGATGAAGAAGATCAATCTAAAAAGGTAAGTCATCCTCCTAAGTCTTTAGTTGATACTTAACATGAAAAGATTAGAAATGGAGACTTAAGTGATATGAAAAAGATTTATTTTAATGAGTTCACCAAAGAGGAACAAAATAGAATAGAAGAATCATTCTATGCATTAATGGGATAGTTCAAGTATACACCTCTTGAACTAGATGGACAATTGCCAAAGGAATTTTCTAAAATTGTGGAAGACGGATGGCATTTCTATTTGAAAATGGAGAAGAAGATGAGAGAATCAACCCTAGCAAGCATACTGCCTGATTTGACAAAGGAATAGATATCTAAAGTAGTCAAAAGGCATAATGCTAGGTTTACACCTAAGTATAGGGAATTCTCCATTTTACAGAATAAAATTGAAGAAATTGTACAAAGGACAACAAGGTCATGGAAAAATTTTTATAAAAAAAATAAAGATGTCCTTGAAGAGGAATACAGAGAAGAATCCATAGGTAGACCTGAAGAAAGAAGAAAAAGGAGAGAAGAGAAGATAGAGGTAGAGAAAAAGGTTGAAGAGGAGGAAAGAAAAGATGAAGACAGGAGTACTGATGAGCAGCAAGACCAAAGTGTGCAAGACACACAACTACCACCTCCTAGTCCTCCTCACCCTACTACCACACCTATAGAAACCATAAAGATTAAGGATGTTGTTGACACCTCAAGTCAAAACATAAATGCACTAACTATAGAGGATCTCATCAAGATCCTTGACCAAACAACTCTTCAAGAAAAATTGTGTACAAGCCGCATATTGGTTAGTGTAGATGAGCTACAAAAGGTAGTAGAAAAAATCAAGAAAGGTGAGGTGCCACCACAAGAACCACCTCAAATCCCTCAAACTACTAGTCTTTCATTTCTACCTCCATCACCACCAAGAATAGCCATACAAGCTCATCAAGAGATGAGTGCAATAGTAGGGGAAGTTATAGGTATAATAGCATAGACAACAAGAACACTCCCTATAGCAGTGACACAAGAAGAGGATAAGGAGGAGTCTGCAATAAAAACTTTAGTTGAATTTCCAAAAATAGGTACTCCTACCAAATCTATTTAGTAGCCGAGTACTATCAGTACACTAGGCTCAAGTTCTACTAGGGTAGCCAGGACCATTCATTGTGGTATTCCTGAGCTTGATGAAGAAATCCAAATACCCTATTATGACTCAAGAACTTTAACTGAAAAAGGGATGAATGAAATACAAAGTGCATTGGATAAGAGAAGGAGACAAGAGGCAATGAGGAAGGAATATAAGTACAAGCAAGAAATGAATGAAATCAAAGATATATTCATGGACACCTTTAGCCTACAACCACCAGATGAAAGTAGGCCAATCCTTGAGAAACTATCTGATATTGTTGACCAAGTGAATAATGAAGACCATGATACAAATGTAAAGCTAATGGAATGGTCAAAAAGAAGTTTGAAGGCAAGGTCAACCAGAAGATAGCTAATAACATAATTTTTGGACAAGTTGATCTAGCCAAGAAACTGGATAATGTAAAGATTATATTAGGGAATATCTTTTCCCTTTACAACAATTTGTGTGATTTTTCCAAATTCACACAAGAAATAAATCAGAAAATTTTGAATCTTGAGAGAAAACTTAAGCTCTCCATTATGCAATTACCCTCAAATCCTACATAGAGTGAAAAGTAATTTTCTCCAACACTTTATACTAAGAGGGAATTAGTTGCATTATCAATAGAAGAGGCCACCATTAAAGAAAAACTGATGCAAATGCAAACCTTTATTACTCCTCATTTAGAAGTCTTACATAACAAGCAAATGTATGTTGAAATAGTCCTGAAGAAGGATCCCAATATTTCCACACATGAAGGACTTGTTGATCTAGCAGCAGAGCTTGCCATCCAATGCAAGTCATTGGATATTGCATTGAATAACTGAGATGTAGCTCTCAAGATACTCCTTGAGGTAAACAAGACATTTTTGGCCAAACATGGTATTATTGTTTAGAACCCTTTGACATGAAGGGGGAGATATATTATAGGAGAATAAATTAAGAGGAGCATAATTCATTTACCAAAAATTTGAAATTTTGTTCAGTTTGAAGTTGAATGGCTGTAAATAGCAATAAAGATGTCAAGGGACATGCAAATTTTGGTAATGACATGGAGACAGGTTCATCAAATAGATCTAATACATCAAATAGGATCAAAAGGCAAGAACAAGACAAAAACAAATAACATTAGGCACAATGGCACAAGATATCAGAATTCATGATAGGATAAGGCATAATTAACTCAGGGGGAGTCATAAGGTATTTTGTATGTAAGTGAAGAATGTACACATAAGGATTAAATCATGAATGATTAGTTAAGTTTTTTTAACACTCATGTCAAAGGGGGAGATTATTTATCAAATAAGTAAGGTCGAAAAATGAGTGTCAACACACTTAATCATCTTCACTATACATGTCGAGTCACAGGTAGTACCGAGCAAACTATAGTTGGTGCCAAGCTATACAGAATTCAACACGTTCTGAGCAACTCAAGGTGCCAAGAAACATAGAAACTCTATAGGAGCCGAGTAACTCAAAAACTATAGTGGATGCTGAGTAATCCAGAATAGATGGTGCTAAGCACCTGTATTACTTCATATGTCAAGCAATGCAAGATTAGCATAAGAGTTTGTGCCAATAAAAACCAAGATGTAAAATGGTTATGTATGACTCATGATAGGATAAGGAGATAAGATCAAATCCTCACATCCACCTATGTGATTCTCATGCAGCCAATCAGAAAAATTGAAAATTGCATGCAACCAATAGGTGAATTTCAAGGGTTTGAGTGGGAACTTTTTATCCAAGGATGCATAATGATCCACTAATCTTTATAACGGAGTCATGATGCCATTGAACATACAGTGGAGAGAAGAAGGAAAGTAGAGCCTATTTTAAAGATCATTGCAAGGCATTGGTGTTAATGAATTAGTGGAAAGCACAACATTTACACATCTAGTTGATTAGAATAGAACAAGGAATACGATCAACAGATCAGATCTAGTAGAGATCAAGGATAGAAGAGTAGATCAAGAGCCTAAGATCAGCATAAGAGATTACATTAGTTTAGGTGTAATATTCTAATACTCTCTCACAAGAAACATTCTGGTCATCCTAGCGTTTATGCTCTGATGTTTATGATAACTTGCTACATTAAAAGGGACAAATGTTCTGGTCATTCTTGCTTCTTGTGCCTTGAATGCTTATATTTTATTACAAAAAAATTAGAACAAATGTCCTATTCATATTCACATGATGACAATGTCAGTGAGAATTGTATGACATCTAGGGTTCTGGGTATTTCCTTACTGATTATAATTGTTGAGGTTTGGTAACTAGACCTAGGGTAGGATTGCATTACTCTATTCAACATATGATTCAATTAAAAATATACTTTTTCATTCTATAATGAGGGATTCTTACTCTCTTCAAAGTATCATGATTCTTCATGGTTGAACAAGCATTTGATTCTATGATTTGTTCTCTCACATTCCTTGATTGGATACTTGTTACTGTCAAGCGAAAAACATGAAACAATACATCAGATGTTAGTTCATTTACCTGTGCATTTCATTCATAAAACAATACATCCATCTCATCTAGATAAACAAATCAAAGCAACATGCATTCATACATCAACATCATATTTTCATCTTGTAATCATAGTAATAAAACATCTCATGTATATCAAATTAAAAGACATACACTAACAATAAGATGAACGGAAGATGCTCGACTCAAAATCTGACACATATATATACTAGTATCCAAAGAATGTGTCGGTACAAAAATGTGTGCTACTCGAGCATTGTTAGTAAAAAATGATACAAAATGGTGTTGGCACACCAATCAATACATAGCTAGAATTGCAAAAAAAACCAAAGGTAGGAGCATCAAATGTATAACTTTGTCCACTTCCCTCACCTCCTAGAGTAGGAGGAGGAGGAGGCAGCATGTCTGGCCTAGCTGGCGAGTGAGCACCTCTAGAATCTCAAGTGTACTAAGAAAAATGAGGAAATTACTAAGCCTCATTGGGAACTATTGTAGAATATGCTACAAAGTAATAGGCCACTTAGGCTGCCTATAGTACCTACCTTTTGCTTAGCTACCTATACCTAGTCCTGCAACCTCTGGATCTCATGATCATGCACCACAATCTATGCATCCCTCACTACCACCTATATTTTCAACACTCCAAATTATTGGGAGGCTTGTCTAATCCTCTCCCTCACCATCTTAAAGGCATCTTGAGGCCCTATAGTAGGCTACTCTAACATCTCCTCATCTAGTATCTTAGGCTGCTACTTAGGTGCCTACTCCTCCACCCACTGTCTCTGTTGTTCGTTGTGCTCCACTCCACTGCCACCAACACCTACATCTGATCCCATTTGTCATAGGGGAATCTAAACCTACTATACCTTGTGTCTCAGCTATAGTTGCTACTACTATGGTGGCTACTACTATGTTGACTAGTAGACTGGACCCTATGGAGGTGCCTATTGTGGTCCCTATGCCACCATCCCCATGGGATCTGTGAAACATGGAAAGGGGTGACTAATAAAATATGTCTAATATGTAGGCATCATCCTAGCATCTTCTATCTCTGAGAAGTCATCCCACTATGATGTAACTAGGTTGTGCATGTCTATCATTGACCTCTTGGGATCTAGTCTCACAGACCACCCCCAATCTATATCTCTCGCTAATCTTGCATAAGAGTATTACTCCTATGAGATATCCTATGGCCATCCATACTATCTCCACACATATGTGATGGGAAATCTCTTAATGATCTATGTCTCTCAGCCTAACAGTGGCTACAAGGAGAACATCTAGGTTAGCTCCCTAGGAGCATCATCCCAATCCTCAATCTCTCTCCAAGGCCACCATACAATGGAGACTAAGTCATCAATATGGGTCCACCAATGCTCTATCTTACCTAGGCATACCTAGGTAATTTTCCCTCTGTATCTACATATATGCCTCCATCAACTCTCAAGCATCCTCAAAAATGGGCCTCGTAATTGGCAGGTACTCCCATGCCCAAATCTATAATACATAAACACTGGCGGCCATACTCGTTCACTCATGATACACTATCTCATGCATCTCATAGAACATGTTTTCCAACATACATTAGCCCCATCTAAACCACTTGAGAGCATTGAGCATCCTCTATAGCATGATACCCCATTGACACTCTAGGCCCCACTATCCTCTATCTAGCAGCAAGAAGTAGCTAATGAAAATGATTAACATGGATGCCAATCTATGCATGGTCCCATAGATATGGATGGGCTCATCCCATGTGATAGATCACCCTATCACTAACTCTTGCTAGAAGATAGCTCACAATGCCTCCATCCCTACCCATGGCACTGTGTCATAAACAACTTGTAGTCCATGAAAGGGTATCTGCAGTATCTGGTAGATGTCATTTGGTGTGATCATCATCTCCCCCTATGGAAGATGAAATATGTTCATCTTCAAATGGAAATGCTCTACCAGTGTGGTCAGAAATTCATGATTCACCAACACTACTAGGATTTGGCATAGAGATGTAAGTCCCAATAGATCAATATGTGCCATATTAGCATCATCTAGGCTCCTCAACAGAGCCCCGTATGATGGATAGTGTAACCTAAACATGATGTCATCAAAAACCATTTTTATAAATGAACAAAAACAACACACAAATGGTAAGTACTTGCTCAACAATTTAGAAGGACAGCAAAACAACTTCAAAATTAAGGCAAAACAATCAAAAATACAACTTCTAAACACAAGCATTTCACGTGAAAATTCATGTTCTTGCATGAGAAAACATGTTCTTGTGTGAGGAAAAAAATCCTCACATGAAGAACTACAACCTCGCATGAGAAGCGATGAGAGTCTAAGTGAGGAACACCCAAAACCCCATGCATCTCATAGGAAAGGTGGGTATCTCCCATGCGAGATCACCCACCAACGTGCATGAAGAAACACTAGACTATGTATTGTCACATAAAGAAGGATTGGTCTCACACAAGGAACAACACCCTAACATAAAAACTAATTAACCAAAATTTAAAACATGCTAAAAATGTGCTAAAAAACATTGAAATGCATGAAAAATGAGTTTGTTGACTACTCGCTAAAGGTCCATAGTTTGTCGGCTAGCTATGTCATCTGGAGGACTTGAAATGGTGTAATCACACTGAGACTGCCATATATCTCTTAGAGCTCTCTTCTCTACTAAAGAAAAATGCACAAATGATTTGAAAATAACCCCTTGGGCCCTTATATAGGTTTTGACCTAATTTTTCAAAGTGCTTTGATTTGTGTGAAAATCACCCTTGGCTAATTTGACCATTCTGAACCCATTTTTGGGATCAAATTTGAAATTTGACACACCTAAGTAGTTCAAAAGCACTTTGTAAAATTTTGGGACCAATATGATCAAATGCTTGTGTAGTCCAAATTCTTTAGATACTTTGAGAATCTTGGAACCTTTTCAACTCAAATTTCTTCAAATTCTCCAAATTTGTTTTGGGAAAGGTCAACTCTGGTCAAATTTGGTCAAAATTGGTCTTCTAGACCTCGAAATCATGCTGAAGTGACTCTAAATTTTCTTCTTATCATTCTGTTCTCTTCTATTTTCTACTAACTCTTCACATTCTTTTGTTTCCTCAAACAAACTACTTTACATCATAGTCCTAGTTTGTCATCTTTTGATTTTGCTCCTGAGGGGGCAAGATGATTATATCATTGAATCTAAATTTTGACTCAATGTAAATCTTCATTGCTCGGGGCATCTTGTTCCCATCTTATATCCTCATCACTAGGGATATGTTGTTCCCCTCTATCTAGCATCTTTTTTATCTATCTCATATTTTCGTCTACTTGATTATATCTTATAATAGTCTTTATCAAAGTTTGATGGATAGGTATCAGGACAATCTAAATCCTGACTCCTGAGTGTAAGGATAAACCATGGACAGAAATAAAAACTACATGCAAATATAACCAATAATAGAAAAAATAATAGAACACACAAACAAATGAACACAAGGCACCAAGATTTAACGTGGTTCACCCAATCTGTGGGCTACGTCCACCAAATAGCAAGTCTGATCTTATTACAATCCAGTGATTACAACTTGATTACAATCTGTAATCCCTTACAGCTCAATACCGCCGCAAGAACCAATTTTGCATCACAACATTATGAAAAATACCCAACCCTAAGCCCTTTTTATACAAGCATTAAACTGCTTTAGGGTTATAAAATGTTGGCCATATGTCAGCCATAATATGTTGGCTACTATGTCGGCTACTGCCCAAAAAAAAAAAATTTGGGCTGATGCCCCGAACCCCACTATTTATGAAGTATGTACAGTACTTTCCTGATCAGTCACCACAATCTAACAATCTCTCACTTGGGGATTGATCAAGCTCCACACTAAACAACAATCTCCCACTTGGAGACCGATCCTGTAGCAATACCACTACCACATGGGCCTCCCACTAGATCAAACCATCTTGGACTCTACTATTCTTTTATTCATGTTCAGTCTAAAAGACCAATCGAAGCTGAAGAGGAGTTCAGCTTCTCCCTTGTTACAACCTTTGTCAACATATCTGCTAGATTTTCATTAGTATGTATCTTCTCCAGCTTTAACTGTCCATCCTCCAAAACTGACCAAATGAAATGGTACTGCAACTGTATGTTTTTGGTCTTAGAATGCAGAGCTGAATTCTTAGCAAGATGAATGGCACTCTGACTATCTGTGAACAAATAATTATCCTTCTGAGGATATCCCAATTCTTCCAAGAAGAACTGAAGCCATATCATCTCCTTGGCCGCCTCTGTAGAAACAACATACTCTGCCTCTGTAGTGGAGAGAGCATTAATCTTCTGTAACCTAGAAACCCAGCTCACGGCTGCCCCACCAATAGTAAAGACATAACCTGTAGTACTCTGCCTAGTATCAATATCCCCAGCCAAATCTGAGTCAACATAGCCCTATAAATTAGTAGTAGAGCCCCCAAAGTGTAAACACTTATTGGATGTTCCTCTCAAATATCTGAGAATCCACTTGATAGCATACAAAGAGGGAGAAAACCTTTGTGGAGGTCTAATTTGCCTTGTTGACTATCTAACATTCACTGGTGTGTGTGGTATTTGTTGCACATCATGAGGAATGGCTGGAACATCAGCTTTTGGAGTATCATCCAGCACTACATAATCATCTTCTTTCTTCTCATGTTGCTGCAACAGATCTTTGTACAACACTTTCTCATTGAATATGACATCCCAACTTCTAATAATTTTAAGATTTTCAAAATCCCAAAGCCTATAACCAAATTCATTAATGCCATATCCAACAAAGACACATTTCTTTGATTTAGCTTCTAGCTTGGTTCTATTTTCAGAGTCTATATGAGCAAAAGCTTCACAACCGAAGGTCTTGAGAAAAGAATAACTCACCTTCTTACCAGTCCATGCTTCCTCTGTAATACCATAGCCCAAAGGAGTAGAGGGACCTCTATTAATCAAACATAATGCAGTATTGATAGCCTCCGCCCACATGTGTAAGGGCAACCTAGCATGCAACTGCATGCTCCTTGCGCACTCCATTATAGTCCTGTTTATGCGTTCAGCCACTCCATTTTCCTATGAAGTCCTTGGAATAGTTTTTTGTCTATGAATACCATTAGTGGAGCAATAATCTTCAAATTCATGACTGCAATACTCACCACCATTATCAGATCTGAGACATTTTAATTTCTTACCAGACTCATTTTCAACCAAGCATTTCCATTTCTTAAAAGTTTGAAATACATCAAATTTATGTCTAAGGAAATAAATCCATACTTTTCTAGTTTCATCATCAATAAATGTAACATAATAATGAGAGCCACCAAAGGAAGATACCTGGGCTGGTCCCCATACATCTGTATGCACAAGCTCTAATTTCTCCTTTTTGTTTTCCTTCCTTGTCTTTACAAAACTCACTCTCTTTTGTTTTCCATACACAACTTTTACAGAAATCCATATTCACACATTTTAGACCTGGTAAAACTTTCCTTGAATGAAGTACTTTCATACCTTTCTCACTCATGTGCCCAAGTCTATTGTGCCACAGCGCTGTATCAGAATCTACAGTAGCTATTTGTTCTCCCTGCTCAACTGCAGTTATTGTTCCTGAGTATTCATTTTTCTCTGAAACAATCAAAGTAGAAGGAACAATATGACTTGTACAAAGATATAAGGTGCCTACTTTCACACCTTTTGGTACTACAAGGGAACCTTTTGAAACCTTCCAATTTTTATCATTAAAAGTAACTACACAACCCTCATCACCGAGTTGCCTTGCTGAAATTAAATTTCTACTTAGTTTTGGAACATGTCTTACCTCATGTAGTAGCCAATTATTCCCATTTTGCAACTTAATCTTAATTTTTCCCTTTCCAAAAATCTGACAGGGTTCATTATCCCCCAAATAAACAAGCCCAAAATCCCCTTGGACATAATCAATGAAATAACCTCTATGAGGTGTAGCATGAAATGAAGCACCAAAATCTAAAACCCATGAATCATCAACACTCTCTAAAGATAGAAGCAAAGAATCCTCTTTGGATTTGTTACTTACCACATTTGCCTCCTTGTCTCCATCTGATTTATCTCCTTCATTTTTCTTTCGATTCCAGCAATCTTTCTTTTTGTGCCTTGGTTTCCCATAGTACCAGCAATCATTTGGTCCTCTCAATTGAGACCTCCTCCCCTTTGACTTTCCTCTTGATTTCCCATGATTTCCAGAGTTACTTCCTCTTTCAGTCATTCTGCCCCTGCTTTGTGCATTTAAAGCACTTCCTGATGTAGATCCACCTGAGGATTTTCTACAAGTTTCCTCACTTAAAATAACACCGATCACATCATCATATTTTAGTGTACTAGATCCAGGAACAGAATTACTCACCGCCATTACCAAACCATTCCAGCTTTCAGGCAAAGAACACAAAATCAAGAGAGCCCTAATTTCTTCATCAAAATTGATACCCACAGAAGATAATTGACTAGTAATAGTATTAAACTCATTTAAATGATCTGCAACAGATCCACCTTCTACCATTTTCATATTAAATCAATGCTTCATGAGAAATACCTTATTTGAAGCGGAGGGCTTTCCATATAGTGTCGCTAGGGTTTTCATCAAATCTTCTGTCGTCTTTGCTTTTGTAATATTAAATGCCACCGATAGTGCCAAGCATAACTGAATGCTTTTGAGTGCCTTTCTGTCCAAAAGATCCCATTCAGCCTCTGACATAGTTCCCTGATTCTTGGCTTTTCCTTCCAACGGCTTCCATAAATCCTTCTAATATAAATAATCTTCCATTTGCATCTTCCATAACTGGAAGTTCTGCCCATTAAACCTGTCAACCCTCAACTTACCCTCATCTACCATCACTCCCACTCAATTGTGAGACTCCCACTTAACTGTGAGACTTTCCTATAGAGGATAACTGAAAGACAACCTTGCTCTGATACCACTTGTAAGGATAAACCATGGACAAAAATAAAAACTACATGCAAATATAACCAATAACAGAAAAAATAATAGAACACACAAAAAAATGAACACAAGGCACCAAGATTTAATGTGGTTCACCCAATCCCTGGGCTACGTCCACCAAACAGCAAGTCTAATCTTATTACAATCCAGTGATTACAACCTGATTACAATCTGTAATCCCTTACAGCTCAATACCGCCGCAAGAACCAATTTCGCACTACAACATTATGAAAAATACCCAACCCTAAGCCCTTTTTATACAAGTATTAAACCACTTTAGGGTTATAACATGTCGGCCATATGTCAGCCATAATATGTACAATACTTTCCTAATTAGTCACCACAATCTAACACTAAGGATCAAGTCTCATTCTAGGGATGGTTCTATAGCTCATGATTGGATCATGTTCTCTTTTATGCTTAGGTATATAGTTGTTCTATCTAGATCCCTTAGGGTTAAGTTCCATTCTAGAGATCATCCTTAAAAGCTTATCAATTTAGGTATCTAGGAGTTCTATATAGATCCCTTCGAATTATGTTACATTCTAGAGACAATCCTTAAAAGCTTATTAATTTAGGTATCTAGGCGTTCTATTTGGATCCTTAAAGGTTAGGCTTCATTTTGGAGAAAACCTTTTAAATGCTTATCAATTTAGGTATCTAGGCATTCTAACTAGATTCCTTAAGATTAAATTCTAATTTTGGAAATAATCTTTAAAAGCTTATCAATTGATCTATGTGTCATAAATTTTAGAACCAATCTTACTTATTGATCTTCACATCATGCTTTCTAATTTTCTTTGAATTGAACATGTTGCTCGCACATTCATTCAAAGAGGGGCAAAATGTAATACCCCAAAATTGGCTCATTTCCATGATCACTAATTCTAGTCTATTCTGATTAATTCTAATGTCCTATGTAAGGAGGCAATTCTAGTTCTGATTTTCACTACTTGGCTTAAGTGTCAAATGTAGAAAATGCTAAATCTACATTAATCAGGACATCTATTTAATTCCTAAGTATTGACTTTTATTAGTCACATTAAACCTATTTGATTAAGATTTAATTTAATTCAAAGTGTTTATACTTTAATTAAATTAAATCATATCCTAAGGCTAATGTACTAGGGAATTGAAATATTTAATTTAATAATTATGCCTACTTTAATTAATTGGGTTAGATTATTCAATTAAATAGAAAAGGCATTTATGAGCTCACGTCTCACTTATTAAATTAAATAATATCTTCAAAATTCTCTCTTTAGTTCTAAAATGGAAACTCTAAGTGAACTACCTCTCAAAATTAGAATCAGTCCAGTTAACTTGCTCTCACACTTGTGATAAGTTCAATTAACTACTTATTACACTCAAATCTGAAATAGTTAACTTCACCTGCACAAGGAAGTTTCCATCTTAATTGAATCTTCTATCTAATCTTAACCATTTATCAAGGTTTATCCTCACTATTGATCCATTTTTTAGTACTATTTAAGGAACTCTGAAACCCTCATTATAGAGGTTAGATTTTGATGCTATTGAATTGCTATCAAATTGAGTACTCACTTGCTTTCTAGTCTTTTACATTGTTATCACTTTATATTATCATTTAGATTAAAGAATGCATGCATCTAGCCTAGTTTCTTCTTCTTTTTTTAATAGAATAAATTACATATCATATAGATTACTTGCACACTCATATTTTTCATAAATCCTTCATTCTAGAAATGTTTGTTTGCCTACATCTTATCCTAAGAGCACATAGGAAAAATCTTTCTAGATAAAAGGCAACAAGTCACATTGTCGGACCCCTTGGATGAACCCTTCCATGTTCATTCTAGGATGAATCTACATAAAATGACCATGTTGAAGTGTAGGTGAAAGAATCAAGGTCTCATTTCTACACAATCATTATATGAAAAACATGCCTATAAACTACGTTGGCCAAGGATTTCAAACGGGTTCAATGACTCAATCACCACCACTCGACTTGACAATAGGTTTCATTATAGGGGTGAGGATGAGCTATTAAGTATATTTTCTTTTATGTTATTCATGTCTAATTTCTCTTTTATTTTCTTGCAGATTTATTCCACCTCTTCACCATACATGGCCATACAGCTGGTGATTCCTAGGTGTATTAATAGATTATGAACACCTTGCCCCCATTTTACCTCTTCACCATTTCATGGCTACATTTCTGTTGAATCCAACATGTAATAAATTATTATGAGAATTCTACCCTTAATATCTTTCATCATAAGTTATGACAAAATAAAACTTATTCTTGATATTAACAACAATCATATGGTTCTTATTGTATTTAGAAACTCTTCTTTATATGATATTATTGAATTGGAAATGATGAAAATAAAAAGAATTTCTATATAAATCTTGGGGTATATTTCAGCAAGTTACATATCATGAATACAGATATAAGAAAAAAGTTACTATTCCTAGCTAGCTACTATAGAATTACATTTAAAACTTGGAACGATAATTCATGACCTGATAAGTATTTGATATGGTTCTAATGAACCTGAACTCAGATTGACCATCTCCAGTTGTGTTGAGACATTACTTGTAGAGATTAATCAAATGCAATCACTGCAGACATATCAAATGCAAATGGATTATTCCTCGATGGCTGTTATAAATGGAAAAGTTTCTACTTGCAATGGAATTTTAAAACTGGTAAATAGAGGTGACTTTTAGCTCACGAAATGGTGTGTAATTGGGTGCTTAAGGTGGCAAGGATAGTATGAATCATAGCCAAGTGTGGAAAGAATGATCCCAACTCCTCTCTTGGCTCACATAAAAAGGAGTGAGCATTCAAGGAAGGAAGAGTTAGAAAGATTATAATTTCAATTATTATTATAATATATACTTATATACATTCATGTAAGTATATCAATGGGGTGACATCATTAAATTATGTTATTTTAATTTATTGGTGTTATTTCATTTTTATATTTATATGTGCGTATGTAAATGTTTATTATAATAATATGATGAAGATCAATGAAAAATCCCTTGAGGTATGTTTTATATTTTAAATTAGATTATTTTATATTTTCCTAGATTATTTTCCTAGATTACTTTCTTAATAACTCATTGGGTCCTTCCCAATGGAGTTTAAGGTCATACCTGTTGATCCTAATGACTAAACTAAGTGAAGCTCCCATTCCAATGATCCTATTTAGCAATGCTTCCCACCTCTTAGTCTTCTCAAAATACTTTCACCATAATAACAACTCTATAAAAGTTTCATATAAACATATTAATCATTATTTTAAATCAAGCAACTATTATTGATCTAATAAAAGTTAATGGTTAAAAACTATCCTCATTAACAGTTTATACTTCATATATAAATAACTACCTATTCAACATGATGATGAAAGAATAATTCATTAAATCCAATAGTTATGAAAATGTTTAAAATTAGGTCAAAATTTTGGGATGTAACAAGAAGTGTCATACATCACTTTCAATGAAAAATTACCTATATCAGATCAACTTGTATAAATTAATGATAAACTAAATGACATAAATATTGAAACAAAATCAAAGTTTAAGTAGAAAGTTGAGAAGAATTTTGAAAACAAGGTGTTAGAGAAGGTTTCGACTAAATTTTAATTCAACAAGTGGCATTATCCATTTATGTCACAAAACTAGAGATGATTAAATAAAATGTTATTACATTGTTTTAGAAATTGTGTGATATTTCATCTCTCACAAGAGACATTAAGGAGAAACTATGGAAGGTGAATGAGGATATAAAGGCTAGAGCTAATACACTAATGGTTGATCCAAGTGATACATCATTACACTATTCTTGAGTAAGATTTCTAATGGGATTTTAGCATGAATTGATGGAGGAATATAGAAAAATTAGAACATAAGTTAATGTTTTTTCCACTAATATCAAGGGGGAGAATGTTACTCAGATAAATAATTATATTGCTTGTTAGTGTCAAAAGATAAGTGAAGGTGAACATAGTAATTGAGTCACTATAATGCCCAAAAAATGAAGGAAGTGAATAATAAGTGTATAGTTATTATTGAGCTCAGTATTCATCAAGCTATTCTATACTTGCCAAGAACAAGACCTCACAGAGCCAAATGTAGATAACAAAGTAGTGATGTTACAAAGTGACAACATACATAGCATAGTATTTATTGAGTGGAATAGACACTACATATAAGTTTGATTTGGTAAAAAATCTAATGTAAAATGATCATATCAAGTGGAAAACAATATTTACATAGTTCAATGAAAAGATTTCATGAAGAATGTGATTCGATTGTTTTATGATTTAAAGGCTAAAAAGACAAATGAAGAAGTGGAAAATAAAAGTGTGGAATGATATACTATTCTAGATCATTGATTCCAATTAATAATGTATCCTAAAGATTTCTAAACCCTAATTAGGCCAAATATCAAAGAGGCCAAAGGACACTATAAAGGGCTCTAACTAGAACAAATTTATGTAGTTGTTGAGAGGAATTTTGAAGTGACTAAGAAGTTTTATGATTGAGGAAAGTTTTGAATATATCAAAGGTCAAAGATTCAATCAGAGTTGAAAGGTATTGAAGATCATCCATACGAGGTGATAAACAATTGAAAAGAAGTGATATCTAATCAAGAAAACTTAGTTGCTTTTTGATCATTGCATTATTATGAATCCTTGAAGAATGTAGACCTAACAATATTTATGTAATTCTTTTAACCAAGTACACACTTAAAATAGTATTGTAACATCCAAGAAGAATGTAGATATTAGCATATATGATTATATACCCTTCACAGAGTAGATCATCAAAAGAGAAAACAAATATTATAGCCCTAACAACATATCCTCTTGCTACATTAGTTATGGATTTATGGGTACCATCCCTACCCCAATTCTCCCTCTTACCAATTGTTTCTATGTGAGAAAATACTTGTGTTGTGTTTTATGAGTTTATTCTTATGTTTACAAGATTGATGAAAATTATATTAAAAAATTTATTCTATTTACAAGTATTATGTTAAATTTTATAAGCTTACTCATTTGTAGAAGCATTTAGGGAAATACTAATTCATTTAATGTCAAAATTTTAGACGATACCGATTCACCACCCCACCCCCACTCAACATCCTACTTTCCTTGATATTCCAATAATATTTTTACATTGCACATCTAGTTAGTTTATTTTCATGTATCTCTTATTACATTAGGTTTTCAAGGAGTTTTATATACTTTGTCAAATCCTATAACCATTAGATATTTATTTGCATTAGTGCTCCTTTATCACTTGAATGACACTAATCTTCCTAGGTATGCTTATCTTAGAGTTAAAATTGAAAGGATTGATCTCCTTGATTCCCTCTTTGAGTTGTGTAAGTAAGAACTATGATCAACTTAGGGTTTTTTTTTCTTGATTCTATTGGAATTACAAATGAGAACCATACACTTCTTGTTCAGGGGGGGTGGGGAGTGAATTAGAAATTCAAACATCAACTAATAAAAATTTTAACCATTCATTAGATGAATGTAATATATAAACTAAAAATAACATGTAAAGTAAATGCATCAAAACATGTAACCATATACACTTGACACCATATATGATTACCTAGAAACCCTCCAAATGAGAAGGTAAAAATGGGATGGGGATGACACCCACAATTCTTCACTACTACAGAAATGAAGTCTCACCAATTATGGTTACAATAAGTTTTGACCATGATACAGATCTACCCTATAAATGGTTTGCCCTATTAAAGGCTTACAAAGACTATTAAGTCCCACCTTTTTAGAGGATTTTAACATCCTATTAGAAGTGTGCCTATTAAAGGACTTTAGAACATTCACTTGGAATATCACCATGTTAAAGGATTTTCTAATGACTATTAAATCAACCTTAGTCCAAAGGATTTTACCCTAACTAATACAATTGTTAGAGAGTATAGTAGAGGATTTGATCTAATACAACTTAAAACTTTGACTTACTAATTTCATATCACAATTCTATCCTTCTTGATCCTTTCTGATCTGATTTGTCAATGATGCATCTTTGATCCTTTGTTCTATAAACTGATTCTACATTTCCTTTGATCTGCTTAGTCACCTTGAATGATCTTTGATCAATTCATTCATTCACCCCTTGATATCACTTCTCTCTCTTTCTTTTAAAATGTTGGGTCATCATCTTCCTTAGAAAGACTTTGGTGACTTAGGGTTAGGTCTGAATCTATAGCTAAGATTCATCATTTTTGCCATTTAACTCTTCTTATTTTTTGATTGGTTTCATGTGATTGCATAAGGAATTCAAATAGATTCATCCTTATCTTTAAAGCTTCAATATATATCCATAAACCAATATAAAAATGGTTTACATAGTTGTTTGTGCAATCACAAATAACTATGTCAAAACCCTATTACTTGGCATTTGATATTACTGATTCTTGACACATTCTATAATTTTCTTTCTAGCTCAACACCTAAACTGCTCAGCATCAACTATCTACTTGATGCCTCAATCATTCAGCATGGTCTATCTACTCATTATTCAAGTGACTTGGAACTCACTGTAACTCAACAAAGTCTATATTTACATAATATACTTAACATCCATTACTAGTTTAGTATGGACTTAGTGAATGTCTTAAGTGTGTTGACACTCAATTGTCAAAACCAATATGAAATCAACAATCTCCCCCTTTTACATGAGTGTCAAAACACTTAACTATACATAAAAAATCTATTCTTCTCAAGTATAATATATTCACAACTCAACATATGCAAAACTTCAAAATTTTCAAAATTTTGTAATAGACTATATACCTCCAAATTTTGTAACTGCCCCTAAGTTAATGTACCTATATCATGTCCAAAAATTTGTTCTCCATTCTAAGTAATTATGTCTTTTATTAATATTTTTTATCTAATATGCTCTATTTCTATGTTTTGTTTATTATGTTCTCTTTTTTCTCCCCCTTTCTTCTATCTCCCCCTTGCATACTTGTTCTTTCTCCGCCTTTGCATATTATCTCCCCCTTTTTGACACTTATGTCAAAGGGTTTATACATTGATTTTGTATTTGTCCAAAAAATTTTTGTGGACATTCATTATGATTTTTAGAGTTGCATCCCAGTTGTTACATGCAACATCTAGTGGCTTTATTTAGATGGCTATCTCTATTACAAGGTAAACTAGTCCATCTAAAGTTTAAGGATTAGGATCTTTCTTCAGAAAATTTTATGAAAATGCTAGTTATTTATGGAGTATTTCCATATGACGGATTTGGGATGCTTGAATGCTAGTTAACTTGGATCATATATTAGCCTCTTTTGTTGTTAATATAGCTAGTTGACTCTGTGAGTGAAGTAATGAGTGAAAATGCTTCTCACTCTAAGCTAAGTTTTGAGGTAGATGCATACCTAAAACTTTTAGATTTCTCTCTAGACTCAGAATTCTATGACTTGTTTCTTGTGTGAAGAGTTTTTTATCACATAGTTTTGTGTACAATGAGAATATGTTCTCAAGTACCTTCTTCACTTTCTCAATTTTTTGTAGTCAATTCAACTTGTATCAGTGCTATATCACTAGATATCTTCTCATTGACTTTTGCTTAAAATTTCCTTTTAGACCATTCCTGATGCAGGAGCATCCAGAGGTATAAGGGCAATCCTGTGTCACCCAAAAAAATGTACTTAGACTTAGTTTCTGTTTCATGTCTTTACATTTTTGGATACCCATTTGGCTCAAATAAAGGTTCCAACTCTCATAGTTCAACTATCAGTGCATTTGAAAATCCCAAAAAAATAGGAGCATGTATTTGGGCCATCATTTCGATAAACTAGAAGGTGTAAATTGGCCAGATAAATGTAATCATGATTTAGAGCATTCCAAAAAAAGAATCAGGTCAAAAGGCCCCACGGTTTGAAAGTTATTGCAGTTTTTTGGGTTTTGGAGACCTCCTAAGAATGCTTCAAAGTCAAGTTTGGGGCATTAAATGACCTCAAAAAGGGTCAAAAAATGGGGGATGAGCGAACCTAGTCCATAGGGCTATAGAGCGCTTCGAGAGCTTTCCAAAAATGTAAACAGTTTGTCAATCAGAGCTATAGTTCAAAAGTTATGCCTCTCGGAAGTTCGGTTACCGTTTCTGGATTCTTCTAGATTTGCACCGACTTCTAACGCAGCCTCTGGAACCTTCTATTTTGTCGGTGGATGCCTACTAGCACTTTCTAGAATGTACTCCTAGTCCTTAACCCTCTGGGGTCTATTTAAGGACATTTCTGGCATTGTAAAAGGCAGTTCAAATTAGAGCTTGAGAGGAGGTGTTGCAAAGAGAAATATTCTCCAGATTTATGCTATTGTAAGCCCGTAGGGCCTATTTTGAAGTTTATTTTCTCTGCAATGTTTGTAGTAGCTTATTTTCTTAGTTAATATAATTCCCCTTTTCTATTGTTTCCATTCTATTGTTGAGTTGTGTCCCCATCAAGTGGTATCAGAGCAGGTTTTCCTGAGTGTGTAGACAAAGCGCCGACTATGAGGCAGTTTGCACCAGGACTGTGTGGTTGTGGGTTCAAGTTAGAAGATGCCTCCATGAAGAGAGCATGGCAGAAGGGCCAGAGCTATTGATCCTGAGGAGGTTAGAGCCCTCCAAAGATAGGTACAAGCATTAAAAGAGGAGCTTCGTAGAGGAGCAAATGTTGCCGCAGATGACAATAGTGAGGATGACAATGAAGAGGAAGTAATGGATATTGACGGGGAAGTTCTGAATCCTGTAGAGGAAAGGCTTTTTAGGGCCATTAGTAAGTTTGGGAAAAGACCTAAAATTGAAGTGGGTATATTTTCATGAAATTTGAAACCAGATGAGTTGATCGATTGGATCAATGAACTGGAAGAATACTTTGAGTATGAGGATATAAGGGACCCAGATAGAGTTAAGTTTGCAAAGGCCAAACTAAAAGGCCATGCCAAAATCTGGTGGCAAGAGATTCAACTGGAAAGACTTAGAAGAGGAAAGGAGAAGATCACAAGATGGGATCGCATGGTGGACAAATTGAAGAAGGAGTTCATTCCTGTGGACTACGAGCTTGATCTGTTTAAGAAGATGCACGGGTTAAAGCAAGCAGGAAGATTAGTCCAAGAATATACAGAGGATTTTTACCGACTCCTGATTAGAGTGGTGCATGCAAAAGAAAATAAGGAGAAGGTTGCTCGTTATATTAGTGGGTTGCGACCTAGCATCCAAGAGGAATTAAGTCTGGTAAGAATGACCAGCGTTGAAGATGCATACCAGTTTGCCCTACGAGTTGAAGAGAAGATGAATAAAAGTTTTGAAGGAAGACAAAGAGGACGCGGTCAAGGAGGAAGGGGAAGTGGTAGATCATCTGGAGGCCGCAATGAAACCCAAAAGAAAAATGAAGATGTGGGTACTAGCAGAAACCAGAGGAATGAGGGTTTCAACCGCTCCCATGATCAAGACTTTGGAAATAAAAGAGGAAGAGGTAGAGGATGTGGACAAGGAAGAGGAGGCTTCTGTGGTACCTATTTCCATTGCAATGAAGAAGGTCATCGTGCCTTTGAATGCTCTCAATGACAAGGAAGGACAAATAGGAGAGCTGAGGGCCAGGCTAGGGTTGCTCATGTGGATGAGGATGCACAATCATCACATTCAGAGGATGCAAAAAGAGGAGAGACCTTGGTAAATGAAAGAGTCCTACTAAGTGGTGAGAATGAACCAAGACAACGAAGGAGTTTGTTCCGTACCAGATGCAAGTGTGAGGATAAATGTTGTGATGTGATCATTGATGGTGGTAGCACTGATAACTTGGTATCAGAAGAGATGGTCTCTAAGCTAAAGCTCAAGAGGGAGAAAAATCCCCAGCCCTATCGGATTTCTTGGGTAAAAGATGATCATAAGGTCCTGGTAAGTGAACAATGTTTAGTAAAATTCAAAATTGGGAGTTACCATGATGAAGTTCTCTGTGATGTTATTTCGATGGATGTTTGCCATCTATTGTTGGGTAGACCATGGCAGTTTGATAGACATGCAATACATGATGGGCATGCAAACACATACTCTCTGACAAAGGATGGAGTTCGCCACAAATTGAAGCCCATGAAAAAGGAAGATGAAAAGGTATGTAGCAGTGCTAGGATTTGTCTTGTTGATGGAAGGAAGTTTTTAGATGGCATGAAACATCAGCGTATGTGCTATGCTTTGATTCCTAGGAAAGATAAAGAAGGTAGTAGTGAAATACCATTTGAAGTTTCAGATTTACTAGGGGAATTTGGAGATATTATCTCTGATAATGTTCCAGATGGATTGCCACCAGTAAGGAAAATCAGTCATCAAATAGATCTGTTTCCAACAGCTAGTTTTCCTAACAAGGCTACTCACAGGATGACTCCTACTGAAATAGAGGAGCTAAATAGATAGGTTCAGGAGCTGTTAAGGAAGGCCTTGATTCGAGAGAGCCTGAGTCCATGTACAGTACCTGTAGTACTTGCACCAAAGAAGGATGGAGAGTGGAGGATGTGTACAGATTCCCGAGCTATAAATAGGATAACCATCAAGTACCGATTTCCTTTGCCAAGGATGGATGATCTTATGGACTGCTTGAGTGGAGCTCAGTACTTCACAAAGATAGATCTAAAGAGTGGCTATCATCAGATACAGATTTGTGAAGGAGATGAGTGGAAAACAGCCTTCAAGACCAAGGAGGGTCTTTATGAGTGGTTAGTCATGCCCTTTGGATTGACGAATGCCCCAAGCACCTTCATGCGGCTCATGAATGAGGTACTTAAGAAGTTCTTGGGAAAACTTGTTATTGTCTATTTGGATGATATTTTAATTTTCAGCAAGACTTTGGAAGAACATTTATTGCATATTCGTAGTGTCCTTGAAAGGCTAAGGGAAGAGAAATTGTTAATTAATCTAAAGAAGTGTGTCTTTGCAAAAAGGGAGTTAGTCTATTTGGGATTTGTTATATCACCTGAAGGTCTCAAATGGATCCAGAGAATGTAAAAGCCATCTTGGAATGGCCTACTCCAAGGTCTACTACTGAGGTAAGATCATTTCATGGTCTGGTTAGTTTTTATAGGAAGTTTATTAAGAATTTCAGTGGCATATGTGCACCTCTAACTGATACAATAAGAGGGGATAGAAAAGAGTTCAAATGGACTGCAACAGCTGCGAGAAGTTTTGAATTGCTGAAGAAGAAGGTGACTGAACAGCCTGTGTTGGCACTTCCAGATTTTAGAAAAGTGTTCCAGGTGGATTGTGATGCTAGTGGTAGCACTATTGGGGCTGTATTAAGCCAAGAAGGTAAGCCTATTGCATATTTTAGTGAAAAATTGAATGATGCAAAGAAGAAGTATTCTATTTATGATCAAGAGTTCTATGCAATAGTTCAGGCCTTAAAGAAATGGAGGCATTATTTATTGCTAAAGGAATTTGTTTTGTATACTGATCATCAGGCATTACAGTACCTAAATAGCCAAGGAAAATTGGATCAGAGGCATATAAAGTGGGTAGAATTCTTGCAGAGTTATACATTTGTGTTGAAGCATAGAAGTGGAAAATCTAACAGGGTTGCAGATGCATTAAGTAGGAGACAACTATTGCTTACAACAATGCAGGTTGAAGTAGTTGTGTTTGATGAACTCAAGAATTTGTACCCTGAGGATCCTGATTTTGCTGAAGCATGGAAAGCTTGTAAACAACCTGTTTCTGTAGATAGAACCAAGTGGTTAGACTATTTGAATCGGGATGGCATGTTGTTCAAAGGTAGTCAATTGTGCATTCCAACGAGTTCCATGAGGGAAAATCTGATTAAGGAGAAACACAGTGGAGGGATGGCAGGAAATTTTGGTCGGGATAAGACCATTGCCATTCTTAGAGAACATTATTTTTGGCCTCAAATTACACAGGATGTGAAGAAGTTTGTACAGAGTTGCCAGGTTTGTCAAGTTGCCAAGGGGTTTAGTCAAAATATTGGCCTATACCAGCCATTGCCTATTCCATCAAGGCCATGGGAGGACATAAGTATGGATTTTGTTCTTTGATTGCCAAGGACACAAAGGGGTAATGACTCAGTATTCGTGGTGGTTGATAGGTTCTCCAAAATGGCACATTTCATTCCGTGCCACAAAACTCATGATGTTGTCCATATTGCAGACTTGTTTTTCAAAGAGGTGGTAAGACTACATGGTCTTCCAAGGAGTATATTTTCTGACAGAGATACTAAATTTGTGGGGTATTTTTGGAGGAAATTGTGGAAGAAGTTGAGAACAGACTTGAAATTCAGTTCCACGCATCACCCATAGACTGATGGCCAAACAGAAGTGGTAAATAGAAGTCTGGGCAATTTGCTGAGATGTTTAGTTGGATATAAGCCCAAGGGATGGGATTTGATTCTACCACAGGTAGAGTTTGCTTATAATAACTCTGTAAATAGGAGTACTGGAAAATCACCATTTCAAATTGTATATGGGAATAGCCCAAGGACTGCACCAGAATTGAGGAAGATAGAACAAGGGGAGAGGACAAGTGCTAAAGCCTAGGAATTTGCTGAACACATCAAGCGTCCACATGAGGAGGTTCAAGCACACATAACCAAGATGAATCAAGTATAAAGCTAGGGCTGATGCAAGGAGAAGACATAAGGAATTCCAATTAGGGGATCTAGTCATGGTGCACTTACGAAAAGAAAGATTTTCAGTTGGTACTTACAACAAGCTGAAAATGAAGAAATTTGGCCCTTGCAAAATTTTGAAGAAACATAACTTAGGAAATGCATATGAGGTGGAGCTGCCAGATGGTATTCACATTTCTCCCATTTTCAACATTGCAGATTTAACAGAGTATCATGATGATGGTGCAGATGAGGAGCTGGTTTTAGAGCCATGTCCAATTCCTGCTTCTAAGAAGGAGGAGATAGAAGACATTCTAGATCATCGTGTGGGTAGGAGCACTAGAAACAGGCAGTATGAAGAGTATTCGGTCAAATGGAAAGGACGGCCGATCGAGGACTCAACTTGGATTTCAGCAGCTAAGGTTTCCCATTTGGGATTTCCTCTACCATCCATAAAGTGACAGGGTCACTTTTCAATCTACCCTAGGTGTCTAATGCAGGAGCATCCAGAGGTATAAGGGCAATCCTGTGTCACCCAAAAAAATGTACTTAGACTTAGTTTTTGTTTCATGTCTTTACATTTTTGGATACCCATTTGGCTCAAATAAAGGTTCCAACTCTCATAGTTCAACTATCAGTGCATTTGAAAATCCCAAAAAAATAGGAGCATGTATTTGGGCCATCATTTCGATAAACTAGAAGGTGTAAATTGGCCAAATGAATGTAATCATGATTTATAGCATTCCAGAAAAAGAATCAGGTCAAAAGGCCCCACAGTTTGAAAGTTATTGCAATTTTTGGGGTTTTGGAGACCTCCTAAGAATGCTTCAAAGTCAGGTTTGGGGCATTAAATGACCTCAAAAAGGGTCAAAAAATGGGGGATGAGCAAAGCTAGTCCATAGGGCTATAGAGTGCTTCGAGAGCTTTCCAAAAATGTAAACGGTTTGTCAATCGGAGCTACGGTTCAAAAGTTATGCCTCCCGAAAGTTTGGTTACCGTTTCTGGATTCTTCTAGATTTGCACCAACTTCTAACGCACCCTCTGGAACCTTCTATTTTGTCGATGGATGCCTACTAGCACTTTCTAGAATTTACTCCTAGTCCTTAACCCTCCAAGGTCTATTTAGGGAGATTTCTGGCATTGTAAAAGGCAGTTCAGATTGGAGCTTGAGAGGATGTGCTGCAAAGAGAAATATTCTCCAGATTTATGCTATTGTAAGCCCGTAGGGCCTGTTTTGAAGTTTATTTTCTCTGCAATGTTTGTACTAGCTTATTTTCTCAGTTAATATAATTCCCCTTTTCTATTGTGTCCATTCTATTGTTGGGTTGTGTCCCCATCAATTCCATATGTTTAGCATTTGTATCTTGGTCTTCATTATTCACATGTTCCACAATATTCGATAGTTGTTCTAATAGTGGCTTTGACTCTTCAGGTGTGGGCAAACCGAAAGCATCTAGAAACATATCTTTTATTTCTTGCAATGCTTGCCTCTATTTATACTCCTTTCGGAGTATTTCTTGATTTTTCTTCTTCTCTAGGGCTTGTTGCATTAGCCTATCTATTCTAATGTCATGGTTGAAAAATTAAATTTTGGTATCACTATTTCTTCATCTAAAGGTACATCTCCATAGTGAAATACCTTAGCAACCTTGGATGAAATGGGGCCTGGTGTTGAAATTTGCAATGGTTTAGCTTCAGTGCTTGGCCTCTGAATGACTTTTGTAGGAGAGCCAGATGTTGGTAGTATGACCAATGCTTATGTAACTTCTTGCTCCTTCTCCTTTGGTGTGTCTTTGCTTTGTTTAGGCTTTTCTTGATCAATTTGAGTTGCACCTTGATCTTGTGGTTTAGGTACAAATGCATCTATCTATCCTATTTTGTCTTTTTCTTCTACTTCAGTCTGCTTCTTCTCAATAGTGTCAACTTTTACAACTATTTTGATATTAGTATATGTATCTACTAGTGTTTGTATCAAAGGTTGCACATGGGTAACTGAAGGGATGGTAGAAGGTGGTTCTTGTGTATTCACCTACCTTGTGATATTAGTTACTATATTTTGGAGCTCATCTACACTCACCAATATTGGATGTTCACATAACTTTGCATGGAGTGTAGACTTATCCAATATCCTCTCCAAGTCATCTGTAGTTAATGGATTGATGTTTTGAGGTGAAGCATCAAAAACATCCTTAACAATAATTGTCTCTATTGACCTGGCTGTCTCATGTGGGGGACTGACAATTGACAATTGTGTTTCTTGCACACTCTTTTCTTTTTGTTGCTCCTCAGCTTGTGTTGTGTCGTCATCTTGTCTTTTAGTTTCTTCCCCAACATTATTGTATATCCTCTCATCTTCATGCATGTCCTTGTCTTTTTCATCATCATCTTTGTCATCATCCTAGCTACCTTACTTTTCCTCACCCTTATCATCCTATTTTTCTTTGGAGGGATCAACCTCTCCTTGCTTAACAGTAGTTAACCCATACATTAATTTCCATATTTGGGTTGATTTCTTAACCACATCATCAATATTTCTTTGTAGAATGTTAAAGGCTCTATGTTTAGGTGTAAACTTAGATGCATATATCTTCATTGCCTTAGAAATATGTCCTTTTGTTAACTCTAGCATCACTTCAACTAATTATGGCTCTTTGATTTGTTTCTCAAGATTCAAATAGTAATGTCACTTTTCCTCAACACTATCAAATAGACTTTTGGGTATATTATTGACAAACTCAAGTGGAGTGTTCTTAAATTTGGACATCATAGCATACAATGCCTCTTCTACTAGATTCTTTTCATCTCTAATCAATTTATCAAAATCTAAATTCATGAAACCAAATGAATCTGCATTATTCTTGACATTATCATACAAGTCTTCAAAATCAGAAAGTGGTGTATGACTTAGCACTTTGAATTTAAAATTTCCATTTGATTTTGTCTTTTCTTCATCTAAATCAAGGTGAGCAATATATTTCCTTCTCTATTTCTTCTACTCTTGGCCTCCTTGTTCTAGCTACTTGGTCTTCTCCTTGGCCTTTTGTGTGCTTGGTCTTGTGTTGGCTTTGGTGGTAGCAGCTATAGGCTATTTTGGGTTGGGCTTGATATTTTTCTTTGTCTTTGGTTTTGCCACAGGTTGAGCCTTGGCCTTTCTCTTCTTTGGTGTTGATTGTACTGGTACCTCTTTGATTTCCTCTTCCTCAAAACCTTCTTCTTCTTGGTCCCCACCCATGCCTTGGGTTAAAGCTAGATTTTCTTGTGCTTGTACCTCTTCTTCCTCATCACCTACTCCCTTACCAAATTTTGCCTTCAATTTCCTTACTATTTTTATTTTTTCTTTATTGTAGAGGTTTTCTTCAACTCCATTTCTACTTTAGACTTCATTACATCATAATTACCAAATATCTTGGCACCTTTATCAATATCCTCTATTAGGAGTGCAATAATGGTAGCTGAAGCTTCATCAAAATTGATTTCATAGCCTAGAGGTCTTAGCCATCTAACCCTAGGTACTACAACCTAAATATATGTGAAATCAATATCAACAATGAAACATATATCATTGTAGTATTGTTAAACTAAGGAAATAGGTATCCTCAATCTCTACTTCATAGACTTCTTAAAGTCTTCAAAATAGCTTGTCATAATTGATTCAAAGTTCTCTCCCATTTGCTCAATATACTCATTGATTCAAACAACCATAGATTTGTTTTTCTTCTATCCATGTTTTCCAAAAGATAGGAACTCATTCTATATATAGAAGAATATGCACACAAATATTGATCCAAATTTACATTATACACTTTTTGTTTTTCTAATGGCTCCAATATTCTCCATAATTTGTTACAGATGTAGCTCTACAAGATCATAAGTATGATCTTTCAAATTTTGTAGCCAACATCAATCGCTATGTAGGGTACACTATTTAACATGCTTGATTAATAGAACTTGTGGGAAATAACCCTTATTGCAAAGTCAAGTAAAGGATATGTAGCGGTATCTATGGTTATTCCATGCTTGTTGCATTTTGCACCTATGTTTTTCTCAATTACCTCTTTGGAATCAGTATGTAAGATCTTTGGTTGACCTAGGGTTGGAAAACCTATTACCCTATGGATAATTCTTTTTGAAATCTTTATACATCCACCCTCTAACCATAGAGATCCATCATGAATTATGCTAATAACTATTTTCATCCATTCAATTTTAAACACTATGGGGAAATCTAGGGGGTTCAAACCCTTTCTCTACAATTTTAAATTCCTCCTTCAAGACTTTTTTTCTGCACAATTTATCAAATTCTTGTCCTATCTCCATGTCACCTATGCCTCCTACTTTGTAGTTATAGCATTTTCCTAAATCTTGAACCATTATTACTTTAGGTAGGATCATGGATAATGCTCCTGTTGGGTCTTGTTTATAGTCTTCTTCAAGAATAGCTTTTAAATCTAGATGTTTAACCTCATTGCTAAATAATTGAACATTAAAAGACTCTTTCTCCTTCATATTTTTGGAACTAGAAGCAATTTTGACAAACTAAGATTTTACAAACTTAAATTGTGCAACTTTTCTTATGAAGAATACCTTTCAAATTTGATGAATTGATGGTTGATCATCACTAGAATCCTTGTGAGTGCTTCAAACTAATTTTTGAATCACTTATTTACTCTACTCATTCTTTCTCTAAATTGGTAATGACAAAAATGGGTGAAAATTGAACTTGTACCGTTCAAAACATCACATTTATTGGTTGGTTCTTGTGCAACTATAAACTCGACATCAACATGGTTTCTATTCCACTCAACTTTTATATGAATTTCCTTCACTTGGTAGTTACTACAGACTCATCTCCAACTAATTTTGACTAACAACTTAGCACTCACTAATATTTTACTCAACATACACAAAAGACTTTTCATTCTTGATAACATCATGAAAACTTGAAGATTTAACCTTGAATTTTCCACAACTCTTTGCATCTTAATTCATGCTGATGTAATCATTTTAGTGCTAATTTATTTTGGAACTGATGTATAATATAACACTTTTTGAGTATCATTCCCACATACTTCTTGTTTTCTTAGTTTGATGAAGTGTGACCACTTGACCCATTAAGTGAAGTGATCCCTTCTCCATTTAATGTATTGCTAGCATATTTCTTCTTCCATGTCTCGTTTATCTCATTCCTAATGTGCTCAACATTTGCTTTGCCTTTACCTTTGACAAATTCAGAATTGGGTACCTTTGATCTTATTGGATGATGCTTGTTGATGTGACCAATCCTTAAATAGCTAAATCATGTGGTTTGACTTAACCATCTATTGTAGTCACCACTGAAGTGTGTTCTAATGCAATTCTTAGTGACATGTCCATATTCTTGATAGTAGTGATAGCTATATCTTATATTGTAGTCCCAATTATAAGAGTTTCTATAGCTTCTTACCTTGGTTGGCTTATTTGATGATCACATGAACTTGGATCTACATTCCAAAGCTCTATGTCCTTATTTCTAACAATTGTAGTAGAAACCTTCAAATCTTGGTGCATGCATGGTTATGGTTCTACATTCATGTACCTAATGACCTTGCTTTTTATAGTTATGACAATGACCCATGTTCTTAGGTTTGTCATGCTGATTTTCTCTCTTGCTCCTACACACATTAGCAATATGTCTTTTCTTACCACAATAATGATAAGTGGTTTTGGTGTTCTTACCTTTGTCATTCTTTTCCTTCATAGCTTTGGATGACTCTCCTTCTTTAATTATTGTGTAGCCTAATCCTAATGTAACATTATTGGATCTAGGGGATTTAAATAATTACTCAAAGTACTTGATGACTTCATTTGACTTATTGAGACATTCAAAAATCTCTCTTTCTCTTTTTAGATCATTTTGCAATTGTTCATTTTGCAAATTTAATATAGTTATCTCAATTTCTTTGACATTTAACTCAAGGTGAGCATTCATAGTCTAACTCAAGGTATCCAATTGTATGTTGGAGATTCTAGTAAGCTCAGTTGACTTCTATTCTACTCTATTTGTTAGGACTATCTTGTCTTCTTCAATAATGGCCTTGTCTTCTATAGCTTTCGTCTTCTGTTTAGTTACCTCATATAACATCATGGCTTGGGATTCATGCTTTATCTTGAGATTTCTAATCTCCTCAGCTTGTACTCTATTCTTTTCCATTAGATCTACAATTGATGTATCAAATTCATTTGAGTCTCCATTTGCAAATAACTTGGTGGTGTCAATATTTTTGTATTGTGTGTTATTCTCTGTAATGGCTATCTCTTTCCTTCTTTTTAAGGACTTCCTTAACTCCTCTCTAGCATCATCTAGTGAATGGAATATGAGTTGTATCTCAATTCCTTGGTTCTCAATAACCTTTCTCAATTTGTAGACATCCATCTCAAGATTTTTTTCTAAGCTAGAAAGCTTCTTCTTCTGACAACTTGGCTCTGATACCAATTGTTGGAATTATAAGCGGGAGCCATACACTTCTGAGAGGGGGGAAAGGGAGTGAATTAGAAGTTCAAACTTCAACCAATAAAACTTTTAACCATTCATCATATGCATGTAATATATGAACTAAAAATAACATGTAAAGTAAATAAATCAAAACATGTAACCACATACACTTGACACCAGATATGATTACCTAGAAGGTAAAACAAAGGCAGGGATGAAACCCATAATTCTTCACTACTATAGGAATGAAGTGCCACCAATTATGGTTATAATAAGTTTTGACCATGATACATGATCTACCCTATGAAAGGCCTGCCCTATTAAAGGCTTACAAAGACTATTAATTCCCACCTTGTTAAAGGATTCTAACATGCTATTGAAAGTGTGCCTATTTAAAATACTTTAGGACATTCACTTTGAATTTCACCTTGTTAAAGGATTTTCTAGTGACTTTTAAATCAACCTTAGTCCAAAGGATTTTACCCTAACTAATACAATTGTTAGAGAGTAAAATAGAGTATTTGATCTAATACAATTTACAACATTGACTTGCTGATTTTAGATCACAATTCTATCCTTCTTGATCCTTTCTAATTTAATTTTTGAATGGTGTGCCTTCCATCCTTTGTTTTGTAAACTGATTCTACAATTCCTTTGATCTGCTAAGTGACCTTGAATGGTCTCTAATCAATTAATTCATACAGCCCTTGATATTAATTCTATTAATCAATCATCTTTAGACTCTTCTCTCTCTTTTTTTGAAAATGTTGAGGCATTTTCTTCCTTATAAAGACTTTTGTGACTAAGGGTTATGTTTGAATCTATGGTTGAGATTCATCCTTATTGTCATTTAACTCTTCCTGATTTCTAACTGGCTACATGTGATTGCATAGGGAATTAAAATAGATTCATCCTTATGTTTAAATCTTCAATATCTATCCATAAATCATTCTAAAAATATTTTACATTGTTTTTTGTGCAATCAAAAATAACTATGTCAAATTCATGTTACTCAACACTTGATATTACTGATCCTTGGCATCTGAATTGCTCAACATCAACTATTTGCTCAACACTTGAATCACTCAAAATGGTCTATCTGCTCGACACTCATTACAACTCAGCATAGTCTATATTTACATAATATACTTGGCATGCATTACTCGTTCAATATGAATTTAGTGAATGTCTTAAGTGTGTTGACACTCGATTGTCAAAACCAATTTGAGATCAATAGATTCATATTTCCTCCTTAGTAATATGTACTGTGAAGATTAATTTTACAAAAAAGATTTAAGATTTTATTTTGAGCTCAATTTGGATTATTTTCCAAGAAATTTTAATGTATATAATTCATAATTATATCATTTCATAGTCATGGAGAAATGAAAGAGATATGTTGTAACTCTTAAGGTTGTTGTTGAATAATAAAGGACTCTATCATTTGAGAGTTCAAGACTGATAACTTCTTAACATAGCTCAATGTGATACTTAAATCACAAGGGTTGAGAGAGAGCTTGGAACCTCACTTGGTCAAGGTTTTCTTTTTGTTTAAAAGATATTCTAACGTGTGTATTTAATCTATGTTACCACAATTTTTTTTTTGGAAGGCTTAAAGTGGAACTCTTGACTAGCATGAAATTGGAGATTTGGATGGTACATTTAAAGGAACAATGTAACTAGGGAGGAAATGTTGGCATAACTAGTTAATGTTCGTATAAAAGTAAATATTAAACTATATATTTCACTATTATTGTACTTATGTAATTTTTCAAATGTACTTAGACATAATTCTTGTATATGAACTAGTAATTCTACAAAAAAAAAAATCCTATTCAAATACTTTAAATTAATTAATAAAATTAACTTATAATATAATGATTTTCTATTCTTCAAAACTTATTTATAGTCATAGAAATTTTTTATACAATAATTTCTCATACAAATTATAATAATATTATTCAAGATTCTAATATTTTTATTATAATACATGTCAAACAAAATGATGAGATATGTTGTGTCACTTCAAACCTTTCATCTCATTCATAAAATTCATAAATTGGTATATTCAAACAATTTTATAAAATAAATCACCTTTATATTTGAAGACCTAAACCTTATACCTTATGTTAGGATTAATGAGACAAAAATAAAAATTACATGTAGATATATCCAATATCAAAAAAATAATAAAGCACAGAAAAGAGAACATGTAATGGAGGCATTCCCTAGGGTTTCTTGGATTCCTTTCCATCCATTTCGAAACTTTTTTCATTAGACTTCAATACGATCCCTTGGATTTCTTCAAATACCCCTTTTAGGACTAATAATCCTCAATTAGCCCTTGAAATTTACTAAACTAAAATTTGCGCAAAACTTTCATTAAGAAGTGTTAGGATTAAACCACAGATAGAAATAACAATTACATGCAAATATAACCATAATAAAAAATTAATAGATCACACAAAAAATAATACAAGACACCAAGATTTAATGTGGTCCACCTAGTCCCTAGGCTACGTCCACCAAAAAACAAGTCAGATATCATTACAATCTAGTGATTATAACCTGATTATAATCTGTAATCCCTTACAACTCAATATCAGTACAAAAACCAATTTTTACACCACAACTATTATGAAACAATCCCTAAGCCTAAGACCTTTTATACAAGTATTTTAACCACTTTAGGGTTATAATTAATAATTACATGTTGGCCCAAAATCTTGAACCTTGGCAAGGAATTATGAAGTATGTATAGTACTTCCTTGATCATTCACCACAATCTAACAATCTCCCACTTGGGGACTAATCAGGCTCTGCACTAAGCAACAATCTCTCACTTGGAGACTAACCTTGTAGCTATGTTGCTACTCCATGAGACTCCCATTGGATCAAACCACCATACACCCTGTTGTTCTTTTAATCATGTTCAGTCTAGAAGACCAACCAAAACTAAAGAGGAGCTTAGCTTCTCCCTTGTTACTACCTTTTTCAATATATCTATTGGATTGTAATCTATATTTATCTTTCCCAACTTTAATTATCCATCTTCCAAAATTGACTGAATGAAATGGTAATATAACTATATGTGTTTGGTCTTTGAATGGAGAGCTAAATTCTTGGCCTAATGAATGGCACTTTAACTATCTATAAAAAAATAATTATCCTTTTGAGGGTGTCCCAATTCTTCTAAAAAAAATTGAAGACATATCATCTCTTTGATTACCTCTATAGTAGCAACATACTATGCCTCTCTAGTGGATAGATCATTAATCTTCTATAACCTAGAAACATAGCTCACAGCTACCCCACCAATAGTAAAGACATAACCTAAAGTATTCTACCTGGTATCAATATCCCCTGCCAAATCTGAGTCAACATAGCCCTGTAAATTAGTAGTAGATCCCCCAGAGTGTAAACACTTATTGGATGTTCCTCTCAAATATATGAGAATTCACTTGACTGCATTCCAATGCTTAATTCTTGGGTGACTCGTGTACCTACTAATGACTCCCACTACATATATAATATCTAGCCTTGTATGTACCATAGCATACATTAAGCTTCCTATAGCTGAAGCATACAGTACCTTAGACATCCTCTTCTTCTTGTGTCTTGGGACACATCTCCTTAGTAAACTTTAAATGAGCAGGTAAAGGTGTGCTGACAGCTTTAGCATTCTCCATAGAGAAATGTTGTAACACCTTCTCAATATAATCAGCTTAAGATAGCATCAATTTCCTATTCTTCCTATCTCTACCAATCTTCATACCAAAGATTTATTTTGTTGCCCTAAAATTCTTCATACAAATGCATGTGCTAACTGGCATTTTAGCCCCTTAATATGATCTATGTTAGACCCAACTACAAGCATATCATGAACATATAAACATAAAATAATGTAGCTATCATCATCCAACCTCTTAAAATAAAAAAAATGATCTAAATGACACCTATTATATCCATGCTCATGCATAAAACTATCAAATTTCATATATCATTTCCAAGGTGCTTGCTTTAATCCATATAAACTTTTCTTCAATTTGCACAGTAAGTTCTCGTTACCTTTGACCTCAAATCCCTATGGTTGAGCCATATATATCACTTCATCCAAACCACCATGAAGGCTATTTTAACATAAAGCTGCTCTAAATGCAAATTTTTAGGAGCCACGGTACTTAAAATAGTATAGATAGAAGTCATCTTAACAATAGGAGAAAATATCTCATCAAAATCAATATCCTTTTTCTGTGCAAATCCTTTTACAACTACCATGGCTTTAAATCTTTTCTTACCTCCATCCTCTTCTTTTAACCTATAAACCTACTTATTTTGTAAACCCTTTTTACCTATAGCCAATTGGCATAAATCTCATGTCTTATTCTTCAGCAAAGATTCCATTTCATCTTTTATTATAGACTCCCACTGAATCTTAGTATCCACCTACACAACTTCATCATAACATTCAAGTTCACCAGCATTGGTAAGTAAAATTGAATACAAAGAGGGAGGGAATCTTTATAGAGGTCTAATTTTCCTTATTGACCATCTAAAATTCACTGTTGTGTGTGGTATTTTTTGTTGCGATTGTTGCACATCATGAGAAATTGATGGAACATCAACTTTTCGAGTATCATCTAGCACTACATGAACATCTTCTTTCTTCTCATGTTGATACAATATATATTTGTAGAACACTTTCTCATTGAATATGACATCCCCGCTTCTTATAATTTTATGATTTTCAAAATTTCAAAGCCTATAACCAAATTCATTAATGCCATATCCAACAAATACACATTTCTTTGACTTAGCTTCTAGCTTGGTTCTATTTTCAAACTCTATGTGAGAAAATGCTTCACAACTAAAGGTTTTGAGAAAAGAATAACTCACCTTTTTAGTAGTCCATGCTTCCTCTAGAATACCACAACCCAAAGGAGTACATGGACCTCTATTAATCAAATATACAATAGTATTGATAGCCTCTACCCACATGTGTAAGGGCAACCCATCATGGAACCTCATGCTCCTTGCACACTCCATTATAGTTGTGCTCATGCGTTCAACCACTCCATTTTCCTATGGAGTCCTTGGAATAGTTTTCTATCTATGAATACCATAGTAGAGCAATAATCTTCAAATTCATGACTCTAATACTCACCACCATTATCAAATCTGAGACATTTTAATTTCTTACTAGTCTCATTTTCAACCAAGCATTTCCATTTGTTAAAAGTTTGAAATACATCAAATTTATGTCTAAGGAAATAAATCCATACTTTTGTAGTTGCATCATCAATAATTGTAACATAATAATGAGAGCCATCAAGGGAAGATACCTAAGTCAGTCCCCATACATTGGTATGCACAAGCTCTAATTTATCCTTTTTATTTTCCTTCCTAGTCTTTACAAAACTCAGTCTCTTTTATTTCCATACACACAACTTTCATAGAAATATATATTAACACATTTTAGACCTAGTAAAAATCTCTTTGAATGAATTACTTTCATAGCTTTCTCACTCATGTGCCCAAGTCTATTGTGCCACAATGATGTATTAGAATTTATAGCAGCTATTTGTTCTCCTTTCTCAACTGCAAAACTATTCTTAAACATTCATTTTTTTTCTAAAATAATTGAAGTATAATGAACAATATGACCTATAAAAATATATAAGGTGCCTACTTTTGCACCTTTTTCTAATACAAGGGAACCTTTTGAAACTTTCCAATTTTTATCATTAAAAGTAACTACACATCCCTCATCACTGAGTTGCCTTGTTGAAATTAAATTTCTACTTAGCCTTGGAACTTATCTTACCTCATGTAGTAGCCAATGATTCCCACTTTACAACTTACTCTTAACTTTTCCATTTTAAGCAATCTGATTGGGTTCATTATCCCCAAAATAAACAAGTCCAAAATCCCCTTAGACATAAGCAATGAAATAACCTCTATGAGGTGTAGTAAGAAATGAAACACCAAAATCTAAAACCCATGAAGCATCAACACTTTCTAAAGATAGAAGCAAGGTATCCTCTTCATATTTTTTAGTTACCACATTTGCCTCCTTGTCTCCATCTGGTTTATCTACTTCATTTTTTTTCAATTCCAACAATATTTCTTTTTGTGCCCTAGTTTCCCATAGTACCATAAGTCTTTAAGTCCTCTCAAGAGACCTCCTCCCCTTTGACTTTCCTCTTGATTTCTTAGGATTTCTAGAATTACTTCATCTCTCAGTCATTCTGCCCCTACTTTGTGCATTCAAATCACTTCCTAATGTAGATACACCTAAAGTTTTCCTACAAGTTTCTTCACTAAAAACAACACTGATCACATCATAATAGTTTAGTGTACTAGATCTAGGAATAAAATAACTCACAACTATTACCAAGCTATTCTAGCTTTTAGGCAAAAAACACAAAATCAAGAGAGCCCTAATTTCTTCTTCAAAATTGATACCCACAAAAGATAACTAACTAATAATAGTATTGAATTCATTTAAATGATGTACAATAGATCCACCATTTTCTATTTTTATATTAAATAAATGCTTCATGAGAAATACTTTATTTGAAGCAGAGGGCTTTTCACATAGTTTCACTAAGGTTTGCACCAATTCATCTATTGTCTTCACTTTTATAATATTAAATGCCACCGATGGTGCTAGACATAATTGAATGCTTCCAAATGCCTTTCTATTCAAATGATCCCATTCATCATTTGACACAAATCCCTAATTCTTGGCTTTTACTTCCACCGGCTTCCATAAATCCTTCTGATCAAGATAGTCTTCCATTTTCATCTTCCATAACTAAAAGTTCTGCTCATTAAACCTATCAACCCTTAGCTTACCCTCATCTACCATTGCTCTTACTCATCCATGAGACTCCCACTCAACTATGAGACTTTCTTATAGAGGATAACTAAAAAAAAATAACCTCGCTCTGATACCACTTGTTAGGATTAAACCATAGACAAAATTAACAATTACATACAAATATAACCAATATTAGAAAATAATAGATCATGAAGAAAAGAACACAAGACACAAAGATTTAATGTGGTTCACCCAATCCCTTAGCTGCATCCACCATACAACAATTTTGATATTATTACAATCTATAATCCCTTACAGCTCAATATCACTGCAAGAACCAATTTTTGCATCACAACTGGGTATGTGCAAGATCATGGTGTACCAAACTAGCCTTAAGTGGTAGTGAAAAATCAACAAATGAGAGTTTTGTTAGCTTGACACATAATTTTAAAGTGGTTATGGACTTTATATCAAAAAGTTTTACGAAAATAATTTTTAAAAAATTGAATGTCGTTTCTAAACTACTAGGCCTTATTAGGAGAAAAGAATAATTGATTGGTCAAAAGTTTGGATTTTAATGTAGTACTACGAAAATTTTAGGGCAAAAATAAAACGTAGGTGTATGTTTGACCACCTTAATCAAAATAAAATGATAATATTTTTTCAACATAATTATAGATATAAAAGGTAGACTCATGCCTAGATGTGATGCATATTTTTTGGTATTTTTATTCCAAATAAATAATTAATTATGAATTTTCTACAAAAACATTTTTGGAAAAAAAAAAAACTCCCATGTCTGACCAACTTAACTAATAGAAAATTTTACCAAATTTTTTTTAAAAAAAAATTCTTACACTAGACAAAGCATAGAATGTGATGCAACTTTTAGATTTAAAATATGTTATACTGTTTGAAAGTTATAGCTATTTGTCAATCAGTAAGTCAATCGGCACTTTACAATATTCTTCATTGATAATTAACTAATAAATACTTATTAAACTCGAAATTTGACAAAAATTATATTGATGGAATCTTGAGAGTGATATTAAAAAATCCTTTTCGTTTCGTTCAATTTTGATCAAAATAACATTGTCAAATGGCTACTCGAAGTCTATGTGTCACTAAAACCCTCCTCAAACACATTTTTTGAGTTAATCTGGCAGGCTTGGTAAATACCAAGCCAAATCAGATATTCAATCTCAAATCAGATAACTAACATGGCTTAGTGAGCCCCCACTCTCTTTTGGAGGGAAATTTCAAATCGCAAGACTTTTTAGAGTGAAAATCAACTTTTTGATTTATAGTTTATAACTTATCAATTATTTGAGTTATATTACTACGTGAAAATATATTATAATATATTATATATATAATAAAAAAACATAAAGATATAACATATAATATATTATATTATTCTTATTATAATCTATAAATATAATATTATATTATTATTATTTTTCCTATTTTTTATTAAATGTAATATAAGTAATATATTATTTATATATATGTATGTTCTTAACATATATTAATATATTAATCTATAATATATTATTATTATTATTATGAGCTATTTTCTTAAAATATAATAATATATTATCTTATTAGTTTATAATCTATAAATATATATATATATATATATAACCCCTAGGGACATATTAGAATAATTCTTATGGGTCGAAGGGGGTCATAGGTTCACCTATTAACCACTTTGACCCATTACATGATGACATATGTTTCTAGGGGTCCTAGGACCCCTAGGGACATATTAGAATAGTTCTTATGGGTCGAGGGGGTCCATAGGGTGACCTATGATCCCCTTCAAACCATTAAATGATGACATTTATCCCTAGGGGTCCTATGACCCCTAGGGCCCTATTAAAATCATTTTTATGAGTTGAAGGGGGTCATAGGTTGACCTATTACCCCCTTTTGACCCATTACATGATGACATATGGTTCAAAGGGGATCATAGCTTGACCTATGACCCTCTTTGACCCATTTGAATGATTCTAATATGTTCCTAGGAGTCTTAGGACCCCTAGGGACATATGTCATCATGTAATAGGTCGAAGGAGATCATAGGTCAACCAATCACCCCCTTTGACCCATAAGAATGATTCTATTATCTCCCTATGGGTCCTAGGACCTCTATAGACATATGTCATCATTTAATGGGTTGAAGGGGGTCATAACTTACCCTATGACACCCTTTGACACATTTGAACGATTCTAATATGTCCCTAGGGGTCCTAAGACCCCTAGGGACATATGTCATCATTTAATGTGTAAAACAAGATGATAGGTCTATCTATGATGCCCTTTGACCCATAAGAATGATTGTATTATATCCCTAGGGGTCCTAGGACACTTAGGGACATATGTCATCATTTATTTGGTTGAAAGGGGTCATAGGTTGCTTTCACCCATTTGAATGATTCTAATATGTCCCTAAGGGTCCTAAGACCTCTAGGGACATATGTCATCATGTAATGAGTTGAATGGGGTCATAAGTTAACCTATGACCCCCTTTGACTCATAAGAATTATTTTATTATGTCCCTAGGCATCCTAGGACCCCTAAAGACATATGTCATTATTTAATGGGTTGAAGGGGGTCATAGGTCAACCTATGACCCTCTTTGACCCATTTCAAATATTCTGATATGTCCTTAGGGGTCCTAGGACCCCTAGGGACATATGTCATCATGTAATGGGTCGAAGGGAATCATAGGTCAACCTATCACCTCCTTTGACCCATAAGAATAATTCTATTATGTCCCTATGGGTCTTAGTGCCCCTAGAGACATATGTCATCATTTAAAGCTTTATATGGGTTAAAGGGAATCATACCTTGACATATGACCCCCTTTGACCCATCTGAACGATTCTAATATGTTCTTAGGGGACCCCTAGGGACATATGTCATCATGTAATGGGTCGAAGGGGGTCATAGGTCAACCTATGACCCCCTTTAACCCATAAGAATAATTCTATTATGTCCCTAGGAGTCCTAGCACCCCTAGGGACATATGTCATCATTTAATTGGTTGAAAAGAGTCACAGATCAACCTATAACCCTCTTTGACCCATTTGAACAATTCTAATATGGCCATAGGGGTCCTAAGACCCCTAGAGATATACATCCTCATGTAATGGGTCGAAATGGGTCATAGGTCAACCTATGACCCCCTTTGACCCATAAGAATGATTCTATTATGTCCCTATGGGTCCTAGGACCCCTAGGAACATATGTCATCATTTATTGAATTGAAGAGGGTCATACGTGAACCTGTTACCCCCTTTGCCCGTAAGAATGATACTAATATGTCCCAAGGTGTCTTAAGACCCTTAGGGAAATATGTCGTTATGTAATGTATCAAAGGGGGTCATAGGTCAATTTATAACTCCCTTTGACCCATTTGAACAATTCTAATATGTCCCTAGGGGTCTTACAACCGCTAGTAACATATGTCATCATATAATGGGTTGAAAGGGGTCATAGGTCAACCTATGATCCACTTTGACCCTTTTGATCAATTACATATGTCGTCATGTAATCGGTTGAAGTGGGTCATAGGTCACCATATAACCCCCTTTGACCCATTTGAAAAATTCTAGTATGTCCCTAGGGGTCCTACGATCCCTAGGGACATATGTCATCATGTAATGGTTTGAAGGGGATCATAGCTAGACCTATGACCCCCTTTCACCCATTTGAATGATTATATTATGTCGCTAATGGTCTTAGTACCACTAGGGACATATGTCATTATGTAATGGGTCGAAGGGAGTCATAAGTCAATCTATGACCCTCTTTTACATATAAGAAAGATTCTATTATGTCCCCATGGGACTAGGATCCCTAAAGACATGTCATCATTTAATAGGTCGAAAGGGGTCATTGGCAACATATGATTCTCTTTAACTCATTTGAACAACTATAATATGTCCCTAGGGGCCCAAGGACCCCTAGGGGCATATGTCATCATTCATTGGGTTCAAGGGGGTCATAGGTCAACCTATGACCCCCTTTAACACATTTGAATGATTCTAATATGTCCCTAGGGGTCCTAAGACACCTAGGGGCATATGTTGTCATGTAATGGATCGAATGTGGTCATAGGTCAACCTATAACCCCCTTTCACCCATAAGAAAGACTCTATTATGTCCCTACGGGTCCTAGGACCCCTAGAGACATATGTCATCATTTTACAAGTCGAAGGGTGTCATAGATCAATCTATGACCCCTTTTAACCTATAAGAATGATTCTAATATGTCGCTAGGTGTCCTACATCCCTTCGGGACATATGCTATCTTGTAATGGATCGAAGGAGGTCATAGGCCAACCTATGACCCCCTTCCACCCATTTGAACGATTCTAATATGTTCCTAGGGGTACTAGGAACCCTAGGGACATATGTCATCATATAATGGGTTGAATGGGGTCATAGGTTCCCTTGGATCCATTAGAAGGATTCTATTATGTCCCTAGGGGTCCTAGAACCCCTAGGGACACATGTCGTCATTTAATGGGTCGAAAAATGTCAGAAGTCAACCTATGACGCCCTTTGACCATAAGAATGATTATAATATATCCCTAGGGGTCCTAAGACCCGTAGGGACATATGTCATTATGTAATGGGTCGAATGGGGTCATAGCTCAACCTATTACCCCCTTTGACCCATAAGAATTATTCTAATATGTCCTTAGGGTTCCTAGGACCCCTAGGGACATATATTGTCATGTAATTGGTCCAAAGGGGTCATAGGTCAACCTGTGACCCCCTTTGACCCATAAGAATGATTCTATTATGTCCTTAAAAGTCCTAGGACCCCTAGACACATATGTCACCATTTATTGGGTTGAACGGGGTCATAGGTTAATCTATGGCCCCCTTTGACCCATTTAAATAATTATGATATGTCCCTAGGGGTCCTTGGACCCCTACGGACATATGTCATCATCTAATGCATCGAATAGGGTTGTAGGTCAACCTATGACCCCCTTTGACCCATAAAAATAATTTTATTATGTCCCTAAGGGTCCTTGAAACCCTAGGGACATATGTCATCATTTAATGGGTTGAATAGGCTCATAGGTCAATCTATGACCCCCTTCGACCCATTTGAATGATTCTAATATGTCTCGAGGGGTCCTAGGACCCCTAGGAACATATATAGTGATGCAATGGATCGAAGGGGGTCATAGGTCAACCTATTACCCCCTTTGATGCATAAGAATAATTCTATTATGTCCTTATGGGTCCTAGGGCCCCTAGGGACATATATCATCATTTAATGCTTCATATGGGTCAAACGCGATCATAGCTTGACTTATGACCCACTTTGACCCATTTGAACGATTCTATTATGTCGCTAGGGGTCCTAGGACCCCTATGGACATATGTCATCATGTAATGGTTCTAACAGGTTCATAGGGCAACCCATGACCCTCTTTGACCCATAAGAACAATTCTATTATGTCTCTAGTGGTCCTAGGATCCCTAGGGACATATGTCATCATTTAATGGGTTGAAGGGTGTCATAGGTCAATCTATGACCCTCAATAACCCATTTGAATGATTCTAATATGTCCTTAGGGCCCCTATGACCCCTAGGGACATATATCATCATGTAATGGGTCAAAGGGGGTCATAGGTTAACCTATGACCCCCTTTGACCCATTTGAACAATTCTAATATGTCTATAGGAGTCCTAGGACCCTGAGGGACATATACCATCATGTAATGGGTCGAAGGGGGTCATAGGTCAACCTATCACCACCTTTGACCCATAAGAACAATTCTACTATGTCCTTAGGTGTCCTAAGCCCCTAAGAACATATGTCATCATTTATTGTGTTGAATATGACCCCCTTTGATTGATTTTAATGATTCGAATATGTCCTTAGTGGTCCTAGGACCCCTAGGAACATATGACATCATGTAATGGGTCAAAGGGGGTCATAGGTCAACCTATGATCTCTTTTGACCAATTTGAATGATTCTAATATGTCCCTAGGGGTCCTAGGATCCCTAAGGACATACATTATCATGTAATGGGTCGAAGGGGGTCATAGGTCAACCTATGACTCCCTTTCACTCATAAAAATTATTCTATCATGTCCCTAGGGGTCCTAGGACCCCTTGGGACATATATCATCATTAATTGGGTTGAAGGGGTCATAGGTAAACTTATGACCCCCTTTGACCCATTTGAATGATTATAATATGTCCCTAGGGGTCCTAGGACTCCTTGTGACATATGTCATCATGTAATGGGTTGAATGGGGTCATAGGTCAACCTATGACCCCCTTGGACTCATAAGATGGATTATATTATGTACCTAGGCGTCGTAGGACCCCTAGGGCGATATGTCATCATTTAATAGGTCGAAGTGGTTCATAGGTCAACCTATGACCCCTTTTGACCCATTTGAATGATTCTAATATGTCCCTAGGCATCCATGGACCCCTAGGGACATATGCCATCATTTATTGGGTCAAAGGTGGTCTTAGGTAAACCTACGAAAACCTTTGAACCATTTGAACAGTTCTAATATGTCCCTAGGGGTCCTAGGACACCTAAGGACATATGTCATCATGTGATGGGTCAAATGGGGTCATAGGTCAACGTATGACCTCGTTTGACCCATAAGAAGGATTGTATTATGTCCCTAGGGGTCCTAGGACCCCTAGGTACATATGTCACCATTTAATGGGTCGAAGGGGGTTATAAGTAAACCTATGACCCCCTTTGACCCATAAGAATGATTCTAATATGTCTCTAGGTGTCTTAGGACCCTTAGTGACATAGGTCATCACATAGAGGGTCGAAAGGGGTAACAGGTCAACCTATGACCCCCTTTGATCTATAAGAAGGATTTTATTATGTCCCTACTGGTCCTTGGACCTCTAGGGATGCATATCATCATGTAGTGGTTCGAAGGGGGTCATAGGTCAACATACAACCCCTTTTGATCCACTTGAATGATTCTAATATGTTGCTCTGGGTTCTCCGACCCTTAGGGACATATTTTGTCATGTAATGGATTGAAGGAGTTTATAGGTCAACCTACGGCCCCTTTTGACCCATTTGAAAATTTCTTATATGTCTCTAGGGGTCTTATGACCCCTAGGGACATATGTCATCATGTAATCAATCAAAGGGTCTCATAGGTCAACCTATCACCTCTTTTGACACATAAAAATGATTCTATTATGTTCCTAGGGGTCTTAGGAGCCCTAGGGACATATGTCATCATTTAATGGATCGAAGGTGGTCATAGGTCAACCTCTAACCCCCTTTGAACCATTTTAATGATTCTAATATGTCCCTAGGGGTCCTAGGACCCCTAAGGACATATGTCATCAAGTAATGGGTCGAAGGGGGTCATAGGTCAACCTATGACCCCCTTTGACCCATAAGATTGATTCTATTATGTCCCTACAAGTCCTAGGACCCCTAGTTACATATGTCATCATTTATTGTGTTGAAAGGGGTCATAGGTCAACCTTTGACCCACTTTGACTCATTTGAATGATTCTAATTTGAACATTTCTCATCATGTAATGGGTCGAAGGTCGAAGAGGGTCATAGGTCAACCTATGACTCCCTTTGATCCATACAATGGTTCTATTATGTTTGTAAGGGTCTTAGGACCCCTAGGGACATATGTCATCATTTATTGGGTTGAAGGGGGTCATAGGTCAACCTATGACCCCCTTTGACTTATAAGAATGATTCTATTATGTTCATAGGCATCTTAGATTCCCTAGAGACATATGTCATCATTTATTGGGTTGAAGGGGGTCATAGGTCAACCTATGACCCCCTTTGACCCATTTGAATGATTTTAATATGTCCCTATGGGTCTTAGGACCTCTAGGGACATATGTGATCATGTAATGGGTCGAAGGGGGTCATAGGTTGGTCATAGGTCAACCTATGACCCCCTTTGACCCATAAGAACAATTCTACTATCGCTAGGGGTCTTCCCTAGGGGTCCTTAGACCTCTACAGACATATGTCATCATGTAATAGGTCGAAGGGGGTCATAGGTCAACCTATGACCCCCTTTGTGTTAGAATTCTTTAGAATAATTGAGAGGGGGGGTTGAATCAGTTATCCAAGGTCCAAATGCCCTATTAATACTTTTTTACTACTTTTAATGAATCCATTCACTTTTCATCCATCCAACCTTAAATCAATCATATAAGCAAGTTACAGTAAATCAATATGCAAAGATAAAACATCCAAAATCAACACATGACACAATGATTTACTTGGAAATCGAACTTGGGAAAAACCACCAGTAACATGCTACTTGATTCTCACTCTTTTGAAGTGATGCCCTATTAAAGCCTTGCAACACACTGTTAAATGTGACGCTGTTAGAGGATTTCACCAAACTGTTAGGAATGGGCCTAGTTAAAGGTCTTTAGAACATTCACTTGGAATGTCACCCTATTAAAGGATTTATCTTATGGCTATTAAACCTACCTAGGTCCATAGGATTTAAACTTACTGTTACAATTGCTAGAAAGTAACGATAATGGTCTTTTGATCTGATATAACTTACAACATACTTTGCAGATTTTAAATCACACTTTCAATTCAATCCTTATGCTTGGCTTCAATCATTTCAGCTTTGTCTGCTTGTCTTCCTCTCAAGCTTCATCTCCTTGAGTCTTCTTACTCATTCTGCCAATGCAATCATCCTTGTGGTCGTCTGCCTAAACAAAGTTCCTATTCTTTCTTCTCCTTAGCACCTTCTTTAGTACTTCATGCTTTTATGCTTGACCACCTCTCTCTCTATCCTTTTTATTAACTTATGTCCTCTTAAATAGAGATCTAATTTTCCTTTGCTGCTGAATTCTCCCTCTCCAATTTTAGGGTTTCAAAATGGATTAGGTAGGATACAATGTATCTACCCCATATCTTGTTTTCTTCTAGAAACTTCACCAGTTGTATCCTTAAAAAAATTCTACATGGTGTTATGTGCCACTAGTTCATCATTCTTATCTTCTTTTTAATTCACAAATTTCTAGACAACAACCTTGTTATCTTAGATTTGGCAAATCTTTGATTTCCAAAATAATGCAGCAACTCGGCATTATTGAGTTACTAGTTCTTGGCACCTCTATGTTACTCGACACCTATACTTGCTCGACACTTAGTTTTGCTCGACACTTGATAAACTCTGTGTCACTCGGCATCTAAAGTTTACTCGACATCTGAACTTGCTCAGCATCTGAAGTTTACTCGGCATCTGAACTTGCTCGACATCTAAAGTTTACTTGGCATTTGAACTTGCTCGGTATCTGAAGTTTACTCAGCATTAACTAGGAATTTTCTTGGCTCTTACTAGCTTGCTCGGCTCCTTATCTCTAATGAACTTAGTTGAGCTTTACAAAAGACTTAGCAAAAACCTTATATCTTTGATATGTTCTAGTGTGCCCATTCTTTGTATCTGATAGTATGTCATCAAATACACTTTTTCATCAATGGCTTAGTTGATACTTGTACTTCATTACAACATCATAACTTCATCCTTTCTCTAGGTGTTCTAGTTACATCTTATTGATTGCCTCCTCCTTGACAATCAACTAATTGATAGTATTTGGATCATTAAAGCAATTGTCATTCCTACAAGTAGCAAGTTTGACATCAATGACAAAACAATGATTGAGGACATTCTTTACCAATTCCATATATTATGCATTTGAACTTTTCTTATCATCATTTCAATCATTTCCAACACTTTGAGCCATAAGAACAATTCCACTATGTCCCTAGGGGTCTTAGGACCCCTAGAAACATATGTCGTTATTTATTGGGTTGAAAGGGGTCATAGGTCAACCTATAATCCCCTTTGACCTATTTGAACAATTCTAATATGTCCCTAGGGGTCCTAGGACCCCTAGGGACATATGTCAGGATGTAATGGGTCGAAGAGGTTCATAGGTTAATCAAAATCAAATGATAATATTTTTTCAATATAATTATAGATATAAAAGGTAGACTCATGCCCGGTTGTGATGCATATTTTTCGGTATTTTTATTCCAAATAAATAATTAAATATGAATTTTCTACAAAAACATTTTTAGAAAAAAAAAAATCTCGTGTCTGACCACCTTAACTAATAGAAAATTTTATCAAATTTCTTATACTAGGCGAAGCATAGAATGTAACACAACTTTTAGATTTAAAAAATGTTATACTATTTGAAAGTTATAGCTATTTTTCAATTAGTATTTTAAACAACACTTTACAATATTCTTCATTGATAATTTACTAATAAATAATTATTGAACTCAAAATTTGACAAAAATAATATTGATTGAATCTGGAGCGTGATATTAAAAAACCCTTTTTTGTTTCGTTCAATTTCGATCAAAATAACATTGTTAGATGGCTACTCGAAGTGTAAGTGTCACTAAAATGCTCCTCAAACACATTTTTTGAGTTCACTGAGCAGACTTGGTAAATACCAGGCCAAATCAAATATCCGATCTCAAATTAGATAACCGATATGGCTCAATGAGCCCCCATACTCTTTTGAGGGAAATTTCAAATCGCAAGACTTTTTAGAGTAAAATCGACTTTTAAATTTATAGTTTATAACTTATAAATTATTTGAGATATATTACTACGAAAAAATATATTATAATATATTATATATATAATAACATAACGTAAAGATATAACATATAATATATTATATTATTCTTATTATAATCTATAAATATAATATATTATTATATTATATTATTATTATTTATTCTATATTTTTATTAAATGTAATAACGTAATATTATATATATATATATATATATTTATGTTCTTAACATATATTAATATTATAATCTATAATATATTATTATTATTATGAGCTACGTTCTTAATATATAATAATATATTATCTTATTAGTTTATAATCTATAAATATAATTGATATATATACATACATACATACATACATACATACATACATACATACATACATACATACATACATATATATATATATATATATGTCCCTAGTGGTCCTAGGACCCCTAGGGACATATTAGAATCATTCTTATGGGTCGAAGGGGGTCATAAGGTGACCTATAACTCTCTTGACACGTTACACGATGACATATCTCCGTAGGACCCCTAGGAACATATTAAAATTATTTAAAATCATTCTTCTAGGTCGAAGGGGGTCATAGGTTCACCTATCAACCCCTTTGACTCATTACATGACAACATATGTCCCTAGGGGTCCTAGGACCCCTAGGGACATTAAAATCATTCTTATGGGTCGAAGGGGGTCATAGGGTGACCTATGATCCCCTTCAACCTATTAAATGATGACATTTATCCCTCAAGGTCCTACGACCCCTAGGGACATATTAGAATCATTCTTATGAGTCGAAGGGGGTCATAGGTTGATCTATGACCCCCTTTTGATCCATTATATGACGACATATGGTTCAAAAGGGATCATAGCTTGACCTATGACCCCCTTTGACCCATTTGAATGACTCAAATATGTCCCTAGGAGTCCTAGGATGACCCCTAGGGACATATGTCATCATGTAATGGGTTGAAGGGGGTCATAGGTCAACCAATCACCCCCTTTGATCCATAAGAATGATTCTATTATCTCCTTATGGGTCTTAGGACCCCTATGGACATATGCCTAGTAGAATTCATTAGAATAACTTGGGGGGGGGGGGGGGGGGTAAATCAGTTATCCAAGGTCCAAATGTCCTAATAAGACTTTTTCACTACTTTTAATGAATCCATACACTTTTCATCCATCCAAACTTAGATCAATCATATTAGCAAGTTACAATAAATCAACATGCATCAATAAAACATGCAAGATTAACACATGACACAATGATTTACGTGGAAACCCAATTTGGGAAAAACTACCAGTAACATGCTACTTGATTTTCACTCTTCTAAAGTATTGCCCTATTAAAACTCTGCCCTATTAAAGTCTTATAACACACTGTTAAATGTGACCTTGTTAGAGGATTTCACCAAACTATTAGGAATGGGCTTGATCAAAGGACTTTAGAACATTCACTCGAAATGTCAACCTATTAAAAGATTTATCTCATGGCTATTAAACCAACCTAAGTCCATAGGATTTAAACTAATTGTTACAATTGCTAGAAAGTAACAATAATGGAATGTTGATCTGATACAACTTAGAACATACTTTCCAAATTTTAGATCACTCTTCAGTTCTATCCTTTTGCTTGGCTTTAATCACTTTGGCTTTGACAGCTTGTCTTCTTCTCAAACTTCATCTCTTTGAGTCTTCTTACTCATCATGCCAATGCAATCATATCTGGGGTCTTCTTATCGAAATAGAGTAACTATACGTTCTTTCTCCTTAGCACCTCCTTTAGCACTTCATACTTTTATGCTCAACCACCTTCTCCTCTCTTTGCTTCATGACCTTATGACTTCTTAAATAGAAATCTGGTTTACCTTTGCTGCTCGATTCTCCCTTTCCAACTTTAGGGTTTCAAATGGATTAGGTCGGATACAATGTATCTACCCTATATCTTGCTCTTATCTAGAAACTTTGTCTAGACTCTAATTGTGATCTCCAAAAAAAAATGTTCTACATGGTGTTCTGTGCCATCAGCTTATCATTCTTATCTTCCACTCAATTCATAGATTTCTAGATAACAACCTTGTCAACTTGGATCTAGTGAATCTTCGATTTTTAAAATAATACAACAACTCAGCATTATTATTAGATTATGGTGACTGATCAGGAAAGTACTGTACATACTTCAAAAATAGTGGTGACTGATATGGCCGACATGTTATAACCCTAAAGCGATTTAATACTTGTATAAAAGGGCTTAGGGTTGGGTATTTTTCATAATGTTGATGCAAAATTGGTTCTTACGGCGGTATTGAGCTATAAGGGATTACAGATTGTAATCAGGTTGTAATCACTAGATTGTAATAAGATCAGACTTGCTGTTTGGTGGACATAGCCTAGGGATTGGGTGAACCACATTAAATCTTGGTGCCTTGTGTTCATTTTTGTGTGTTCTATTATTTTCTATTATTGGTTATATTTTCATGTAGTTTTTTTTATTTCTATCCGTAGTTTATCCTAACAAGTGGTATTAGAGCAAGGTTGTCTTTCAGTTATCCTCTGTAGGAAAGTCTCACAGTTAAGTGGGAGTCTCACAATTGAGTGGGAGCAATGGTAGATGAGGGTAAGTTGAGGGTTGACAAGTTTAATGGGTAGAACTTCCAATTATGGAAGATGCAAATGGAAGACTATCTATATCAGAAGGATTTATGGAAGCCGTTGGAAGACAAAGCCAAGAATCAGGGAACTATGTCAGAGGCTGAATGGGATCTCTTGGACAGAAAGACACTCGAAAGCATTCGGTTATGCTTGGCACCATCGGTGGCATTTAATATTACAAAAGAAAAGATGACAGAATATTTGATGAAAACCCTAGTGACACTGTATGAAAAGCCCTCCGCTTCAAATAAGGTATTTCTCATGAAGCGCTTATTTAATATGAAAATGGCAGAAGGTGGATATGTTGCAGATCATTTAAATGAGTTTAATACTATTACTAGTCAATTATCTTCTATGGGTATCAATTTTTATGAAGAAATTAGGGCTCTCTTGATTTTGTCTTTGACTAAAAGCTGGAATGGCTTGGTAATGGCGGTGAGTAATTCTGTTCCTGGATCTAGTACCCTAAAATATGATGATGTGATCGGTGTTATTTTAAGTGAGGAAACTCGTAAAAAATCCTCAGGTGGATCTACATCAGGAAGTTCTTTAAATGCACAAAGTAGGGGTAGAACGACTGAAAGAGGAAGTAACTCTGGAAATTGTGGGAAATCAAGAGGAAAGTCAAAGGGGAGGAGGTCTCAATCGAGAGGACCAAATGATTGCTGGTACTGTGGGAAACCAGGGCACAAAAAGAAAGATTGCTGGAATCGAAAGAAAAATGAAGGAGATAAGTCAGATGGAGACAAGGAGGCAAATGTGGTAAGTAACAAATCCAAAGAGGATGCTTTGCTTTTGTCTTAAGAGAGTGTTGATGATTCATGGGTTTTAGGTTCTGGTGCTTCATTTCATGCTACACCTCATAGAGGTTATTTCATTGATTATGTCCAAGGGGATTTTGGGCTTGTTTATTTGGGGATAATGAACCCTGTCAGATTATTGGAAAGGGAAAAATGAAGATTAAGTTGCAGAATGGGAATCATTGGCTACTACATGAGGTAAGACATGTTCCAAAACTAAGTAGAAATTTAATTTCAGCAGGGCAACTTAGTGATGAGGGTTGTGTAGTTACTTTTAATGATAAAAATTGGAAAGTTTCAAAAGGTTCCCTTGTAGTAGGAAAAGGTGTGAAAGTAGGCACCTTATATCTTTGTACAGGTCATATTGTTCCTTCTACTTTGATTATTTCAGAGAAAAATGAATATTCAGAAACAATTACTGCAGTTGAGCAGAGAGAACAAATAGCTACTGTAGATTCTGATACAACGTTGTGGCATAATAGACTTGGGCACATGAGTGAGAAAGGTATGAAAGTACTTCAATCAAGGAAAGTTTTACCAGGTTTGAAATGTGTGAATATGGATTTCTATGAAAGTTGTGTGTATGGAAAACAAAAGAGAGTGAGTTTTGTAAAGACAGGGAAGGAAAAAAAAAAGGAGCAATTAGAGCTTGTGCATACAGATGTATGGGGACCAGCTCAGGTATCTTCCCTTGGTGGCTCTTATTATTATGTTACATTTATTGATGATGCAACTAGAAAAGTATGGGTTTATTTTCTTAGATAGAAATCTGATGTATTTCAAACTTTTAAGAAATGAAAATGCTTGGTTGAAAATGAGACTGGTGAGAAATCAAAATGTCTCAGATTTGATAATGGTGGTGAGTATTGTAGTCATGAATTTGAAGATTATTGCTCCACTAATGGTATTCATAGACAAAAAACTATTCCAAGGACTCCACAGGAAAATGGAGTGGCTAAACGCATGAACATGACTATAATGGAGCGTGCAAGGAGCATGAGGTTGCATGCTGGGTTGCCCTTACACATGTGGGCAGAGGCTATCAATTCTGCAGTATATTTGATTAATAGAGGTCCCTATACTCCTTTGGACTATGGTATTCCAGAGGAAGCATGGACTGGTAAGAAGGTGAGTTATTCTTTTCTCAAGACCTTCGGTTGTGAAGCTTTTGCTCATATAGACTCTAAAAATAGAACCAAGCTAGAAGCTAAATCAAAGAAATGTGTCTTTGTTGGATATGGCATTAATGAATTTGGTTATAGGCTTTGGGATTTTGAAAATCTTAAAATTATTAGAAGTCGGGATGTCATATTCAATGAGAAAGCGTTGTACAAAGATCTGTTGCAGCAACATGAGAAGAAAGAAGATGATTATGTAGTGTTGGATGATACTCCAAAAGCTGATGTTCCAGCCATTCCTCATGATGTGCAACAAATGCAACAAAAAATACCACACACCAGTGAATGTTAGACGGTCAATAAGGCAAATTAGACCTCCACAAAGGTTTTCTCCCTCTTTGTATTCTATTTTACTTACTGATGCTGGTGAACTTGAAAGTTATGATGAAGTTGTGCAGGTGGATACGAAGATTCAGTGGGAGTCTGCAATGAAAGATGAAATGGACTCTTTACTGAAAAATAAGACATGGGATTTGTGCAAGTTTCCTGTAGGTAAAAAGGCTTTATAGAATAAGTGTGTTTACAGGTTGAAAGAAGAGGAAGGAGGTAAGGAAATATTTAAGGCCAAGTTAGTTGTAAAAGGATTTGTACGGAAAAAGGGAATTGATTTTGATGAGATATTTTCTCCTGTTGTTAAAATGACTTCTATTCGTACTATTTTAAGTCTTGTGGCTACTGAAGATTTGCATTTAGAGCAGATGGATGTTAAAAAAGCCTTTCTTCATGGTGATTTGGATGAAGAAATATATATGGCTCAGCCACAGGGTTTTGATTTCAAAGGTAAGGAGAACTTAGTGTGCAAATTGAAGAAAAGTTTATATGGCTTGAACCAAGCACCTCGGCAATGGTATCTGAATTTTGACAGTTTTATGCATGAGCATGGATATAACAGGTTTCATTCATATTACTGTGTTTATTTTAAGAGGTTATATGATGATAGCTAAATTATTTTATGTTTGTATGTTGATGATATGCTTATAGTTGGGTCTAACATGCATCATATTAAGGGGCTAAAATGCCAGTTAGCACATGCATTTTCTATGAAGGATTTGGGCACAGCAAAATAAATCCTTGATATGAAGATTTGTAGAGATAGGAAGAACAGAACCTTGATGCTATCTCGGGTTGATTATGTTGAGAAGGTGTTGCAACATTTTTGTATGGAGAATGCTAAATCTGTCAGCACACCTTTACCTGGTCATTTGAAATTGACTAAGGAGATGTGTCCCAAGACACAAGAAGAGGAGGATAAGATGTCCAAGGTACCCTATGCTTCAGCTATAGGAAGTTTGATGTATGCTATGGTATGCACTAGGCCATATATTGCACATGTGGTGGGAGTCATTAGCAGGTATATGAGTCATCCCAGATTTGAGCATTGGAATGCTGTCAAGTGGATTCTTAGATATTTGAGAGGGACATCCAATAAGTGTTTACACTTTGGGGGCTCTACTACTAATTTACAGGGCTATGTTGACCCAGATTTGGCAGGGGATATTGATACCAGGTAGAGTACTATAGGTTATGTCTTTACTGTTGGTGGGGCAGCCGTGAGCTGGGTTTCTAGGTTACAGAAGATTAGTGCTTTATCCACTATAGAGGCAGAGTATGTTGCTACTACAGAGGCAGCCAAGGAGATGATATGGCTTCAGTTCTTATTGGAAGAATTGGGACATCCTTAGAAGGATAATTATTTGTTTATAGATAATCAGAGTGCCATTCATCTTGCTAAGAATTCAGCTCTACATTCTAAGACCAAACACATAAAATTGTGGTACCATTTGATTCAGTCAGTTTTGGAGGATGGACAGTTAAAGCTGGAGAAGATACATACCAATGAAGATCCAACAGATATGTTGACAAAGGTTGTAATAAGGGAGAAGCTAAACTCCTCTTCAGCTTTGGTTGGTCTTTTAGACTAAACATGAATAAAAGAACAGTAGAGTTCAGGATGGTTTGATCCAGTGGGAGCCTCATGTGGTAGTGGTATTACTACAGGATCAGTCTCCAAGTGGGAGATTATTGTTTAGTGTGGAGCCTGATCAGTCCCCAAGTGGCCGACATGTTATAACCCTAAAGTTGTTTAATACTTGTATAAAAGGGCTTAGGGTTGGGTATTTTTCATAATGTTGTGATGCGAAATTGGTTCTTGCGAGACTATTGAGCTGTAAGGGATTACGGATTGTAAAGAGGTTGCAATCATTGGATTTTAATAAGATCAGACTTGCTGTTTGGTGGACGTAGCCCAGGGATTGGGTGAACCACATTAAATCTTGGTGCCTTGTGTTCATTTCTCTATGTTCTATTATTTTCTGTTATTGGTTATATTTGCATGTACTTTTTTAATTTCTGTCCATAGTTTATCCTAACAATTATTGATTTAATGATGCTCGACATCTCTGTGTTACTCAACACTATTGGTTTTCTGATGCTCAGCATCTGTTTCTACTCGGCACTTGTATCTGCTCGACACCTGAAGTTCACTTGGCATCTAAAGTTTACTCGACACTTGGAGTTTACTCGGCATCTGAAGTTCACTCAACATCTGAAGTTTAATCGACACTTGAAGTTTACTCGGCATCTGAAGTTCACTCGCTCTGCTTTAACTAGGAATCTATTTGACACCTACTAGCTTTCTCGGCTCCCTCTTTCTAATGAACTTTAGTTAGGCTTTACAAATGTCTTAGCTAAAACCTTACATCTTTAATATGTTTTAGTGTGCCCATCCTCTATGTCATCAATACACTTTTTCATCAATGGGTTAGTTGATCCTTCTACTTCACTTCAACATCATAACTTCAACCTTTCTCTATGTGTTCTAGCTACAACTTATTGATTTCCTCCTCCTTGTCAATCAACCACTTGATAGTATTTGGATCACTAAAGCAATTGTCATTCCTGCAAGTAGCAAGTTTGACATCAATGAAAAAATAATGATTGAGAACATTCTTTACTAGTTCCATATGATCATTCTAATATTTTCATCATGATCTTTTAAAATCATTTCCAACAATCTCCCTCTTTGGCATTGATGGCAAAACCAAATTGATCAATTGATCAACTTAGTTACCACCAAGATTGTATACGTTGTCTCCTATTGTGTGCTACTTTTGCTGTCTGCTGCATCTTTACTACTGATCTCATATATATCTTTTAGTTTCTTCATTAATCTACTTCTTTCATATATATCTCCCTCTTGCTTTGTATTGATCAAGTTTCTACATATTTCTCCCTCTTTGACATAAATGCCAAAGATGTAGCATCTTTATCATGCAAAATATAAGCTTTGGCTTCTTGATGTCTTCTCTCTCTATCACCATGCTTGTGACTGATTTGGAGATTTTGCTCCTACTGTCATCTTTTGCATCATTCTATTGATATTTCAATGATTTTTTCCTATTGATGCAGGGCAGCATCCTTGTTGCTTTAAACTGCTTGAGTTAGGGGTATTACCCCCAACTTTCCTCTAAGATATTCATAAGCATCTTTGGGCAATGGTTTAGTGAAGATATCTACAATTTGTTCCTTTGTGTGAATGTATTCCAACTTCACTTGTTTGTCTTCTACCAATTCTTTGACATAATGATACTTGATTGCAATATGCTTGATTTTTGCATGCATTACTAGATTTTTGGATATGTTTATAGCACTTGTGTTATCACAATACAATATCACATGTTTTGTTACCTCTTCTTTCATTCTTCTTAATAGATGTGTGAGCCACACAATGTTTGTGCAATTGACTACAGCTGCTACATATTCTAATTCTGCAGTGGACAAGGATGTGCATGTTTGTTTCTTGCTAGTCCAAGTAACTAGCCTTTTACCTAAAAATAATGCACCTCCACTTGTGCTTTTTCTGTCATCAATTTTGCCTCCACAATCTATATATGTAAATGCATTGAGTTCAAACTTTCCATTTTTTTTGTAGTATAGACCAAAGTTATCAGTTCCTTTAAGATATCTCATTATTCTTTTTACTGCTATGAGATAATTTTCTTTGGTATTAGCAGAGAATCTGGCCACTATTCCAACTGCTAATGCTATGTCTGGTGTTCTATGTACAACATATTGTAGTTTTCCAATCATGGATCTGTACATTGTTTGATTGACTTTAGCTGATTCATCATTTTTGGATAGCTTATTTCCTATCGCCATTGGTGTGTTGACTAGTTTGGACTCCTCCAATGCAAACATTTTGAGTATTTCTTTGATATACTTTGATTGTGTCACAAATATACCATGTTTTAGTTGATGTACTTGCAATCCAACAAAGACTTTGATCTCTCCAAACATAGATATTTCAAACTCATGTTTCATTTTGTCAGTAAAGCCTTTGCAAGGCACTTCCTTTCCTCCAAACACTATGTCATCCACAAAGATTTCAGATACAATAATATCCTTACCTTCTTCTGCCTTTATGTACATGTTGTTGGTATCATCTATTCTTTCAAATTCTATTTGCACTAGATACTTGTGAAGTCTCTCATACCATTCTCTAGTTGCTTGTTTCAGACCATAGACTACCTTATGTAATTTACAAACCATATCCCTATTGTTCTCATCAACAAATTCTTCTAGTTGTTCAATGTAGACTTCTTCTTCTAGTATACCATTTAGAAAAGCATACTTTATATCTATCTGATAAACTTTGAAATCTTTATATGCTGCATATGCAAGTAAAGTTATTACTCTTTCCATTCTAGCAATAGGGGTGAATCTTTCCCCATAGTCTAGTCCTTCTTCTTGAGCATAACCCTTGCATACTAGTCTAGCTTTGTTTCTAGTAATCTCACCATTCTCATCTAGCTTGTTCCTGAATACCCACTTGGTGCCAATCACATTTTTGTCAACTAGTCTAGGAACTAAACTTCAAGTTTTGTTCTTCTTTATTTGATCAATCTCTTCTTCCATAGATTTATACTAGTCATCATCTTGTAATGCACCATATACTATTTTAGGTTCAGATTTGCTAATCAGACATGATTCATCTCTTAGTCTGTTCCTTGTAATTGGTCTTGCATCTTTGTCACCAATTATTTGTTCAGTAGGGTGATGCCTTTTTACATATTTGGATAATCTTGGTTCTATCCTTCTTTCCATGTTTGATATTTCTAATTTAGGGTCACTATGTAATGAGTTGTTAGGTTGTTCTTCATCTATTTCATGTGTACTGACTTTTGAATCATATTGTGCATTTCCTTTATTCTACAACTTGGCTTCTAAATGCAACTCGGCATTCACTGGTTGTGACTCAGCTGAAACTAAAATTTTTTGTTGAGTTTTAATTTGATTGATAGCATCCTCATCAACAGGCTTTCCTTCATAAGAATAAACAAAGGTTTTATATTCATTCATTCTCTTTGGTTCTTCAACTTGGACTTCTATATGCTCATCAAAGTTTACATTTGCACTTTCCACAATTTTGTTAGTGTTAGTATTCAAACACTTATATGCCTTACTTCTAGTGGAGTAACCAAGAAATATGCCTTCATCACTTTTTACATCAAATTTTTCATTTCTAGCATCTTTAAGGATAATGCACTTGCAACCAAACACTTTAATTTTTTTTACATTGGGTGAGTGACCATACCATAATTCAAAAGGTGTTGTATTTATACCTTTCTTGACTTGTACTCAGTTCAGTGTATGAACAGCTACACTTACAGCTTCTCTCCAATATTTTAGAGCAACAGTCTTTTCTATCATTAATGTTCTAGCATAGTCAATCACAGAACTATTTTTTCTTTCAGCAATTTCTTTCTGTGGGGGATTTCTAGGAGCTAACATTTATCTTTTGATTCCTTTATCATTACAAAATATCTCAAATTATTTTCATGTGAATTCACCACCTCTGTCTGATTTCAGGAATTTCAAGCTCTTTTATATTTCTTTTTCAACTCTAGCCACATACCACTTAAACATTTCAAAGGCATCGGATTTTTTTCTTAAGAACATAACAGTCATCATCCTAGAATAGTCATCAACAAACAACATTATGTATTTATCTCCTCTATAGCTTTGTACTTCCATTGGACCACATAAGTCAATATGAACTAACTCAAGTACTTCTTTAGATGTATAGTTTTTGCTTTTGAAAATTGACTTTGTCATCTTTCCTAGCTAACATTGTTTGCACATGGTATTATCAGGCTTCTTCAATTTTGGTAAACCTCTGACTTTCTTTGTGTTACTAATATTGACCAGATTGTCAAAGTTGACATGACATAGCCTTTTGTGCCATAACCATTCATCATCAAATTTTGCAACAAAACAAGAGACATCATCCATACCAAGGTAAAATAGATTACTTCTTTTTTGATCTCCTTTTCTTATCAGTTTACCATTAGTATCATAGATTTTTGCAGTTTTCTTTCCAAACTCTACTTTGCATCCTCTATTGCCTAACTATGAGACACACAGCAAATTGTAGTTTAATCATTCAACATAGTATGCATTATCACATGAAATTTGTTCTGTAAGCTTAATGGAACTTTTTCCTTTTATTTGACATGGAGCATCATTACCAAATCTAACACTATTTCTATCATACTGAGTAAAGTTAACAAACATACTTTTGTCTCCTGTCATGTGATGTGAGCATCCACTATCTATGATCCATCTATCATTCTTGTTCATACATGTTACCAGGGCTATAGGCTCTTCTTCATCAAATTGGTCCTTCATGGCTACATAAACAACTTCATCATCATTATCATCAGAATTTTATTCAACAATATAAAACTTCTTGCCTTTATCTTTGCAATCTCTCTTATTGTCCTCTTTTCCATATTTGTATTTGTCGCCTTCCTTGTAATCCTTTTTCTATGTACATATAGTAGCAATATGACCTACTTCATTGCAATTAAAACAAATGATAGGCATCTTACCTTTGAATTTTCCTTTACCTTTGTGAAATCTTCTAGCAAGTAGTGCTTCTAATTGTTCTACATCTTCCTCATTAGTGCTACTGTCACTAGATACATATTTCATCTTTCTTCCCTTTTTTGATTTTACCTGTTTGGCATCTTTCAGTGATAGCTTGGCCTTGAAAGTAGATTCAACATTTTTAGGTTTGTAGTTGTCAAAGTTAGATAACTCAAATGCAGTGAGTCTACCCACTATACCTTCAAAACATAGATTGTTTCTTGCTACATATCTTAGTTCTTGTATTGCAGATACTCTAATAGTATAGATAGGGAGCAAGGTTATTAAGATCTTACTATTAATAGTATCTTTTTCCAATTGACCATTCAAACATCTGATTGCACTTACCACTTCCTCTATTCTTGCACCATACTGAGCAACATTCTCATTTTTCTCTATTCTCATATCAAAAAACTTTCCTCTGAGGCTTTCTCTTTTCTCTTTTTGGACATTTTGATCTCCTCCATAGATTTTTGATAGGTCTTTCCACATTTTGAATGCAGTGTCACATCCTTTCATATCATCAAATTCAGCATAGTTGAGTGCAAAGGCAATTTCCAGCATTGTCTGATTGTGTTCTTGTTTGTTTTTCATATCTTCTACAGTAAGAGTACCAGTTGGATCAACATGTTCAGTAATAATTGAATTTTGGGAATAATCTCCTATGAATCCAAGATGTAGCTTCATCAAACTTTTCCATGCAACAAAGTTGTCTTTGTTGAGCTTGGGGACTTCTCTCTTAGACATTTTGATCTTTCCTGCTTATAGTCCCTTTAACCTGAAGCAACGGTTTGGCTCTGATACCAATTGTTAGAATTCTTTAGAATAACTAAAAGGGGCAGGGGGGGTGAATAAGTTATCCAAGGTCCAAATGGCCTAATAATACTTTTTCACTAATTTGAATGAATCTATACACTTTTCATCCATCTAAACTTAGATCAACCATGTTAGAAAGTTAGAGTAAATCAACATGTAGCAATAAAACATGCAAGATTAACACATGGCACAATGATTTACGTGGAAACCCAATTTGGGAAATACCACCAGTAACATGCTACTTGATTCTCACTCTTCTAAGTTGATTCCCTATTAAAATCCTTCCCTGTTAAAAGCTTACAACACACTGTTAAATGTGACCTTGTTAGAGGATTTCACCAAACTGTTAGGAATGGGCCTGATTAAAGGACTTTAGAACATTCACTTGGAATGTCACCCTGTTAAAGGATTTATCTCATGGCTATTAAACCAACCTAAGTCCATAGGATATAAACTAACTATTACAATTGCTAGAGAGTAACAAAATTGGAATGTTGATCTGATACAACTTACAACATACTTTGCAAATTTCAAATCACTCTTCAATTCTATTCTTTTGCTTGGCTTTAATTACTTCAGCTCTGACAGCTTGTCTTCCTCTCAAGCTTCGTCTCTTGAGTCTTATTACTCATCATGCCAATGAAATCATATCTAGGGTCTTCTTATTAAAATAGAGTAACTATGCTTTATTTCTCCTTAGCACCTCCTTTAGCACTTTATGCTTTTATGCCCGACCACCTTCTCCTCTCTTTACTTCATGACCTTATGATTTCTTAAATAGAAATCTAGTTTACCTTTGTTTCTCATTTCTCCCTTTCCAAATTTATGGTTTCAAATAGATTAGGTAGGATACAATGTATCTACCCTATATCTTGCTTTTATCTAGAAACTTCGTCTAGACTCCAATTGTGATCTCCAAAAAAAAAGTTCAACATGGCATTCTGTGCCACCACCTCATCATTCTTATCTTCCACTTAATTAACAGATTTCTAGATAACAACCTTGTCAGCTTGGATCCAGTGAATCTTCGATTTTCAAAATAATGTAACAACTCAACATTATTGATTTATTGATGCTCGACATCTTTGTGTTACTTGGCACTATTGGTTTTCTGATGCTCGACATCTATTTTTTCTCGACACTTGTATCTGCTTGGCACCTAAAGTTCACATGGAATTTGAAGTTTACTTAGCACTTGGAGTTTACTCGGCATCTAAAGTTCACTCAATATCTAAAGTTTACTCAACACTTGAAGTTTAGTCAACATCTAAAGTTTACTCACTCGACTTTAACTAGGAATCTGTTTGGCACCTACTAGCTTGCTCAACTCCCTCTTTCTAATGAACTTTAGTTAGGCTTTACTGATGTCTTAGCTAAAACCTTACGTCTTTGATATGTTTCAGTGTGCCCATCCTCTATGTCATCAGTACACTTTTTCATCAATGGCTTAGTTGATCCTTCTACCTCATTTCAACATTATAACTTCAACCTTTCTCTAGGTGTTCTAGTTATAGCTTATTGATTGCCTCCTCCTTGTCAATCAACCACTTGATAGTATTTGGATCACTAAAGTAATTGTCATTCTTGCAAGTAGCAAGTTTGACATTAATTACAAAACAATGATTGAGAACATTCTTTACCAATTCCATATGATCATTCCAAGATTTTTCTCATGATCTTTTCAATCATTTCCAACAATGTCATCATTTAATGGGTTGAAGGGGGTGATAGCTCAACCTATGACCACTTTTGACCCATTTGAATGATTCTAATATGTCCCTAGGAGTCTTAGGACCCCTAAGGACATATGGCATCATGTAATGGGTAAAATGGGATCACAGGTCAACCTATAATGCCCTTTGACCCATAAGAATGATTGTATTATGTCCTTAGGGGTCCTAGGTCGCTTAGGGACATATGTCATCATTTATTGAGTTGAAGGGGGTCATAGGTCCTTTTGACCCATTTGAATGATTCTAATATGTCTGTAGTAGTCCTAAGACCCCTAAGGATGTATGTCATCATGTAATGGGTTGAATGGTGTCATAAGTTAACCTATGACCCCCTTTGACCCATAAGAATGATTTTATTATGTCCCTAGGCATCCTAGGACCCTTAGGGACATATGTCATTATTTAATGGATCAAAGGGGGTCATAGGTCAACCTATGACCCTCTTTGACCCATTTTAATGATTCTAATGTCCTTAATTGTCCTATGACCCCTAGGGACATATGTCATCATGTAATGGGTCCAAGGGGATCATAGGTCAACCTATCACCCCCTTTGACCCATAAGAATGATTCTGTTATGTCTTTATGGGTCCTAGTACCCCTAGGGACATATGTCATCATTTAAAGCTTCATATGGGTCAAAGAGGATCATAACTTTACCTATGATCCCCTTTGACCCATTTGAATGATTTTAATATATCGCTAGGGGTCCTAGGACCCCTAGGGACATATGTCATCATGTAATAGACCGAAGGGGATCATAGGTCAACATATGACCCCCTTTGACCCATAAGAATTATTCTCTTATGTCCTTAGGAGTCCTAGCACCCCTAGGGACATATTTTATCATTTAATGGGTCAAACGGAGTCATAGATCAACCTATAACCCTCTTTGACCCATTTGAATGATTCCAATATGTCCATAGGGGTCCTAGGACCCCTAGGGACATATGTCATCATGTAATGGGTCGAAGGAGGTCATAAGTCAGCGTATGACCCCCTTTGACCCATAAAAATGATTCTATTATGTCTAAAGGGGTCTTAGGACCCCTAGGTACATATGTCATCATTTATTGGGTTGAAGGACCTATGATCCCGTTTGACCCATAAGAATGATTCTATTATGTCCGTAGGGGTCCTAGGACCCCTAGGGACATATGTCATCATTTATTGGGTTGAAGGTGGTCATAGGTCAACTTATGATGCCCTTTGATCCATTTGAAGGATTCTAATATCTCCCTATGGGTCCTAGGTCCCCTAGGGACATATGTCATCATGTAGTGGGTTGAAGGGGATCATAGGTTGGTCATCTGTCAACTTATGACCCCCTCTGACTCATAAGAATGATTCTATTGTGTTGCTAAGGGTCCTCCCTAGGCGTCCTAGGACCCTTAGGGACATATGTCATCATGTAATGGGTCGAAGGGAGAGATAGGTTGGTCATAGGTGAACCTATGAGCCCCTTTGACCCATAAGAATGATTCTTCTATGTTCCTAGGGGTTGTAGGACTCCTAGGGACATATGTCATCATTTATTGGGTTGACCTATGACCCCCTTTGACCCATATGAATGATTCTATTATGTCGCTAGGGGTCATAGGACCCCTAGGGACATATGTCATCATTTATTGAGTTGAAGGGGGTCATAAGCTGACCTATGACCCCCTTTGACCCATATGAAGCATTCTAATATGTCCCTAGGTGTCCTAGGACCCCTAGGGACATATATATTAATACATATATATATATTATTTATAGATTATAATACTAATAAGATAATATATTATTATATATTGATAACATAACTTATAATAATAATAATATATTATAGATTATAATAATAATATATATTAATAACATACATACATACATACATATATATAATATATAGTACGTTATTATATTTAATAAAAATATAGGAAAAGGAATAATAATATAAATTATATTTATAGATTATAATAAGAATAACATAATATATTATTATATATTAATAGATTATAGGTTATATCTTGAAGTTACATTATTATATATATATATATATATATATAACATCTTTACATAGTAATATAACTTGAATAATTTATAAATCATAAACTATAACTCCCAAACTTGAGGTTCCCTCCGAAAGTCCCTATTTCATATATCGGATATCCAATTTTATCCAATTTCAAATTGGATATCTGATATTAATAGCATCAATTTTCAACATATTCCATGTCCTTGCAAACCCGACAACATCACTTTTTGAAGTTTTTTTATGCTTGTTATAAAAATTCATGTTTTGGGGCCCAACCATTCAAAAAAAGTTCAAAAATATAAAATTAGGTGTTCAATAGTGTCATCTGAATCAGGAGTAGTAGTCGTCAAAAGGCTAAATGCAAAAGGAAGATTTCCAATGAAGACATTGTGACATATACGGAAAGGGACAAAATGAAACACCAAAGAAAAAGATAAGGTATACTAAATATAAGTCAGGTTGATGATGAATTAGTTGAAGGTGAAATCATAGAGTCAGATAATGAATATGTACAGTTGGGGAATGAAAATGTGCCTATTGAAAATGATAATGCCAAAAATTGAAAATTTAGAGAATGAAAATTTTGAAGACGAAATGCTACCAAGTCATAATCCAAATTGCATAATTGACCATGTCAAACATGACAATGCAAATGAACCTAATGCACAAGAACCTTACATATCTCCTAATTATAATCAACATGAAGGTTCTAAAACACCAAAATAGATAATTTAAATTGATGAAATGATTATTACTAGTTTGGAAAGGAAAAAATCAGAAAGAACCATTCGGTTATGGGCTTCAAGACAATATTAGATATTTTTTAGCAACAAGATAGTGGTAGAGAAATGTCATCTTTTCATGCACTTATTAAAGATGCAAAAGATGAGATCTATGATTTTCAAATTGAAGATTTGTGTCAATAAAAAGTTTGAAAGAAATACCATTATTTTGAAGAATTTTTTGAGTGCTCTCAATAGCATTGAAAAAAATAGCAGGGCGAAGGATAATAGAGCTACTCGAAGGGTTACTACAACCTCTTTGGTAAGTCATCATTTTAGAAAGGGTAGATATATAAGACAAACTTGTATTGATTTGAATCTAAATCATACTACTTTGAGAAGAGCACTTAGTCAATCAGAAAAAAATTGATGATCCTCTTCAAAATGAAACATGGGCATTTGGTGGGAGACTTTCACATTTTGATAAGAAGCTATCCGATGATGTGAAGGAAGAAATTACACAATTTTGGCACTCTAACTCATGAGTATCACCCAATGCTAAAGACGGTTAAAGTTGAGAATCGGCATCAGAGATTGCATGCCACATCCTAAACACTTTTTGGAGGTAAATCAAACTATGTTGTTCAAACAATTTAGAGAGAGTCATCCAAGTATTCATATATCACAAAGGGATTTTGAATCTTTGAAGCCACTTTATTGTGTGCCACTCAAAATTTGAAATACATGTTGTTGCAAATATCATGTTGAGTTTTCTATGAACTATGAACTATTATGCTCCATCTATTCTACTTTGCATAGTAAATAAATCTTGGAGGACTGTGGTGCTAGTGGGCTTCCAAAATCATCAAGAGACTTGCTAGGTCAATTTTTATGTCGTACATTTGATGGTTGTTTCATTTATAGAAATGCTTGCTTAAATGAGACGTGTTCAAAATTTGGTGGCTTATCTAAGTTTGACACATGTCTCCATGAGGGGTGTGAACAAAAAAAAAGTATGAAATGGTGAAATACACATTGAAGCGTGGAGGTGAGAGCTCTATATGTGAATTGGTTCGAAAAGATATTAGTGTGGCTAGTTTTATTTCAGATTTTAAGGCAAATTTTTTTTACAAGTATGCAAGACATAATCACTGGTCTCAGTGGTCGGATGAACAATTTAGAATGTGCAAGGAGACTTTTCCCATTGGTACTAATATATCAGTTGTTGATTTTGCTAAGAACTACACATTGCAACCTCAAAATGAGACACAATCTCAGTATTACAACTCTATTCAAATTTTGATTTTTGTTCACATAACATATAGACATGCCCCTGATAGTACGAAAGATAATCGAAAGATTATTAGAAAGTATCATTTTATATGAGTGATGATAGATATCACTCTCATGAGTTTGTGCAACATTGTTTCAAGAATTATTTAGATTTCTTACATGAGCATGCAATTTCTATGGATAGACATATCATTTGGTCAGATAATTTTACAGGTCAATTCGAGAATGCTTACATATTTTATTGGTTGTGTAGGATGCACATAGAGAGAGGGGTGCTTCATATTTGGAGTTTTTTTGAGTCCAACCATGGAAAAGGGGAACATGATGGAGTGGGGGCGTGTGTGAAGAGAGATCTAGTCAAGGAGCAACTAAAGATTTCAGTAGAAAATCTTCTTGATGCTCATAGCATTGTTGATTGTTGTAGTTTAGTATTATCACAGGGGGAGACTCTTGATTCAGTGGTATGTAGGTTCTTTTAGTTGGTTGAGGAAGGGTCCATAATTGATAGATCAGATTGTGCTATAGTGAGAGACTCATCAAAAATGCATTCATTCTGGAGTTCTGATTCTAGTACATGGACCATTTGGACATGACAACTAGCTTGCTTTTGTCCTAGTTGTTTTCAGTGTGATTGGGATCACTGTGAGTCAAGTGAGTGGGTGGACACATGGGCTCCACATTATCTTACTCCATTGTCTATCATACCCTCTATCATAAATGATGACATGGAAAGTTCACTTAAGCATAAGCATCTATCAGATCTACTTTATCCAAGACATGTCTTTGCATTTGTTGCACCATAAGGGAATGATGAGAAATCTAATTACTGGTTAGCACATTATGTAAGAGGCAAAAAAAACCTTACACAACTGATCACAGATGATGATGGATTCACATATCCTACTAGTTCAGTGGTTGTCACTGAAACATGGTTGCAGACATACATGCTTAGAAGAAATGGAATTCCTACATTCGAAGACTATCAGAAGCACAAAATAATTCTCATATATTTGTATCTTATTATAGCAAAAAATGTAAAGTAGTTGAAGCATCAAGGAAGACCAAAAGTAAAAGAACTTTTTACTATTTCTAATGTTGATCATGAAGTCCTATTGGAGACCCTAAAATAGAGAGAGGACCCTATTGGAGCACTCGACTAGGTATATTTACTTCTTATGTTATTTTTTTCATAATGATTCAATGAATTAATGATTATCTTGTTTAATACAATAAGTTACTAATTTTTTAATGATATTGAAATGTAGGTACATCATGAAGAGTTGGCGGAGGGGGGGGGGGGGTGGGTGGTATTGGGGATAATTCCTAAGATTTATGATGTATTATGATGTAAAATGTGAACTTTTTTTGTATATGGTTTTTGTAATAATGAAAAAGACAAGTTAAATTAGTTGCACATTCTAATTTATTTTTTGGTAGGTTATTTGTAAGGAATTATAAGAGGAAGATATTAAAAAAGTTCTTGCAAATAATATTTTCATGTGATACAAGGCTATAAGGATAATTTTAAGAGCATTTATAACTATATGAAAGATAATTTCTTGCGGATATCTTATTACAAGTTTGGTTTTTGCCTTATTTGACATAAAGATGACATTATGATTATTAAAACTATTTTTATCAAACTAATCAAATAAGAAAAATCTACATAGGATTAATATTTAGAATACTTGATTTCTTCCATTTTGCAACCAATCATGGCATTTGAAAGCATAAAAAGTCATAATATTGTATAATGTTTTGAAAGGCTTTCATATTGAAAAGTTGTAAAGGACCATGAGATTTGAACTTTAGTAATGTCTAGGTTTGCATAGGGTAAGTGAGTCATTAGATAGGTTGTAATAAGGTCTCATAATAATCTCAAGTCATTTCATAAGTTGAAACATTCAATAAGTCACTTAAAATTTAGCTTATTGCTTTAGAAAATTCAAATCTTGAATGTAACGACTACATGAGCATTTTGAAGAGAAACTCCATAGTTTAAATTTTATGAAATATAGGGAACACTAATGCAAAGTACCTAATCATTTTTCTTTTCTTGATGTAATAAGGTCTAGGGATAGATCTAATGATTTCCCTGTGACCATCCAAATTTGTAATGGACATAAGACCCCATGGTGCAACTATAAGCCTTGGCCATCAATTGGTCCAATAAAGTGGATTTTTGCTAAATTCTATGTTTTTTAGGTAAGTCTAGATGTTTAAAAAATTATTAGGGTCCCTAGGAGTTTGTAGAGCCCATTTGCAATAAAACTTGTCTTAGCACAAAAAAATGCAAAAAGTTGCTTAGCAACTTTTGCAATTTTCTTGACAACTTTTCAAAATCTAATTCCTAATGGCTAGAACTATTTGAATCATGAGTACCATTAGCTCTGAGTGGGTAGGTGAACCTAGTGACACCCTTTTTCTAGCTATGGTGACCCTCTATAATATGTGGCCACCCCGTACCGAGGAGTCCCTAAGGTTCTCTAAGTGCATTTTGAGGTCGATCTTCTGAGGTCATAACTTGGAGCTCATGAGGGCTATCAATAAACTATCAAATGCTACAGGATAGTAATGTTGAGGCCTAAAATAACATATCTCATTTTTGAGATATTACATTCCATTTGGATTTGGCACAACAATCTCGCTCAATGCCAAAATTTGTAGAGTGCCTCAATTCATAGGTCCAAGATAGTGTAACTTTGAAACCATTGATCCTGGCATTGAATCATCGGTGCAATTAGCTTCAGATGGCTAGGTGAACCCTAGTCACACCCTTTTTTTGGCCATAGAGACCATCCATTATTTGCGACCACCTTGTACCGAGGAGTCTTCAAGGTGCTCTAAGTGCATTTCGAGGTTGATCTTTTGAGGGTCATAACTCAAAGCTCATGAGGGCTATCAATGAACTATCAAATGCTATAGGATAGTGACGCTGAGGCCTAAAATAATCTATCTCATTTTTGAGAGATCACATTTCATTTGGATTTAGCACAGTGATCTCGCTTGATGCCAAAACTCGTAGTGTGCCTCAGTTCATAGGTGCACCACAACATAACTTCAAACCGCTGATCTTGGCATCAAATCATCAAAGCCATTAGCTCCAAATGGGCAGTTGAACCCTAGTCACACCCTTGTTCTAGCCATGGAGACCATCCATCATTTGCGGCCATCTCGTACTGAGGAGTCTCCAAGGTGCTCTAAGTGCATTTTGAGGTTGATCTTTTGACGATCATAACTTGAACCTCGTGAGGGCTATTGATGAACTATCAAATGCTATAGGATGGTGATGCTAAGACCTAAAATAAAATATCTAATTTTTGAGAGATCACATTCTATTTGGATTTGGCACAGTGATCTCGCTGGATGCCAAAACTCATAGTGTGCCTTAGTTCATAGGTGCACCATTGCATAACTTTGAAACTACTAATCTTGGCATTGAATCGTCAGTGCCATTAGCTCTCAGTGGGTGGGTGAACCCTAGTCACACCCTTGTTCTAGCCATGAAGACCATCCATCATTTGTGGCCACCCCGTACTAAGGAGTCTCCAAGGTGCTCTAAGTGCCTTTCAATGTTAATATTCTGAGGATCATAGCTCAGAGCTCATGATGGCTATCAATAAACTATCAAATGCTATAGGAAGGTGATGTTGAGGCCTAAAATAAAATATCTCATTTTTGAGAGATCACATTCCATTTGCATTTAGCATAGTGATCTCGTTCAATGCCAAAACTCACAGTGTGCCTCAGTTCATAGATGCATTATAGCGTAACTTTGAAACCACTAATCTTGGCATCGAATTGTCAGTGCCATCAGCTCTAGATGGGTGGGTGAATCCTAGTCACACCTTTATTTTGGCCACGGAGACCATCCATCATTTGTGGCCACCCTGTACCAAGGAGTCTCCAAGGTACTTTAAGTGCATTTCAAGGTCAATCTTTTGATGGTCATAACTTAGATCTTGTGAGGGCTATTGATGAATTGTCAAATACTATAGGATAGTGATTCTAAGACCTAAAATAACCTATCTCATTTTTGAGAGATGACATTCTGTTTCGATTTGGCACAACAATCTCGCTCGATGCCAAAACTCGCAGTGTGCCTCAGTTCATAGGTGCACCACAGCGTAACTCTAAAACTGCTGATCTTGTCATCAAATCATTAGTACCATTAGCTCTAGGTGGGCAAGTGAACCCTAGTAACATCCTTGTTCTAGCCATGGAGACCATCCATCATCTGTGGCCACCCCGTACCAAGGAGTCTCCAAGGTTCTCTAAGTGCCTTTTGAGGTTGAGATTACAAGGATCATAGCTCAGAGCTGGTGATGGCTATCAATGAAATGTTGAATACTATAGGATGATGATGCTGAGGCCTAAAATAACGTATCTCATTTTTGAGATATCACATTCCATTTGCATTCAGCATACTGATCTCGCTCGATGCCAAAACTCACAGTGTACCTCAGTTCATAGGTCCACCACAACGTAACTTTGAAACTATTGATCTTGGCATCAAATCATCAGTGCCATTAGCTTTGAGTGAAAAAATGAACCCTAGTCACACCCTTGTTCTAATCACAAAGACCATCCATCATCTACAGCCACCCTGTACCGAGGAGTCTCCAAGGTGCTCTAAGTGCCTTTTGAGGTTGATCTTTCGACGGTCATAACTTGGACCTCATGAGGTCTATTGATGAATTTTCAAATGCTATAGGACAATGATGCTAAGGCCTAAAATAACCCATCTCATTTTTGAGAGATCACATTCCTTTTAGATTTGGCACAACAATGTTGCTCGATGCCAAAACTTGCAGTGTGCCTTAGTTGATAGGTGCACCAAATTGTAAGTTTGAAACTGCTGATCTTGGCATTGAATTGTTAGTGTCATTACCTTTGGATGGGTAGGTGAACCCTAGTCACACCCTTTTTTCAGCCAAGGAGACCATCCATCATTTGCGGCCACCCTATACCGAGGAGTCTCCAAGGTGCTCTAAGTGCATTTTGAGGTTGATCTTTCGACGGTCATAACTCAAACCTCATGAGAGCTATCAATGAATTTTCAAATGCCACAAGACAGTGATGTTAAGGCCTAAAATAACCTATCTCATTTTCAAGATATCACATTCCATTTGCATTTGGCACAGTGATCTCGCTCGATGCCAAAACTCGCAGTGTGCCTCAGTTCATAGGTGCACCACAATGTAACTTTGAAACCATTGATTTTGGCATCAAATCATTAGTTCCATTAGCTCCATATGGGTGGGTGAACCCTAGTGACACCATTGTTTCACCCATGGAGACCATCCATCATCTACGGCCACCTTGTACCAAGGAGTCTCCAAGGTGCTCTAAGTGCCTTTTGAGGTCAATCTTTCTAGGGTCATAACTTAGAGCTCATGAGGGATATTGATGAACTATCTAATGCTACAGGATGGTGATGATGAGGCCTAAAATAACCTATCTCATTTTTGAGAGATCACATTCTGTTTGCATTCGGCACAGCAATCTCACTCGATGCCAAAACTCGCAGTGTGCCTTAGTTCATAAGTACACCACAACATAACTTTGAAATCGCTGGTCTTGACATTGAATTGTTAGTGCCATTAGCTTCAGGTGGGCAAGTGAACCTTAGTGACACCCTTGTTCTAGCCATGAAGACCATCCATCATTCGTGGCCACCCCGTACCGAGGAGTCTCCAAGGTGCTCTAAGTGCATTTTAAGGTCGATATTTCAAGGGTCATAACTCAAAGCTCGTGAGGGCTTTTAATAAATTGTTGAATTCTATAGGACGGTGATATTGAGGCCTAAAATAAATTGGAGCTCATGAGGGATATCAATGAACTATCCAATCAAGTCTCTTAAGTTGAGATATTTTGAAGTTATGTTGAAATTGAAAAGTTGTAGTATGAGGATAGTAACAAAGTAAAGTCCTAGTTATCAAAGATTATGAATCTATGAAAGACTTGGTGGTTGGGAATATAATCCATGGTTGAGGAGTGGATTCCTTAACTATGTTGAGATTAAATTTGAAGCCAAGACTTAGTTTCAAGGTTGAAGGTAGAGTTCAAAATCAAAGTTTGGATTATTCGAACCTTGTGTAGGAGATTAACAAGTGTGTTTATGTCATGATAGCACTTCAAATTATACATTGTATCCAAATTTGACAATAAAGGTTGTTAAAATGTTATAAAAAGATTATTGCATTTGAATTGAATATAAAAAACATAATCAAAATTAATGATATTCCATAAACATGAACAATACACATGATCCACAATAAATTGAATAATACTAGATACTAAATTAATATGTATATCATTGTGCACATAAATGAAAAAAATATCTATCAAAATACATATATCTATAGACAAAATTTTACACAAATATATATCAAAGATCATGTATTCATAGACAAAGTACTCAAATATATATCAAAATACATAGATCCATATACAAAATGTGGCTGATCATGCCATCAGAATGTGTATAATATCAATGTTTTTGTATAGAATGTGGCATATGCCATCTCAAAATGTCTCATGATGAATCCTATGACAACTATACTATCCTAGGGTGCTGGTGGATGATCAAAATGTAGCCTCTTTGCTGCACTAGGTGGATCAGATTCCTCTTACATAAACAAAAAAGGAAAACCCAAAGTTAGACTACTAAATTTATATGATTCTATGTATCTAACATTGAATTACTCAAATGCATAATGATCTTTTTTGTAATGGAGATTAATACTATCAAAATTTCATAATAAACACCTATCTTGTCGACCTCTTGCACCAGTCAAGAGTCCTCTCATATGCCCTTGGCAATGTTGGTACCTCTCTAATTGTGGGTTTTATATGTTCAAATACCTTTTTTAGATGAATCTAAAATTTAAACTATAACATTATAATTCATAGCATGCAAAATTTATAACATATTTAATCATGAATTCAAACTACAACTTACTATTGTAGGCTCCTACTCAAGAGTGAGTGGCCACGTCATCAAATCTACATAACTCTCCCGTCAGAACTCATGTGCACTAGGAGTCTCCTATGAGATACAAAATAGTAGTTGTTAATATCCAAGAAATTAGTTTTGAATTTATTTATGAAGGTAAGGATAATAAAAAATAAATGATACTTATACATACAATGGGGATCTCAGTGCAAATGGAAATCCCTGATGGTTTATGATGTGGAATCTATATAGGCTCATCACTAGTAGCGACACCCTATATTCAATAAAGAATGTAATTAAATGGGATTACCAAATTTTTTTTTACAAGAATGCATCCATATTTAATCAAATAGAAAGTGCCTAATTACCTTTCCTTTGTTAATGTGTGCTGGCTCACCCCCCCACACTTTGTCCCCCTAGGACAGGTGCTACCAGCAAGATAAAAGAAAGATCAACAACCATATATGCTACAATATCAAATAGAAAAAGAAATGAAAACACAACATAATGTACCATAGATGTCTCAAGGCCAAATGAAATGGCTAAGAGTGTGGCATCATCAATCTATCTGAGCTCCTCCTCAGTCATCAACTAAACATGAATGAAGATCACATTCATATAAAAGTCAATATGGCTTAAAAATTAAAATTACTCTATTATAAAAATTAGTTTTAAATCACATATGTCATAACAAGAAAATATATACATGTACCGACACCGAAGGAGTCCATGCCTTTGCATTCCCCTCCTCTCTCACATCAGGGTCTGCAACCTTTGCATGTGTGTCTAGTGTATCCTCATCTAATACAAAATGATACTCAGGAAGATCACCTATGGGACCCAGGAAAATATTCTTGCACGTAATGCAAGTGTGAGGCACACAAACATGTGATGAGCTAGGCGATGATGAAATGACACCATCATCATCAACATGAGGAGGTAGGACTGACCTAGCCTGAGATATCATTAGGCTACTCAGCCTATGAATGGTTCTAATGGTTTGAGAGCTAGCCTCTATCATAATATCTAGATGTTGCACTCGAGGAGGAGGGGAGATATCAATGGGGGGGACAAAAGTGTCAGCTTTCTTTTTCTGGGAAGAGGGTCTATCCTAAGAAGCTCCTAGTCCTAAGCCCATGTTGGGCTTCATGTTCCAATAGTTCACTTTAAGTTTCAACACAAATTCTGCATATAATTTTCTAAGGAAATAAAATGGTATGTCCAAATTTCCATGTGGAGGGATATCAAAGACCATCCACCAATGATCCAAAAATTTTGCACGTATGGCATCATTTGTGCACCATTTAATCGATAGTTTAGATTTTTTTGGGTCAACTGCTAAACCCATTTTTAGGTTCACAAAAAGGCTAGCCAAATTGTCTTTGATTATGTTGAGGGTCGCAGCCTCATCATAATCCAAACCATCATCAAACATCTCGTGCATTTGATCATGCCAATGAAGAGCGACATTTTGTTAGTTTGTAAGGGTTTCAATGTTATCCACTATGGTGTTTAACATGGATAACATAGGAGCCAATGCGGGTACATTATTATATGTTCTATGCAAAGCTCTCAACGCAGTGAGATTTTCATTTATCAAATCCTTGATTCAAGGAGAGTTTTGAGGGGGTAGAGGATTGTTTGGTGGATAGTTTTGTGGGGGTATTGGATCATTTGGTGGGGGGTTACGAGGAATATTATTCCCTACCTCAATGTCATCATTCTGATCAGCCATTCCTATTGAATTATAAAATGTAATATATATTTTTAAAAAACCTTAATTTTAACCTTTTTTTCAAAAAACCCCTAGATTCAACTAAAACAAACAAAATCATGCTAAAATCTATTGAATTTAGATTAAAAATGAGTTTAAAAAAGAAAGAAAGCATACCTTAATATCCGATCGTGCACTAATATTGGCCCCCAAAATATGAGAAATAAAGGCCTGCAAGTCTAGTTTTTTTTTTTTTAATTTAATGTCATAGATATCAGATATTTGATATTATATCAGATATTTGATACGCTGCATATCTTATATTTTATATATAAGATATAACATATATATAACATATAACATATATCTTATATTTTATATGATATTTTATATATAAGATATTACATTATATTATATTATATATTATATTATATTATTATAATATAATAATATTATTATAGTATAATATTATTATATTATAGTATAATAATAATTATTATAATAATATTATATTAAATAATATGTTATAATATTATAATATAATATTTTTATATTATTATAATATAATAATAATAATGTTATATGATTATTGGATATCCGATATCAGATCAGATATCTGATAATGCTCAACCTTTCCTTCCAGGTTTAGTACCTAGATAGGTGGAAAAAAGTCAAAGCAGATTTTGAAGCGCTTATAGGCGTGTTCAAACTCTATTTTTTTTCACATAGCCACTTTTTGGCACACCATGATCCTACACATACCCAACTATTATGAAATAATCCCTAATCCTAAGCCCTTTTATAGAAGTATTTTTACCACTTTAGGGTTACAAATAATAATTACATCAGTCACCACAATCTAACAAGAAGTCTCCAAAAGAACTTTAGATCCTTATACCCTTTCCTAGGGCCCTTGGGATTTCTAAGGTTTCAACACTAAGTTACTTATCATGGGTGCATCACCTTTTGGATAATCATTATTATCAGTGCCTTTTTAAAAGATGGCCAAAAAAATTCCATAAATTTAAAAATACCATGATTAGTCTTAGAAATGGTGATCAAATTTAAGGATATTTTTGTGTAAGATAGAATGTCTCCTTCGGTAAGATTTGGTTGAATCATGTGAAGAAAGAAAGTATAAGAGTTTTAACTAATAGTAGTATGATCACCACTACTAGGAGCATTGGGTGATGGCACTAAGGGGAGTGTACCTGGACCCATTATGATCTTTGGTGATATGTCTATGGCTAACAATTATTACTTGGGAATTTATCATTTGTGTGACTATCATTTAAATTAGTTCAATCTCAGTTTTCTCTTTGCAAATTTTCTTTCCATTTTCAAATTGCATTGTGGGGAAGGTGGGATAATGCCAATTTCTTCTAAGGATTTAATTGAGGACCTGGAAGAGAACAAAGAAATGGGTGGGAATGTTATGAATATTGAACTAGATTCCATTGAAGAGTATAACAAAAAATCTTGGACTTATTTAGAGGAGTGTGTTCTACTACCTTATCTGCAACATATTGAAGATTGCGATGAGTCTATTTCTATGCAATTTATTAACTCTAGGAATAATGTGAGGGTGATTATTAATAGAATCTCATTTGAAATCAACTTAGAGGTCATTATGAAGGTTTGTGATCTTTCCTTAGACATCCAAAAATGGAAAAAATAGACAAGGGTCTCAGCAGAAGCCAACCTTAACTAGTTATTTTTCCCTATGAGAGTTTGACTTATGATCATGGTGGGTTTGTGATAATTGCCATGCTAGATCCCTAGAAAGAGGTATGTTGCACCATTATGTTGTTATATCTCTTTGGAAGGTACATTTTAGATGTTTTACTACTAATATTTCCCTATTTTGAATCATTTTAGGATTCTTTATCTCATTTCATTCCCCTACCTTAGTTTGCACTCTATGGAAGACAACATCATCAAAGTTAGGAAGAAAAGAAAGGATTTTAAACCTAATAAAATCCTTCATGAGACTTTTATGTTTAAACTATACATCTTCCATAAATATCTTTTCCTACCCTAGCCTATTAATGTCTAGATTGTTTTAGACCTAACCCAACTATTTGTACCTTGACCCCCTAGGTCTCTATTGAGGTTGTGTACACTATGGAAACTAAATGCCACCTCCCAACCCCATTTTCTTAAGAAAATTAAAGAGGAGAAGGATATATACATTTTGGACTTTGATGTAGAGATGGAAGGTGAGAGAAGGAGGTCGATATCATGAATGTTGAGTATACTAAATTGAGGGAGTATCCTAAGCATTGAAGAGTATTTATATGTTGCATTCATGAATGCATTTGCCATTGATGTAGACATAGTGCAATATTTTTTTTAAGATTGGAAGAATAGCAGTCAAATATTTTATGATGCACAGAAGCTAAAGAAGGTTTAGATGATGTGTAGAGAGGGAAATGTTCCCAAGGTTTCCTTGATGATGTGGCTAAGAGGAATTGGTATGATTCAATGTTGTATGGAAGTTATACTTGATTTACTAGAAGAAGTGTAGAAATAGAGTACTAGAAAATAATGTTTTGATGATCTACCACTATCTTTCATCTAAGATGTAATAAAGAGATGTGTTGTCACATAGTGATCAAGGATAGTTATTTTTCTTGAATTTTAAAATATGCATGTAGAAGAAAAATATCAAGTGGAATGCGAAGTTTTAGTGTGTAGTGCAAGTAGGAATAGAATGCTTATTAAATGAATGCAAGCTATCCAAAGGATCATTGGATGCATAGTAGGAGATATGGTTACAAGATCTAAAGGAGAAGAATTCTAATTGATAGGATAGATATAGAGGAGGTAAGTACACTTTAGTTCTATTATTCTCCAAGGAATGATATAGAGATCATTTAGGGAGTGGGTTCTTTGATCTTAACCTTGAAGTTATTTGGGCAGTGGGTCTAGCTATCTTCCAAAACTCCTAATAGGGTTGGAATCTCCTAACATGAATTCAAAGTCTCCTAATAGGGACTCATATATATTGAATTTTGTAATAGACTACTAACATGGTCTATCCTCTAACAAGGAATATTTATATTAGTACATCATCTTGTGGATACTAATCCCACCAAGGTTTTCCCTCTGATCAAGGGTACATATATAGTGTTAATTGTGCATGAGTATCTTGTTGTGGTTTCAGTTAACATTACTCATATGGTTCAGATTGTTTAAAGTTAAAAATTTGTACGATAGTTTTATAACTAATTCACCCCTATGATTTATATTAGTGGACTATATATTCTAATAGAGGTCCCTTAAGAATAAGAGTAATTTGGTGCACAAGGATCCCAAGACCAAGGATGATCACCTTGCTAGTTTAGATTTCAATAGAAATTGAAAGAACAAACGTCCTCAAAAAGGGCTAAAAAATAAGGCTAATAGGAAAAGACACATTGAGGATGATGATGAAGAGACAACTAGTGATGAAAAATGGGGGGTGGGGGGGAGATTATCCTAACTATTAGACATCTAATACCTCTTCCATCCCATGTTTAGATACTTTGAAAAACTATTCCCTTGATAATTGCAAAAGGATGGGACATAAGGAGATACCTTCACCTCCCTTTCTTGTCAGCATGGGAAAGATAAGAAAACTCAAAACAAAGACCACTAGGTGATTCAAGAGGTGAAACCCATTCCCACAAAGAGGAATATTCTTCTCTAGAGAGGCACATTAAGAAACTTAAGGAGAGGTAGGTGGTTTTGGAATAGATATTTTATGATGTGGCATGGTTTTTGGTTCAGGCTATCCATTCAAAGGGATTGACACTTCACCTACTTCATGCCAAAAAGAAGGTCTCAGTCCTATGGTAGGGGTGGACACTAGTGGTTCACTTTATATATTTCTAGATGATGATTGGTTGTAGCTGATTTCCAACCTTACAAGGCCAATAAGAGGAAAATACCCTATCGATATTGTATATCACCCACCTCTATAAAAATTGGGGGGGTAGGATGACTTGTTCACTCAATTATCGATAAGGAAGATGCAAGGTTGATAAGATGTGGAGTGAATTGGTTATGTGGCATGGATGTGCTTATTTCTCATCAAAATATAATTAGTTTTTCTAGGAATTTTTATAAATGGATTAATTTATTTTCTCCCTAATTCAATGGAGTTCCTTTGAATTAATTTATCTCTCAAGTTTTTGGTGTCCCTTTCGATTGATTTGTCACCCTTGTATGCCTTGGAACCTTATCTCAAAGTTGTTGTTGGATGAAAGAAATTTTAAGTTCCACCATCTCTTACTATTAACCACACACACATTCTTTCATATGAAATTCCTTCACTTTTCAAATGAATGCATTATAAATTCAATTGAAATTCATTTGAACCTTCTCTTTAGTGACACTTGTTCCCATTTTTTAAACAATTAGTAAAGTGAGCAAAATTAACTAGAAGATATATCTTCCTATATAATAATCTAGATCAATAGTATATCTAGACACATAAAATATTCTATGTGGAGGGTGTAATGGGCATTCAACATTGAAGCTCAATTAGGGGAAAATGTAAGAATATTTTTTCATACAAAATTTATTTTAGTATAGGAGGTTATGTTAGATGTTTAATTTGGTGCTAATTTTATACATTGAAATTATAATTTTTAAATACATACAACATTTTTTAAAAATTAGTACAATAAATTTTAAATTCTTGTATTGATTCTTATGATAAATATTGTATAAAAATAAATGTAAACAATGTAATGAAAAAAATCATTATACAAAAGTACAAATAAAAATATTCTATATTTAGCACTATAATAGCATGTTCTAAAATAGTAATAAAAATATTTATTAAAACCTACTGACAATCTAGCACTAGAAATGAATTGGATCACAATGCATATATATATATATTATATTCAAACACTGTCTAAATAATAAATTTAAACCATGAGATGGAATTCATCTATTTGAAGCACATTTTTGTTTCCTTCAACAACTAAGTAGTAAACATTGTTCTTATAATATCAAAAATAGATTATAACTACCTTTATTTTACTATGCATGGTTTGTTGAGGAAGTTTTTAATGTTGTGACCAGGTTTCTTTTATTAATATAGGAACATATTGTAAGTATGGAATTTCATAGAAGACGCCTTGTGAACCATAAAAATATTTAAATGGTTCATGATTTGATGGCTTAATGATATAGTCTTGTAGGATTAACATTAGGGTATGTGCAGGATCATAGTGTGCCAAAAAATGGCAATCTAAAAAATCTATAGTTTTGAAATATCTCAAACCATTTCAAAATATATTCCAACTTTTTTCCCACCCACCCTTATACTAAATTAAAACATTTAATATATTTATAAGGTCTACTATATTTTTTGATACTAAACCTATATGGCCAACCTTAAAAACATCTTAAAAATGTGATTTTGGTCTATTTTTATGTGATTTTTACTTTGAACATGTAGCTGGCGACATTTTTTCACCAAAATTTGATGAAATGAAAAGGGTTTCTTAAGAATGTTCTAATATTTTCATAAATGTAAGGTTTATCAAATTATGAGTTTAGTAAGTAATTATTACTTATTTTCTAATGGAGTTACATATAAAGTGTTGACTAACACACTACTTGAAAAACAACTATAACTTTCAAATGGTACAACATTTTTTAAATCCAAAAGATGCATCAAATTCTATGTTTCTTCTACTCTAAGGAAAAAAATAAAAAATTGAATTTTACAGAGTATTGCATTAGTTAAGGTGGTCAAACACGAGAGTTTTTTATTCCAAAAATACTAAAGTCAAAAATTAATTAATTATTATTTATTCAGAATTAAAGTACCCAAAAATATGTCACATCCAAACATGAGTCTACTACTTATATCTAGAATATTATTAAAAAATATTATCATTTGGTTTTGATTAAGGTGGTCAAACATACATCTAGTTCTTATTTTTGTTCTGAAATTTTTGTAATATTGCATTAAAATTCAAAATTTTGACCAATCAATTTTTCTTTTTTTGAGATAAGGCCTACTAGTTTCGAAACTAGATTCAATTTTCTAGAGATTCTTTTCTCTCAACTTTTTGATATAAAGTTAATAACAAGTAGAAAATTGCATGTCAAGTTGACATAACCCTAATTTTCTAATTTTTTATTGCCACTTAAGAGCATAGTTTGGTTGACCATGATCCTGCACATACCCATTATAAGAACTCGTTTAATATAATATTATGTTAAACCCAACTAATAATCTAATTGGTAATGTTATGAATGTATTTAAAAGAGTCATTTCATTTGTTATGATGTTATTGATGTCAATTATTAGTTGGCTAGGCATTATACTAATTTAATAGAATGTTATATCACTTGATTTTTTATTAGGATTTGAAGAAAGTATGTTGAAGATAGAGTTGATAAGTATGGTATTCATTTGGAACTTGAATGAGTTGGCTAGTGATAGTGTAATTTTTGTTTGATTATTTTTACCATTATATAATATTGTATTGTATTAAGCTACACGAGTTGTTGAAGTTGACAAAAGATCAACCCCATAGCTCCCAAGAATCACCTACACAAAAACACTTGTCATAGAAAGAGAGAAGAAAAAGATACAGAGGTTGGAATTCCCATATTCATGGATGAGACATTCTTGATATGAAAAAAGGAAATTTCTATTATCAAAAGTGAATGAATAAGTTAGAAAGAGATCATTCCTTATAAAATGAGATCAAAATGCTAACATGTAAAATCCAGCTTGCATGATAATAATTAATAAAAGAATTAAATACTATATGCCCAAAGTTTAGCTTAAGTAAACTAGAGATAATAAGTGACTTAATAATTAAATCAGTATGATTTAAGTAATAAGAAAATACTTTATTACTCTAACACCACCCTTAAGATAAACTTAGGCAGTAGCTAAAAACATAGAAACTATTGCTGAAAGTAAATTTGGGTCTTGATAGCAAGGCTTGATGTGGTACCCAAGCACAAAAAAATCTATAAAAATATGAGAAATAGAGAATGCCACATAGGAAAAACCCTACTCCAAAAAGAGATGGTAAAAGAAGTAGTGAAGGACTAAAGATGCCTCCAGACTAGCGAAGGTCCTAAAACATAGGAATAAAAGAAATAACCATGAAGAACATCTTTGAGGCTTGAAGCTGCAAACACTACCAAACCATTAATCAAAAGAACCTCCATTGTATAGAACATAACCAGCTAGAGAAGATTGTGTTAGCATGAATGTTGATGATACTTGTTAGTGAATCAATTGTCCTCCAAAGAAAAATATACAGATTAACCCCAAAGCCCAGATAGGAAGACTAGATATGCACTAACAATTGGTTCATTTCACTACTAAAAAGTGTAAATGCCCTCTAAAATTATCTAGGTACAACTCCCTATGCATGATTTACAATTAATTTATAGCAATAAAAATATGGATTCTTTTAACCAAAAAGCACAAAAATTTTACAAACATCTATTCGTAAACATGAACTAGATGTAGAAAAATTAATCTGACTGAAAGGAAATAAATAATAAGTGACACATAGTTCATCTACTTGAATTTTTCATTAAAAAGAGAATAAAAATTTGAGAAAGTGAAGAACCAAAGCTTCAAAGACATCTTGAAATTAAACATATTTAGAAAATAGTGACACTAAAATGCATTTAGAGAAAACTAAAAGTTGCACAAAGATAACAATCATTGGTAGAAAAATTGCCCAAACTCAAAGTTTTAGTGTGAAATTATCTCTCAAGTTTCCCTTCTCTAAAATATAAAATATAACATAGATATCATTACATATTTGCATCATAATCACTATCTAGAAGAAATAAAAATTCCCTCCCTTACATTGCGCTTAAAATCAAAATTTCCCCCTTTTCCTAACACCTAGTTTAGAAAAATGACAAGAGCTCTATTCTTCTATAGCCCACAGTCTACTCTCTTTCCCCTTTGAAGAACTAGAAAACAACTCAAAATAACAGAACCCCTCTTCTCTCTTCCACTTGCATATTTGTTTCTTTTCCTTGATGGTTACAAGTCATAACCAATTCTTGAAACTATTTTACTTTCCTTTCTACTTATATGACTTCCCAATACAAACTTTTCTCCACCCATGTTTTATCGATATTATATTCATAGGGGTAAAGGTAATGGAGAAGATTTATAAAATCAAAGGTGAATATATTTTGAGAAAGGTGGCTAAATTAGGAACTTTTATTCATTAACCAATTCTATTCATGAAGATGTATCAAGAAGTTGATTTTCCCAAACCAGTTGTAACTATTACAAGCATTCCTAAATTACATCTTTAATATTAAAAAATCCATGTCCTTTATTTTTTGAATCTAAAGCCAATGACTTTGATTCTTTTCTAGAGTTGACACAAAGAGCATTACCTTATTATCGAATGTTTAGCAAATGATCCCTTTTAGGTGCTAACACATTTCTTCTAGATGCCACCAATTGCCTTTTAGCTATTGACTCACCTGAGAGTCTATAAGGTGAAAGGTTAGGTATGACTATTCTAAATGAATGTTCAGTGTGGCCACAATAATATAGACCCATGAAAATTGTTTTAATGTTTACCACTTTTATCTGTTGGGTACATATATAATTGACACATGACACTCTATTTTGTGGCAAGACCTTCATCTCCATCACATCATGATGAAATCAGCCATGAATGGCTCATTTTCTCCTTATCAAACTTAACATAAACTATTTTGTGACTGTGATTTCCTCTCAAGTTAAATAATTCATTTAACTTTCTCTGTCAAGTTCTCTACAAGAGGTAGATGTTTGGCTTCAAAGCTGTTAAAACATCAATATTACTTTAATGCCAACATGGCCTACTATTGTAGATAGTTTCTTTCTCCTTCCTGTTCGCACTAGAAGAGGGTCAGGTTGGGAATTGATCTATGGTTTTGCACCATTAGCAATCCACTAAGGATGCCACCAACTCTAATTCTATTACAAGGGGCCATAACAAGGATATTTTATTTAAACAACCTATTTCCTTCATGCAATGTGTGTATTAATCGACTCTGAGAAATGACGAGACTTCGTATCTTGTTTGGACTTCACTTCTCATGTTTATATTAAAACTCATCACCCGTGGATTTCTTCATAGATAATTACACTATGTTCCTGCATCACATCATCCTTTGGAGTTGAGAACCAATATTGCTATCGAATGAAGAGGTCTCTCTACATCTCCATGTTTGCATACTCTATATTCATGTTGCCATCAATAATATCAATTTTTTTAAACATATGTGTGTGATACATAACTTGGATTCTCATATTCTCCTAATGCCAAATCTTTCATTAAATCAAACCTCTTCCATTATCCCAAACTAGAATCTTCCTTAGCTATCATAAGAATTTTGTCAAGCATTTCACATGCTTTGGAGCACTATGTATAACCTATTAGTTAACCCAACTTATGTCTTCTAGACCTTGAGTTCTGATGTCCATGAATTTGGTGATGATCTTCAAAACTATTGAACCTTCATGTTGAAGTGATATTTTGCCAAATGTTCAATTCACTTCCTTCATACATAAGTTTTAGATATGCAAGAATGTAAAATAGTGTTCTATATTCTTTGAATTTGTGCACATTTGGATTTGACCTCAAACCCAAAAGTAGAGATGCTAACCTTGAATCCCTGAGTGTTTGAGTTATCATGTTGTGATTTTTGAATGAAATTTGGAATTTGAATGTGGAGTCAAATCACCCAAAATCTCATAATATTGAACTTTTGCATTGGACCCACAAGATGAGCCATCTAAACCATCAAAACACTTTGAACTACTTTGAACCTTAGTTCAAAGAGGTTCAAGACTCCACACTAAAAGTTTAAATACTAGATTCATATAGGTACCAATAGGGGCTCCAACTATGGGACTACTTTTGATTCAAAACCAGAGAACTCTAGCAATCTTTGGTAAAAGACAAGTGCCTTATACATTGGGAAAAAAGAGTCACCAAGAAGAGAAAACTAGGAGCTACTCATAGAGAGGGTCGAGGGGAGTAGGGAAAATCCAACCAACCAAAACAAAATAGAAAGAAAGACAAACAACACAAAATAGCATTAGACTAAAGCAAGGAAAACTAAACTAGGCACAACAAAAACATTATTTACAAAAAGATAGGCTAGCAGATTGTACCTTTCAGAATGTGCCCATCCACTCATGTGAAGTCATTAATAAGCTATGAAAAATATCTTCTAGCTTGAAAGAGTGGCTGACATGCAAGTATAACTACTCTAAATAAATAGAGTATGACTATTGCTAAGAGAAGTCCATTAGTTACATTTTCAAGAAGCCTCATGGGTGACATGTCAATACCAAGAAAACCATTAGCATAATAGAATTTTGGATAAAGGATATCAGTAGCTCTTTGTGTAGGCCAAATCTTGTTGAAATTTGATTTTTTTTATTTTTTTTAAATCCACATTCCAAGAAGTCACAGTTCACATCTATTTCTAAACAAAAGGGTTTCAACATAGGATCACTTTTAGTCAAATTATTTTCATCATCAAACATAAATACTTCAGAACTATTAGAGTGAGTGTATGATGCCTGTATAAAGATTTTTATTCTATCTTTCCCATAGAATGTATGAAGCCTAGTTTCTAACTCATCAATCAGCATATTATGACCAACTTTAGGATTAGAAAAGTAGTATCTACTATTGCAATTATGATATATTTGTCATTAGTTACAACACTTATTTGATTCTAAATGATTATCGAGCTCATCACTCAGTCTATAGTTGATACCAACCATTCCTTTGGAAACTTAGCATATGGTCAGTTCAGTAGTATTTACCAAGTCCATAATGGTTACTGAGCAGAACAGTGTTCTCCAAGCAGTTAGTGGTTATCGAGCTTCGTAGTGTTTACCAAGCAGTCAATGCTCACTGAGTCACTAGTAGAACTTAGTGTTTACTGAGTGATCATGGTAAACAAAGAACTTAGTGTTTACCGAGTGATCAAGGTGTTGACCGAGTGATCAAGGTAAACAAAGAACTTAGTGGTTATTGCTCAAGTGATCAAGGCAATCAAAGAAATTAGTGTTTACTATGTAAACAAGGTAAATGAAGGAATCAATGTTTACCGTGTAAACAAGGTAAATGAAGGAATCAGTGTTTACCAAGTAAACAAGGTAAATGAAGGAATCAGTGTTTACCAAGTGAAGAAGGTTCTCAATGGATTCAATTTTTACCAAGTGACACAATATTCACTGAGTCACCAATGGTTACTGAGTTCCAAGCTACTTAGAATGATTAGTATGGACCGTGCCTCTACTCTTATCGAGTGCATGACAATGCAGTGTATTGTAGTGGATGCCGAGTATCAGAAGGTCACCGAGTCAGTTTGAGGAACTCAAGTTTTCTACTATCTAACCGACCTAGTAATGTTTGCTCACTTGTGATTGGTTGACCTTGTCAGTGTAAATATTGGAATGATATATATCATTTGAAATAATGAAATATTGATCATCATTGGTGTTATATTACAATATTTGAAAAGAGGAAAAGTAAGTCATCAGCAGAACAGAGGAATACAGTAAGGTCAACAAATGATGCAGAAAAGCTATAGCCATCACATCAGGTGATCAGAGCACAAGGGATCTTATCAACAATCAATTGTAACTAGATCTACTGCTTCATCCTAACAGGTGAACCAATTTGTAAATTCTTTAACAGGGTAGACTTAGCAGTCTTTTGTAAATCTCCTAACAGAGTGCATACTTCATTGTATGTTTGTAAATCCTCTAACAAGGTGGATCTAGCAATCCTACTTGCTCCTAACAGAGAAGATCATTAGAAGTGATCATTGTAAGCCTTAACCGGCCAACTTTATACTACAGTATTGAAGTTTTGTGGGCATCGTCCCCACCCCAACTTTACTTTCTAATTGGAAGGTTTCAGGGTCACCAAATCAGTGTGTTCATGTGTTATAAATTTTTTCATGCATACAGTAGATTAGATGGATGAATGGTGAATGTGTTTTTATACAGAATTGAATTAAAGTTTTAGGGTTACTGATTCACCCCTCCCCTCTCAGTAACCTTGTTAGTTTGGATTATTTCCAACATCTACATCCTTAGTTATAGAAATCAAAGGTAGATTAAACTAAAATTATGTTTTACCTTAGCCACACTTGTATGATTTTCATCATGTATCTTTGCAGTCTCTAGGAAATCACTAGCCATCATTCATTTTCCTTGAATAGCCAAGAATCATTTATAGGGGAAGTCTTTAATGGACTATCATTCTGATGGGGACAAAACCCAAGAAAAGAATGGACACAACAAAAAAAGGAAATTATATTAACTGAGAAAATAAGCTAGTACAAATAGTACAAAGAAAATAAACTTCAGAACATGCCCTAAGGGCTTACAATAGCATAAATCTAGAGAATATTTCTCCTTTTAGCACATCCTCTCAAAATCCACTCCGAATTGCATTTTACAATGCCAAAAATCTCCTTAAATAGACCCCAGAGGGTTAAGGACTAGGAGTACATTCTAGAAAGTGCTAGTAGGCATAACTTTTGAACTGTAGCTCCGATTGATGAACCGTTTAAATCTTTGGAAAGCTCTCGAAGCACTCTATAGCCGTATGGACAAGATTTTCTCATTCTCCATTTTTTGGCCCTTTTTGAGGTCATTTAATGCCCCTAAACAGACTTCAAAGCATTCTTAGGGGGTCTCCAAAACCTGAAAAACTGTAATAACTTTCAAACCGTGGGGCCTTTTGACCTGATTCTTTTTTTGGAATGCTCTAAATCACAATTACATTCATCTGATCAATTCACACCTTCTAGGTCACCAAAATGATGGCCAAGTTGCATGCTCCTATTTTTTCAAGATTTTCAAACGCACTAATAGTGGAACTGTGAGAGTTGGAACCTTTATTTGACCCAAATGGGTATCCGAAAATGAAAAGACATGAAATAGAAACTAAGTCTAGGTACATTTTTTTGGGTGACATAGGATTGCCCTTATACCTCTGGATGCTCCTGCATCACATTCTTTGAGCATAGTTCCTTGCTGATATCTTCCATGATTTCTACAAGTGAACATAATATACTCCTACTGTCTTCTTGGGTATCAAAGGATGAACAATCCTCATGACATGAAGTCACAGGAAAAGATTTCATAGGAAAAGATTTTATACAAGTCTCCATAATCATAGAAACAAACTAAAAAGAGACATCATCCTCTTTCTAAATACACTTAAAAAATTTATCAGATGAAAATAATGATGGGCAGTCTAATGTCTTTACCTTAACTTTAGGACTCACTAGAGGTGATGTGGAGATGGGAATCATGTGTGGCTAAAAGGCATCTAGATATTCATCATCTTGTTAGCTTCCAATTCCTTCTTCTTCAATATTTTTCTCCTAATTTTATTCCACTTAAGCCACTTCTTCCTTTTCATATGCATGTCCTTCTTTTTCTACATCTTGCACTTGGGGTCCCTTCTTTATGAGGATGGCACTGTAAAAAGATTCCAACCATCCTACTCGATTTTCAACTTCTCCAGTAACTTCTCTGATAGGACTTCCTTTGAATGATTTGATAAAGATAAAGATTTTGAAGGTATCTTCATCTCTTGCTGGAACCCAATCTTTTAAGATTTATTTATTTATAATCAAGGCTACTACGTATCCTTTTTAAATAGAGCCACCAACCACCATTCTAGGGGAGGTATCTCAAATTTTGAAAATGAAAACATTGGACTCTTTAACCAAAATCTTTAAAAGTTTATATTAGAGTAAAAAATCTCTACTTACAAAGATAACAAATTTGACTAAGGAAAGAAAAACATTGGTCTTTAATTTCCAAATCCATAGTAGAATCGCCAAAAATCTACTAGTGAATAGATTGTCCTCCAATGAAAAATATACATATTAACCCCAAAGCCTAGATAGGAAGACTAAATATGCACTAAAAATTGGGTCATTTCACTATTGAAAAGCATAAATTCCCTCTAAATTTATTTGGGTGCAACACCTCCTACATGATTTATAATGAATTCAAGGCAATACAAATATGGATGCTTTTAACTAGAAAGCCCAAAAGTTTTAGAAACATCTATGTATAAATATGAAATAGATGCACATAGTTCATCTACCTAAATGTTGCATTACATAGAGAATGAAGACTTGAGAAAGAAAAGAATCAAAGCTTCAAAGACATCTTGAAATTAAATGTATTTAGAAAACAATGACACTATTTTGTGACTATGATTTCCTCTCAAGTCAAATACTTCAATCAAATTTCTCTATCAATTTCTCCCCAAGAGGTAGATGTTTGGCTTCAAATCCAATAGAATATCAATCTTACTTTAATGCCAACATGGCCCACTATTGCAAATATTTTCTTTCTCCTTCCTTTTGGCACTGGAAGAGGCTTGGTTTGGGAATGAATGCTAGGTATATACCCAAATTTCCATAATCAAGTGAAGGAGTCATAGGCTCTCTTCATCTATGTTGTTGCACCATGAGCACTCCATTGAGGGCACCATCAACTCTAATTTTTTTACAAGGGGTTGTGGCTAGGATATTCCATTTAAACAACACATGCACTTCATCTAGTGTGTATGTCAATCGAGTCTAGGGAATGAGTAGACTGTGTATCTTGTTTGGACTTCACTTCCAATGCTTATATTCAAACTCATCACCCATGGATTCCTTCTTAGATACTTACACAATGTTCATGCAACATGTTATCCTTTAGATTTGACAACCAATAGTGTTATTGGATGAAGAGGTCCCTCTATATCTCCATGTTTGCATACTCTATATTGGTGCCACCATCAACAATATCAATTTTTTGGACATGTGTGTGATACATAACCTAGATTCTCATATCTTCCCACTACCAAATCTGTCATTAAATCAAACCACTTCCATTATCCCAAACTAGACTCTTTCTTACTTGTTGCAAGTATTTTTTCAACCATTTCACATGCTTTGGACCACTATGTATAACCTATGATTTAATGCAACTTTTGTCTTCTATACCTTGAGTGCCCATGTTCATGAATTTGGTGATGATCTTCACAACTCTTGAACATTCATGTTGAAGTGACATTTGGCCAAATGTTTAGTTCATATGCTCCATACTTGGGTTTTACATATACAGGAATGAAAAATAGTGTTCTATGTACTTTGAATTTGTGCACATTTGGATTTGACCTCAAACCCAAAATTAGAGATGCTAACCTTGAAGCCATGAGCATATAAGTTAGCATGTTGTGATTTTTAAATGAAATTTGGAATTGAATGTGCAATGAAATCACTAGAAATCTCACAATATTGAACTTCTCCTCTAGACCTGCAAGATGAGCCATCTAAACCATCAAACCACTTCAAACTACTTTGAACCTTAGTTAAAAGAGGTTCAAGACTCCACACTAAAATTTTAAATACTAGTTCCATATAGGTACCAAAAATAATAAATTGGGGGAGTATCTTGAGCATTAGAGAGTATCGATATGTTGTATTCTTGACTATGCTTGTCATTGATGTCAACATAGCATTGTTTTTGTAATGACTAATAGAGTAGCAAGTAGATATCTTGATGGTATGGAAAATGTTTTAATTGTCTAGTCATGTAAACTTATGGACATAAAAAATACAGTGTCCTAATAATGTGGTTAAGTGCACAGAGTCTAACTCAAGGCGTATGGATATTTTTCCTGATTTACTAAGAGCAATTCAGAGACAAAGTATTGAGAAATAGGTTACTAATGATTTTTTTCTATATTACATATGAGATGTAAAGAAGTGATGCATAGTTAGACAGTGATAAAGGGTAGTTAGGTGATCATGTCATTGAGTGTGCAAATCTTATTATCACATGTGTGAATTTTTATATAGACTATGAGCTGGCAATGCTACTGCAATCTTAATTTAATTAATTATCTTATTTTAATTAATTGCGAAACACTCAAGTCCAACTCAAGGAATTATTATGAATATATGGTATAAAGGAAAGATGATTAGCTTAATTGTAATAAATGTTGAAGTACTGTGATTTTTGTTAAAGTGTGAATTTTAGAAAGAAGCAGAGTGATTACTGAATGCATGTAAGCTATCCAAGGGATTATTGGCTGCATAGTTTGAGATCTAGTTACAAGATCTAAAGAAGTAGAAGTTTGGTTGCTAGGAGAGAGAAAAATAAAAGAAGTACAATTAAGTTCTATTACTCTTCAAGGAATAATATAGAGATCATTTGGATAGTGGGTTCATTAGTCTTTCCCTCAAAGTTGTTTAGGTAGTGGGTCCAACTATCTTCCACAGCTCCTAATATAGTTGAAATCTCCTAATAGGGATTCAAAGTCTCCTAATAGGGAATCATATGTATTGAATGTTGTAATAGACTCCTAACAGGGTCTATCCTCTAGCAAGGAATATTTATATTAGTACATTATCTTGTGGGTACTATCCCCACCAATGTTTTCCCTCTAATTAGGGGTTTCCCTAGTTAACATATCTGGTGTTATTGTGTATGAGCATCTTGTTGTGGTTTTAGTTTACATTAATCATAGAGTTAACATTTTTTAAAGTTAAATTATTAGTTGGGTAACTAATTCACCATCCCCCCCCCCCCCCCCTAGTTATATTAGTAGACTATATATTCTAACAATTGGAATCAAAGCTTTAGGTCCTTGAAGGAAAATCTTAATAGTTTTGGGAGATCAATGGCTAATATGTTTAGGAAGGATAGACTAAGATTCAATGGGACCAACTATGACACTTGGAGGGAGAAGATGAAGACTCATCTATTGTAGATGGGTCTAGGATATTGCATCTTGACAAAATGTTAGAAGTCAATCATTAAAGAAGAAAATATTGAAGGTTTTAGTGAAGAAGAGAGAGATCTATTCATGTGTAACATGAGAGAAAGAGAAGCCCTACTAATTTCACTTCTAGAGAATGAGTATAGTTAGGTAAAAAAAATGTATAACCTCTCATCATATTTAGAAAGCTTAAGAGTCTAATTTTGAAGGTCATGATCATGCAAAAAGAGTGAGATTACGGAATTGCATATATGCATTTCAAGATGCTAGAATGAGGGAAGATGAATCTATAATAAATTATATTGGAAAAATATTAGAAATGGTTGTAGGTATTTAGTCTTATGGTGGAACCAAGGAGGATGATCAAGTCATTTAGAAGATCTTGAAAAGTTTGACACCACCATTCAAGCCAATAGTGCATATGATTTAGCTAGTGAAAACTTGCACTGAGGATTTCACTAAGGAAACATTACTTGGAAGATTAGAATTAGAAGAAGCACATCTAAGATAGTCTGGTGAAGTTGTAGGAGTTGAAAGAGTGTTTAGATCCCTAAACATTTGACCTAATATGAAAAGGAGTGCAAGTGCCCATATAGATTTTTCTGGCAACAATGAAGTTGATGAAGATAACAAGTTGGAGGAAGGAAAAGCCCTTCTATTGAGAAGAGAAAAAGATGGTAAGAAAATATTTCAATGTTGGAATTGTAATAAATTTGGTAATTATGCATCTAAATGTCCTAAAAGAGAGAAAAAGTATAAACAAAGATTTAACACTAGAAGAGATAGAGATATAAATTGTTAATATTCAAATGAAGATGAAGGATCTAATGAGAAAGGTCAAAGTGATCAAGTGATGATGAATTATGATTTGTGGCTATCAAGGAAAATGATATTCATAGAAAAATTAGAGAAGAAAGAGCTCTAGTCACCCTAGTAAAAAATAAGTCTAATTAGATAATTGACAATGGTTGTTCACATCACATGACTAGTGATATGAATAAGTTTGTCAAGTTTAAGAATCATGATGGACATATTGTCAGAGTTGCTAACAATGTAGCCTATTATATGATAGGAATTGGATCCATTAATCTTGATGGTAAAACTAACATTGATGATGTTTATTTTGTTGATGGGTTGAAGCATAACTTGTTGAGTGTTGGATAGTTGGTTGACAAATGTTATTAGTTGTAGTTTACTGAGAAGACGTGCATTATCAAAGATTGAGATGGAAAAATTATTGGGACTAGCACTAGATCCAGAGGTAATATATTTTAGTTGAATCCTACTAAAATGATATTTTTGGTACCTAAAGTGGATAATAGTTGATTTTGGCATAGAATATTCTATAACATAAACTTTGATAACATTGTGAACGTTGGTAGAACTTTTGCAGTCAAGGATTTGCCTAAGATTGCCAAATCTACTAATGTTGTGTATAAGGATGTATTTTGCTAAGCACAAGAAAGTATCATACCCTACCAAAAATTTCATCACCATAGAGAATCTAGAGATCGTTCATAGAGATCTGAGTGGTCCCTCTAGAACAAGTGGATTCTATGGTGAAAGGTATTTCATGATTTTTTTGATGATTTCACTAGAATGATGTGGGTAACCTTTCTTAAAGAGAAATCTATAGCTTTTAAAAAATTTAAGAAATTTAAGAATAGAGTTGATAATGATTCTGGTGTTAAGATTAAGTATTTGAGATCTGATAGAGGAGAAGAATTTACCTATGGAGAATTTAACATGTTTTTGAAGAAAATAGAATCAAAATAAAACTATCTACACCTAGAAGACATAAGCAAAATGGGATTGCTAAGAGAATAAATAAATGTTTAGTAGAAGAAGCTAGAATGATGTTATTTGAGAATGATATTTCTAATAAATTCTAGAGAGAACCAATGAATACAATAGCATGTACTTTGAAAAAATTATAGATTAGAAAAGGTATGGACATGACATGTTATGAAATTTGGTTTGGACATACACCATTAGTCAAATATTTTAGGATATTTGGGAGAAAATATTATATTGAGAGAGACAATGATATTGGTAAGTTTGATCCAAGAAACAATGAAGGTATGTTTCTTGGCTACTCTTTGAAAAGTAGGGCTTATAGATGTTTTGACTATAGAACTAAGACACTAGTTGAATACACAAATCTAAGGATTGATGAGAATTTTGGAACTAAAGAAAAGATGGTAGATTATAATTCAAATGAAGAAGAAAACAAATCTAGAATTTTTAGATAGAAGGTTGAAGATTTGTTTAAGACTAACAATGACTTACAAAATGATGTGCTAACTTTTGAGCCTAGAGAAGAGATAAGATTTGAGATGTCAACTCTTGCCTGTAATAGAAATCTAGCAAGGCATTACCATCATGAGTAGATAATTGGATGTAAAGACAAAGTTATTATGACAAGGAGAAAATTAAATGAGGAGATATGCATGATATCTAAAGTGGAACCCAAATGCACAAATGAAGTAGTCAAAGACAATCATTGGATCCAAGCAATGAAGCAAGAATTGGATTAGATAATAATAAAAGATACATGGGATTTAATTCCTAGACCAAAAGACAAGAATGTGATAAGAAAAAAATGGGTTTTTAGAGATAAAATAAATTAGCAAGGAGAAGTTGTAAGAAAAAAGAATAGACTTATTTGTAAAGGTTATCTACAGTAAGAAGGCATTGATTAAGAGGAGAAATATGCACCTGTAGCAAGAATGGAATCTATAAGGATGTTCTTGGCTTATTCAATGAACAAGAAATTCAAGGTTTATAAGATGGATGCCAAATCTGCCTTTCTAAATGAAGAATTAGAAGAATAGGTTTATATTGAGCAGCCGTAAGGTTTTCCTTTATCGGGAAAAAAAGATATGGTATGCAAATTAAATAAAGCTCTTTATGGTATGAAGCAAGCATCAAGACCCTAGTATGAAAGGTTTGACAGTTACTTAGCAAAGCTTGGATTTTTTGATGGTATGATAAATAGTAACTTGTATCTGAATGAAATTGAAGATGGTTTTTTAATCATTGTAATATTTTTTGATGACATCAATGTTGGAGGTAATGATGGAGCTAGTGATAAATTTTCTAAGGATATGAAGAATGAATTTGAAATGAGCATGATAGGAGAAATGAAGTTTTTCCTAGGCTTACAAATTGTGCAAAATAATGATGGTATATTCATTTTGAAAGTTGTAAACCTGTTGGCACACCTATGATAATTGGTCACAACTTATCAAGTAGAGATGAGACACCTAGAATAGAGAAGAAGAAGTATAGATCAATGATTGGAGATTGGTATTATTTGACTTACACTAGAATAGATATAGCAAATGAGGTTAGGATTGTAGCTAGATGTCAAGCTGATCATAATGAATTTAATGTTGTAGCAATTAAGAGAGTATTTATATATCTGAAAGAGACATCTAATTATGGAATTTGGTATGATAGATCAAGTGATTTCATACTTTGCACATATATTGATGTTGATTGGATAGGAAATATGGATGATAGAAAGAGTTGCAATGGTGGAGCATTATTTCTTCAAGGAAGATTGGTTTCTTGGTTGAGAAAGAACCAAGATTGCAAGCACAACTAGGGCATGATATGTTGCAATAGCAAATAACTGTAAACAAGTTATGTGGATGGAGTAGATGTTGAAAGATCTCAGAATTGAGATCAAACAACTTGTTATCATTTACTGTGATAACAAACGTACATTGAGTATGTCTAAGAATATTGTATTACATTCTAAGAAAAATAATATATCTATTTAGTATCATGTGTTGAGAGAGAAAGAAATAGAAAAGGAGATCAAATTGGAGTATGTAAGTACTAAGGATAAAATTTATGATATCTTTACAAAGCCATTGTCTAGAGATACATTTCAATAGTTGAGAGGTATGCTTGGGGTTATACCCCTACCTACTTTTGAATAGTTGATGCAGAGAGTGCATTAGTCTAGTGGCAAAGAGCACTATTATTTGACTAGACTAAATGATGATGCTTCCTATATGGAGGAGTATCTCATATCTACTAATTCATTGAGGACTCTTGGTATTTTTTATTTTGTATCTAATATTGAATAGTTTCTTTTAACATTTGAGCTAGTTAATGATTTGGAGTAATTGATTAACAATTTCTATTTAATAATTGATATTGAGTTTGACACCTTTGACATTGATTTCAATGGAGGAGAGACTATGCATGAAAAATACTTCCTAATATGTGAGGGGGACTATTCATGGAAGTACTCCTAAAGCAATGTGGGAGAGATTTGGTCAAGTAGCACTAACAGAAGTCCACTTGTTATTCTTGGAACTTAGATGTTTTTCATCTATGTTTCCATCAATGCCAAAGCGGGAGATTGTTAGCATGAATGTTGATGATCCTAAATTGGGGCATTATGCTAAGCATTGGAGAGTATTGATATGCTACATTCATGAATGTGTTTGTCATTGATGCCAATGTAACATTGTTTTTGTAATGACTAGCAGAGTAGCATACAAAGATCTTGATAGTATGGATAATGGTTTGATTGTCTAGTCATGTGCAATTATGGGCATACACAATATAGTTTTCAAATGATGTGGTTAAGTTCACAAAGTCTATGTCAATGGCGTATGGAAGTTGTACCTAATTTATAGAGTAGCTTAGAGATAGAGTTTTGGGAAAGTAGTTCTTGATGATTGCTATCTATCTTACATCTGTGAAGTAATGAAGTGATGCACAATCAAACAATGAGAAAGGATAATTAGGTGATAATATTAGTGAGTGAGAAAGTCTTAGTATCACATGAGTGAAGTTTTGTATAGACTATAGAATGACAATGCTATTAGAATTGTAATTTAATTAATTATCTTATTTTAATTAATTGGGAAAGCCTTAAGGCCAACTGAAGGAATTATTATGAAGATATGGTATAAAGGAAAGATGTTTTCATTAATTGTAATTTCTATTGAAGTATTGTGATCATTGTTTAAGTGCAAGTTACAAAAAGGAGTAGAGTTCTTACTGAATGCATGTAAGGGATCTAAGGAATTATTGGATGCATAGTTTTAGATCTAGTTACAAAACCTGAAGGATATGAAGTCTGGTTGATAGGACATAGAAAAATGAGGGAAGTAAAATTTAGCTCTATTATTTTGCAAGGAATAATATAGAGATCATTTGGATAGTGGGTTCATTGGCCTTTCCCTCAAAAAGGTTTAGGCAGTGGGTCCAGTTATCTTCCAGAACTCCTAATAGGGTCAGCACAACTCCTAAAAGAGTTGGAATATCCTAATAAGGATTCAAAGTCTCCTAATAGGGACTCATATGTGCTAAATGTTGTAATAAAGTCCTACTAGGGTCTATCCTCTAACAAGGAATATTTATATTAGTACATCATATGTTGGGTAACATCCCCATTGGGATTTTTCCTCTAAATAAGGGTTTCCCTAGTTAACATATCTAGTCTTATAATGCATGAGTATATTTTTGTGGTTTTAGTTTACATTACTCATATGGTTAAGATTTTTGTAAGTTGTTATTAGTGATATTAGTTGGATAAATTATTCACCCCCCTTGCCTTGCCCATTTATATCAATGTACTATATATTCTAACTCACTAAGTCTAAAGAGTTGATCAATCCAAGATGGAAGGCAACTTCATGGCCTCTAAAAATATGAATGAAAGAATTTCTATATCTTGAATGATCCATCTCATTGAAATGCATAGGTATATAGCCGCTATAATCACCTAATACATAACATCAAATACTGAACATATAGCTCACTCCATCAAACCAAGAAAGGAATATAACCAACATAGCCCCCTATAGTGTAAAGAGGTAAGGCATGATCACTAAAAATAAATGCAATATCTCATACAAAGAGAAGAATGAGGAACATAGATAGTCCAAAAGTAGTACAAATAGCTATAATGACACATGTCATCAATTTTAGAGTAATTAGATATTTCCTAATTAACTCTAGTTCTCAGTCTAAGCTTGAGGCATATAATAATTAATCCTTTTATTAATTTTTTTTTGCAACCTAAGTTAGACATTTTTAGGGTTTTGATCTCCTTTATAAGGATGATCTCTCATTGTAAACATTCATTGAGATTATTGTTAGAAATAAGAATACTAAGAGTGTAGGGTGAAGAAGTATTCTACAAAATTTTGTACTGAACTGGATATTATTTATTACTTTGAACCATGCATAAGAAAGTAAACAAGTAATTTTGAACAATAATAATAATAATGATCCATATAGAGAACTCATAACACCATATTTTGTTAACTAGGGAAACATTGGTGAAGGGGAAACCCTAGTGGGGATGATACCCACTAGATGATGTGCTAATATAAATGTTCCTTGATAGAGGATTGACCCTGTTAGGAGTTGTAGTATAGTTGAAACAAGAAGAGCTCAATACCCAATCATGAACTTCCAATTACAAGAAGAGCTCACTGCCCAAACAAGAAATTAATCCTCAAGTATATTGATGTTGTACCTTCTTTCTTGGCTAATATTTGACCTCAACTTAATCTCAGATCATGAAAATAGGTTTATAAAAACTTTACATATATCACTTCACAAAAATCTTGCATATCACTTTTCACATTACAATTGCACACTTAATCTAGGATGTTGGCCTTAATTGGTCAAGTAATTATTTTTTAAACTAAATAATTCATTTAAATTTAATATTGTCATTTTGTTCACTGAGAAAACTTTAATATATATTTTTGGTACTCTTTGTATTGATGTCTAAGGTTATACATATCATCATCAATATGTATACAAATTCCATTTGACCTCTCTCTCTTAGATAACATCATATAAAAAAATTATACATTAAAATAGTGCATTGTTGTAAACTACTTTCATACTTAGACATTTTATAAGTACCAAAAGCTAAGTATATTTATTTTTGAGGTTTTCTAGAACATGTATTTCATGTGTTTCTAGTAATGACAACAATTACACCACTACATGAAGCCAATTTTGAACAATCTCCCCCTTTGGCATTGATAGCAACAAAGTAAGGAAAATTGGCTAAGTGACAAAGCTTTACCAAAACTTACAATACTTATCATCTATTACATTACATATAATTCATATTAAAAATTCTCCTTCTTTTTATATGATTAATACATATATAACTTAATCTAAAATTTTCTTCTACACTTCTCCCCCTTTGACATCAATAACAAAAGTCAAAAAGTAAGAAAATTGTCTAAAAAAATTGTATCTTGCTGCATCAAACTGCTATTATCTTCATATAATCATCAAAATTTTCCTTCAAACTATGCACACATTTCTCCCATGTGTCTTATTCTACTTCAAAAATAGTGAGCATTGCATATAAGGCATATGATGCAATCTTAACTGCATTAAGGTCATTGTAGGTGAAATTTGTTAGAATTTACAAGAGGGAAGATTTACTTCTAAAGTGGGGGGAGGGGGGGTGGTGAATCAAAAGTAACTAACTTTAACCTTTTAAACTTTTAGCCGAGATCATTCACATGCATCTAATTCATCTAATAAACATGAAAGTAAAGACATGCATGGAAATAGATGACACAAGATTTTGGTAACCCAAAAACCCTCCAAAATGACAAGGTAAAACTAAGGTGGGGATGACACTTACAAAGTATCATTACAACAATATGGAATTGTTTAAGTTTACAAAGTTTAACCACTTCTAATTGTCTACCCTATGAAAGGTCTATCTTGTTAAAGACTTTACACTCCATTAAAAGTGACCAGGTTAAAGGATTTATAAACACTCCTTTGGATTGTTACCCTGTTAAAGGATTTAGCACCTTGTTTAAAGGCTTACAACATGGCTATTAAACCAACCTATCATCATAGGATTTTCATTCCTAATAAAATGGCTAGAGAGTATTAGAAAGTCTTGGCCTGATGAGTTGCAATCTTCAATTGCTGATTCCAGATCCTTGTTTTGCTCTATCTATTCTGATCCCTATTTGATCTGATACATCTCTCCTCAAAATTTTGATATTTTGTTCTTGATGAATTGAATTCTACAATTTTGTTCTATTTTTTCTAAGTCTTTACTCCTCTATACTTTGCTCGCATTTGCCCATTAACTCTCACACATACACACAAATAATGGGGTTTCATCCTCCTTTTAAAGGCTTCAAAGACTTAGGGTTAGGTATGAATTTATGATCAAAATTCATTCTTCTTTTCCTACTCAATTATTTCACTTTTCCTATTGGTTGCATGCTTTCTCCATTTTTCTTATTGGTTGCATGCTGATTACATAGGTAATGCAAAAGATTCAATCTTATCTTCAAAATCCTTTGAGATTCATCTTGAGTTAGCTCAAAAATGGTTTACATCTGAGTTTGTGAAGATACAAACTGATATGTTTATTTTGTGTTACTCAGCACTTACTAATTGTTGATGCTTGGCACATATAAGAATGCATTCTCACTCAACTCCTATAGTAATTCTATTTCACTCGGCATCTATGCTTTTCTTGGCACCTATAGTGACTTGGCACCACTTATCACTTGGCACTTGATATTTGCTCAACACTTGCAGTTCACTTGGCACTTATTAAATCTTTGGCTTGGCACATACTATAGCTCAACATTTTTATTATATTTGGCATCAACTTAAGAATTTGTTAATTGTGTTGATGTGTAATTTTCAAAACCAATCTTAGACCAACAATCTCCCCCTTTGATATGAGTGACAAAAACACTTAACTATGAATTTGGTCTCTATGAGTGTACTACACATTATATTCAACAAATATACAAAACTTCAAAAACTTGTTCAAAATTTTGTAGAAGACTATATACCTCAAAAACTTGTAACCCCCCTTGAGTTGATGTGCCATTTTTGTAACCAAAATTCCCTTAAGCTAAATTTGTCTCATTCTGATGTGTCGGATACTCTTTTCCTTGTTAGTATCTACTTTTTTTGTACTCCCCCTTTATTTCTGCTTTTTGTCTGCTCCCCCTTTCACACATCTTCTTGAAGTTTTTGAATCCTTTTGGTTCTATCTCCTTATTACTTCCTCAAAATGAATCTCTCCCCATTTGTGTATTAATCCCTTTATCTACACATCCATTTTTATTAATCTTGTCCTATCTTTATTATATCTCCCCTTTTCATGAATATCTCCCCCTTTTTGAAACTTATGTCAAAGGGTCCTAAGAATGAATGGAATATTTAGCCAAAAATGTTTTATTTACCTCCATTATTATCTTTAGAGAAGCATTCAAATTTTCTAAGGCAATTTTTAGTGCTTTGAGCTAGATGGTTGTCTCTATTGCAAGATGTACAAGGCCTCCTAATGTAGAAAGATTAGGGTCTTTCTTTAAAAAAAATTCTACATAGGCCACTTCCTTATGTAGTACTTCTAGATGTAGAGTAATAATAGACTATATTTTTATTAATTTGGCCTTAACATTAACCTCTTATATTATTAATAAAGTTAACTCCTTCTAAGTATGAAGTATTGTTAAAAAATGCTTCTCAATTTGAGTTGCATCATTAGGTAGCTATGTGCTAGATATCTTAAGGTTCCTTTCCAGGCTCAATATTCTTTGGCTAGTTTCTTATATGAAATATGATGAATCACACAATTTGGAGTACAATGAGAATATGTTCTCAAGTATTTCTTTCACCTTTTCCACCTTCTTAGCCAGTTCAACCTATGATAGTGTTATCTCACTGGATATCTTCTCATTAACTTTAATTTGAAATTTCTTTTTAGACCATTCTAGTAATTTGACATTAGTATCAAGGTCTTCATTTTGTACCTCATCCACTATGTTTAACAATTGCTCCATGGTGGGCTTTGTTTCACTATGTATAGGCAAGCTAAATGCATCAAGGAATATATCTTTGATTTTTAATAATGCTTGCCTTTGTCTATACTCATTTCTGAGTATCTCTTTCTTCTTCCTTCTCTCTAGTGCCTCTTGCACTTCATTTATCTAAGCTAGGTTCATTGTTTTAAAGTCATAACTTGGCATGACTATTTCCACATGAAGTTTAGGGTCACCATTGTGAAGTACCCTTGCTATGTTGGTGGAGTTCAAGCCTGGTGCTAAAACTTATAGTGGTACTACATTAGTGCTTGGCTTCTTGGCAGGAGTCCCTAAGGTAGGAAAATTTACCAGTGTCTATATTACCTCTTACTCTCTTTACTTGGGTGTTTTCTCCTCTTTCTTATCATCTCCACTTCTACCTTGATCAATGAAAATAATTTGAGGAGGTGCACCTTGGCTTTGTGCTATAGGAACATTTTTTCCTATTTGGTCTTTTACTAACTCCTCAGTAGTTGTTGTTACTATTGCTGTATGATCAATGTTAGCAATTGTGTCTTGTGTTACTTGTTCTTTTGGTTCATCATCTGTAGTTGTGGGAGGTTGTCAAGGTGTCTTCACCTTCTCCTTAGTAATTTTTGTTACAACTTTTTGCATCTCTTCTACACTCACCAATATAGGATTTGTGGGCAACTGTGATTACAATGTTGTTTAGTGAAGGATCTTTTTGAGATCCTCTATAGTCAATGGATTAATGTTCTGACCTAAGGTGTTAGGAACATCCTTGACAATTACAATATATACAGATGTAGGTATTGTATGTGGAGGACTTGGTGGTGGCAATTGGGTTTCTTGGACACTCTATTCTTGTTGCTGCTCCTTAGCTATTCTTGATCACCTTGTTATGTCTTCTCCACTATTACCTCTTCTTTCTCTTTCTCTGCTTCTTCATCTTTTTCATTCTCCTCTTCTTCCTCATCATTTGTTCCCTCAAAAAGATCTTCTTTGCCTTCTTTGACTATTGTCAACCCATAAATTAATTTTGATATTTGTGTGGATGTCTTTACAACATATCCTATTTTATTATGCAAAATACTAAAGGTTCTATATTTGGGTGCAAATTTTCTCCCATGTTTCTTACTAGCCTTACTTATTTGATCTTTTGTAAGGTTTGGCATTACATCAACCAATGTTGGCTCCCTTATTTCCTTCTCCATATTTAGCTAGTTAGGCAATTTATTTTCTACAATGGAGCTTAGCTCTTTGGGCATAGAATTGTCAAGTTCAAGTGGAGTAGTCTTGAACTTGGCCATCATAGTGTAGATAGACTCTACCACTATGTTCTACTCTTCTCTAATTAGCTTATTAAAATCATATGCCTTTTAATTTAGTCAAATCTTCATATTTTCAAGATCAAATTTGGTGGTGTGACTTACCACTCTGAATTGCTCATTATCAAATTTTGTCCTTTCTTCATTTGACTCTAGGGGTGCAACATATTTTTTTATTTTCTTTTGTTCTAGTCCTCATTGCTCTATGGATTTTTTCTTCCCCTATTCCTTTTCCTCTTGTGTTGTTTTCCTTGTGTCTACCATTGTAGTTGGATTGGTTGGTCTACACTTAGTTGCTTTCTTCTTTCCTTTGGTCTATGCAGAGCCTTGGGTGCTTCCTACTCAGCACCTTCTTCTTCTTCTACATCCTCACCCATACCTTGGATCAATGCAAGTGTCTCCTATCCTTGTTCTTCTTCATCATTTTTAGCTTCTTGATGCAGGAGCATCTTGCATCCAAAATAAAGGGGAGACATGTTGAATGTAAAATTTAAAAAATAAAAAAAATAAAATTTAAAAATTAAAAAAAATATATGGAGGAGAGAGAAAGTGACAAAAATTAGAGGAGAAATAATAAAAAAATAAAAAGGAGAAAATAAAGGAAAAGAGGATTTTTATTTTTGAGGTGCATAGGTGGCATAAATAGAAAAAAATAAAAAAAAAAGTTGTCATTACATTAATCGAGGTGTGTAGGTGGCATCTTAGAAGCTTGTGGAAAGTTTCTTAAATCTTGCATTTAATATTTGTTGTGATCCATAAAGGAAATGTAATTTTCTAATTGGGCCACATGGTGGTGCTTAGTTGTAATTCTAGAAGGTTATGGAAGTTTTAGAAGGTTGTGGATATTGTGTAGGAGGAATTCTAGAAGGTTGTGGATAAGCTATGCATGGGGTGGTAAGTGCCTATTTAAGCAAGGCATATGAGCATTTCTAATCAAGTTTGAGAAGTAGAAGCTAGAAGGCGTGAAGACTTCAAGGTGTGAAAACTCCAAAGGTGTAGCTCTTCAAGTAGAAGTTATTGGTGAAGCTCTTGGTGTGAAGACTCTTATTTAGGATTTCTCTTATGTTGAAGAAGTCATATCATCTTGTGGGTGTTGTAAGGAATTTTCAAGTATAATAAAATTATTTGTGAAGCATTTTTTTTTTCTTTCTTGGTCTCTATATTGTTGCATTCTTGGTTGTGAGTTGTTAGAGTGGTGTGGCCCTCTATCAAGTGGTATCAGAGCAGGAGTTCCTGAGTGTGTGGACAGATCGCCGAACGTGAGGCAGTTTACACTAGGATTTGCAAAGAAGGTTGATCTTGTGGCTGATTGATCTTTTAGATTGGTGGATTTGTTTAGTGTTTGCTAAATTTTTGGAAGATTCCTCCAAGAAGATTGGACCCCAAGGAAAATGATGACCTTAGTGAAGAGATGGAAGAAAGAATCTTACAGAAGATAAGAGTAGAGGTCAAATCAAAAATTGCATTGATAAAGAGTGACATGATTGCTAAAATTGTGAGTGCTTTGGGTGGTGTACCTAGGCATGTGGGTACTGAAGACAGATATGACGAAGTTGCTGAAGACTTTGAAGCTACTAGTGAGGATAGAAGTGATCACGAGGAGAGACCTATTGGAATTAGGGCTAGTCAGTTTGCTCGACCTGGATCTCAGTTGAAGTTGAAGCATAAGATGGAGGTTTCTAATTTTTCAGGTACTTTGAATCCTGAAGACCTAATTGATTGGATTGGTGAATTAGAGGACTACTTTGAGCTTGAGGGTATTGAAGATCCATTGAGAGTAAAGTTGGCACAAACTAAGTTGAAGGGACATGCTGCTCTTTGGTGGAAGGAACTGCAAAGAGACAGAGAAGAGGAAGGTGAATTGAAGATCACTAGATGGAAATTGATGGTGACTAAGTTAAAGGCAAAGTTCATTCTGGCTGATTATGAACTTGAATTTTTTAAGAGGTTGCAGAATCTGAAACAGAAGGATATGACTGTGAAGGATTACACTGAGGAGTTCTACAAGTTGACTATTCAGTCTGGGCATAGAGAATTGTCAAAGGAGAAGGTAGCATGGTATATTAATGGTTTGAGATTCAATATTCAAGATGAGGTTGGTATGCTGAATATTTCCACAGTTGAGGATGCTTATCAGTATGCTTTGAGAGCAGAGGAGAAGCTAAAGAGGAAGAATCAAGGTAGTTCCCGAGGGAAGGAGAAGCAAGATAGTTCGGTACAAGCTAAACCAAAAGTAGAAAGTGAACCAAAACCTATTGAACAAAGAAGAAGGACAGGTGGAGGTGTATTTAGAGGTAATTGTTTCAAGTGTGGTCGAGAAGGGCATAGATCTTTTGAATGTTCTATTGGTAGGATAGATACTATTGTGAATGAGGTTGAAGTCCAAGAAAATCAGCCTGAAGAAGGAGAAAGATTGTTGGCTCGGCGAGTACTAATGGGTAAGAAGACATTGGATTCTTGTCAAAGGACTAGTTTGTTCAAAACTTGTTGCAAGTCTGGTGGGAAAGTTTGCAAGGTGATTATAGATGGTGGTAGTACTGATAACCTTGTTGCTGAGGAGATGGTTCAAAAACTTGGTTTGAAGAGATTGAGACATCCTTGTCCTTAGATAATTGGTTGGTTGCAAGGTGAGCATGCTTTGGAAGTGAGAGAGCAATGTCTTGTTGATTTTCAGATTGGGCAGTATAAGGATCAAGTATTGTGCGATATTGTGGATATGAACAGTTGTCACGTGTTACTTGGTAGACCTTGGCAGTATGATTGCAGGGCTATGCATGATTGTGTTAGGAATGTGTTTACTATTGAGAAAGGTGGTAGGAAGTTTTCCTTGATTCCTTTGCAGAATGAAGCGCTCGGTAGGAGAAACCTAAGTGTTGGCAGTCGAGTTGAGTTGGCAGATTTTGAGAAGATTGAAAATCAGCATGGGAAGCAAACCTATAGAACACCTGTGGTGGATGTAAAGGAGAAGAAGAAAAACAAGGGAAAGAGTGTGCAAGTTGAAGATTTGGAGGACATATATGTGAAGAACCAGTTTGCGATTTATGTATTGAATCCTGAAAGATGTTCTTCCAGCTATTAGAACATCTTTTCGGACCTGGGGAGTCTGATGCAGGAGCATCTTGCATCAAAAATAAAGGGGAGACATGTTGAATGTAAAATTTTAAAAAAAAAAAAAAAAATCTGGAGGAGAGAGAAAGTGACGAAAATTAGAGGAGAAATAATAAAAAAATAAAAAGGAGAAAAGAAAGGAAAAGAGGATTTTTATTTTCGACGTGCATAGGTGGCATAAATAGAAAAAAAAAAAAAAAATAGTTGTCATTACATTAATCGAGGTGTGTAGGTGGCATCTTAGAAGCTTGTGGAAAGTTTCTTAAATCTTGCATTTAATATTTGTTGTGATCCATAAAGGAAATGTAATTTTCTAATTTGGCCACATGGTGGTGCTTAGTTGTAATTCTAGAAGGTTATGGAAGTTTTAGAAGGTTGTGGATATTGTGTAGGAGGAATTCTAGAAGGTTGTGGATAAGCCATGCATGGGGTGGTAAGTGCCTATTTAAGCAAGGCATATGAGCATTTCTAATCAAGTTTGAGAAGTAGAAGCTAGAAGGCGTGAAGACTTCAAGGTGTGAAAACTCCAAAGGTGTAGCTCTTCAAGTAGAAGTTATTGGTGAAGCTCTTGGTGTGAAGACTCTTATTTAGGATTTCTCTTATGTTGAAGAAGTCATATCATCTTGTGGGTGTTGTAAGGAATTTTCAATTATAATAAAATTATTTGTGAAGCATTTTTTTTTTCTTTCTTGGTCTCTATATTGTTGCATTCTTGGTTGTGAGTTGTTAGAGTGGTGTGGCCCTCTGTCACTTCTTCATCTTCTTCATGCTTTTCTACAGTGCCCTCACCAGATTTGGTTTTGAATTTCTTTACAAGTTTATCCTTTTTCTTCAATGTGGAGGTAGTCTTCAACTCCATATCCACCTTTTACCTTACCACATCATAAGTACCAAAATGTGGTGCACTTTTGTCCACTTCCTTAGTTAATAATGCAACTATGGTTGTAGATTCCTAATCTATATTTATCTCATAGCCAATAGGTCTTAACCATCTAACTCTTGGTCTGGCTACTTGTATGTAAGTATAATCAATACCTACAAGAAAGAATACATCATTTACATGTTGTTCAACTAATGAAATCGGCATCCTTAACCTTTGTTGCATGGTCTACTTGAAATCTTCAAAATAGCTAGTCATTAGAGTTTCAAAATTAGCTCCCATTTTTTCTATATATTCATTCACTTGAGCTATAATGGTCCTATTGGTTTTCTAGCTTAATTTACCAAAGGATGGTAATTCGTTATTTACATAGAAAAATATAAAAAATCAAAATTGTACCATACTTGCATTATTCTCCCTTAGTTCCCCTTATTGTTGCTAAGTTCTCATTGATTTATTGCAATTGCAGTTCTGCATGATCATAAATATGATCCTTTTTCACTAGTTTGTAACCCACATCCATTACAATGCATGGTACACTATTAAGTCTACTGGATTAGTAAAATTTTTGAGAAACAACCTTAACAAAAAAGTAAACAAGAAGGTCTTGGATAGTGTATATTGTCATTCCTCTCTTGTTTGATTTGGCACCAGTGTTCTTTTCAATTGCTTCCTTGGAATCACTTCTAAGGGTTTTTGGATGATCTAGGGTTGGATACCCTATTACTCTATGCATAATCCTTTTTGTTATTTTTACTAGAACATCCTCTAACCATAAAATTGCATCATGAATCTAGTTGAGCACTATCCTGATCCATTTAGTTTTGAAAACTGTGGGGAATTCTAAGGCAGGTGTCAAAACCTTCTTCTCAACAATTTGGTATTCATCTTTCAAGAATCAATTTTCACACAATTTTTCATAGGCTTCCTTCATCTCCATGTCACCTATGGGTCCAATTTTTTAGTTCTAACACCTTCTAAAATCCTTGATCATAATTACTTTAGGGGGTATAATAGGTAGGGCTCTGGCTGGGTCATTTTTGTATGCCACTTCAGGGATCATCCAGAAATCTGGATGTTTCACTTCATCTGATACTAGTTGGACCTCAAATGGATCTTTCTCTTATGATTTCCTAGAACTATAGGCCATTATATTCTATCTAGGGTTTTAACATGAAGAAATTTAAAACTACATAACTTGACACTAGTGTAAAAACCTTAAATTTGATGAAATTGCACTAAATCACTATTGAAATTTGCCCAAATGTTGGATTTCCTACTTTGAAATCATGTTGCACTCTTCTTCATCTTAGCTCTTTGTTTACAATGAAGAAAAATGATTCAAAATGCAATAATATATCCCATTTTCATAGCATTTAATGCTTAGTGTGTTTACAGTTGTCCACTTGGCTTCATAAGCATTTCTACATTACTCATCTTCCATTGTCTTTCCAACATTCAACATCCATAGAGGTATCCTTTATTTGTCTTCAACTAAAATTTCTCTTCACTTAGCTTCCACTACCAACTTAGCTACAACTAATCATTCACCTTCTATTGACTTTGGTAATCAACTCAGCATTTACTGAGATTTTACTTGGCATCTAAAGGCAACCTTTTCTTACCTTGGCAACATTGATGAAAACATCAAGTTTAACTTTGCATCTCTATTCATGCTAGTCTTTCCTTTTTAGTTTCTTGTTGAGGAATTGATGTATGATAAATCTTTGTAAATTAGTCCCACATTCTTTTTCTTTACTTACTTTGATGAAGTGTGACCACTTGACCTTTTACATGAAGTGATCCCTTCATTTTTTGTGCTACTCCCATCTTTCTTATTCCATGTCTTGTTCATTTCTCCTCTGATGTGTTCAACATATACCTTTTCTTTTCCTTTGTTGAACATAGAATTGGGTACCTTTGACCTTGTAGGGAAATTCCTGCTAACATGACTAGTCTTCAAATAACTAAAGCATATAGTTTGACTTAACCATCTACTATAGTTTCCACTGAAATGTTTTCTTATGCAAATTTTCAAGGATTTTTCCATATTCTTGGTATTAATGGCAACTATACCTAGTGTTGTAGTCCTAATTGTAGTGATGTCCATGATTTGTTACCCTTGTTGACTGATTAGGTATCCAGATAGGCTTTGATCTACACACAATAGCTCTATGTCAATACTTCTTGCAATTGTAGTAGTGACCTACAAATCTTGGTGTTCTGATAATCCTAGTCTTGTAATTATGTGCTTGATGTCCTTTCTTGTTGCACTTGTGACAGTGACCCACATTCTTTGGGTTTTTCATGCTGATGGGAATTCTTGCTCTTGCATACATTAGAGGTATGTCCTTTTTTTACCACAAAAATGACAATTAGGTTTAGTGTTCTTATCCTTGTTGCTCCTTTCTACTACTATCTTGGACGACTCTCCTTTTTTAGTGTTGGTGTACCCTAGTTCTGAAGTATCATTGTTAGCCCTTGGTAATTTTAGTAGTTTTTCAAAGTACTTAATGGACTCATTTGGTTTTTTGAAGCTCTCCACAATTTCCTTCTATCTTTTTAGGTCATTTTTCAATTGTTCATTTTGCATCTTCAGTGTAGAGATCTCAATGTCTTTGACATTCTATTCATGATGTGCATTCATCATCTAGCTTAGGCTATTTAGCTACATGTCTAAAATTCTTGCAAGTTCAGTTGACTTTTCTTCCAATCTGTTGGCAAGGTTCTCTTGTCTTCTTCTAGCATAGCCTTATCTTCAATGGCTCTTTTCCTTTATTTAGTCACTTCACAAAGTATTATGGCTTGTGATTCTTGTTCAAGCTTGAGTGTTCTAATTTCTTCTACTTGGGTTCTATACTTCTCTATTAGGTATGCTATTGTTGCATCAAACTCATTAGAGTCTCCATTTACAAACAATTTTGAGGTGTCAATCTCCTTGTATTGTTTATCATTCTTAGCTATGGAAATATCTCTTCTTCTCTAGCTTCTTCCAAGGTGTGTAGAGAAAGTTGGACATCAATCACTTGATTCTCTATGATCTTCCCAAGTTTGAAGACTTCTATTTATAGATCTTTTCTCCAAGTTGTAAGGCTCCTCCTTGGTAGAACTTAGCTCTGATACCAATTGTTGGAATTTACAAGTGGGAAGATTTACTTCTAAGAGGGGGAGGGATGAATTAGAAGCAACTAACTTTAACCTTTTAAAACTTTTAGCTGAAATCATTCACATGCATCTAATTCATCTAATAAACATGAAAGTAAATACATGCATGAAAATAGATGACACAAGATTTTGGTAACCCAGAAACCCTCCAAAATGACAAGGTAAAATTGGGGTGGGGATGACACCCACAAAGTATCACTACAACAATATGTAACTATTTAAGGTTACAAAGTTTGACCACTTCCAATGGTATGCCCTATGAAAGGCCTATCCTATTAAAGACTTTACACTCTGTTAAAAGTGACCTGGTTAAAGGATTTACAAACACACCTTTGGAGGAATTTTACCTTATTAAAGGATTTAGCACCTTGTTTAAAGGCTTACAACATGGCTATTATACCAACCTATCATCATAGGATTTTCATTTCTAATATTAGTATATCTTTACACCTTCTCTGCACTTCACTAGCATTCTCCCATAAACTCTCACACATACACACAAATAATGAGTTTTTTTCCTCCTTTTAAAGGCTTTGAAGACTTAGGGTTAGGTATGAATCTATGATCAAAATTCATTCTTCTTTTCTCACTCAATTTTTTCACTTTTCCTATTGGTTGCATGTTTTCTCCATTTTTCTTAATGGCTACATGGTGGTTGCATAGGTAATGCAAAAGATTCAATCTTATCTTCAAAATCCTTCAAGATTCATCTTGAGTCAGCTCAAAAATGATTTACATCTAGGTTTGTGAGGATACAAACTCATAAGTTAATTTTGTGTTACTTGGCACATACTAATTGTTGATGCTTGACACATATAGGAATTCTATCTCACTCAACTCTTATAATAATTCTATTCCACTTGCCATCTATTCTTTGCTTGGCACCTATAGTGACTCAGCATCACTTATCACTCGACACTTGACACTTTCTCAACAACTGAAGTTCACTCAACACTTGTTGAATTTTTGGCTCGACACATACTATAGCTCAACATCTATATTATACTCAGTGTTAACTTCAGAATTGGTTAAGTCTATAGATGCTCAATTGTCAAAATCAATATGAAACCAAAAAAATTTGAATAAGTGTGCTTTTTTTTGAGAAATTCTTCTATTTTTTTCTCAATGGTTGATATCTTGAGACTAATAGATTCTCTCAATTCTGTTGACACTCAATTGTCAAAACTAATCTAAGACCAACAAAATTTGAATAACTATCCTTTTTCTTGACACATTCTTCCAATTTTCTCTCAATGAATGATATCTTCAAAGTAATAGATTCTCTCAATTTTGATAGTCTTCTAAAAAATATCTCTTTTTCAAGTTGCAATTTCTTGATGTAAATGTGAACACTGACAACTTGTCCTTCAAACTCATTGAATTTGCAAGAGTGTTGCTATATTTGACTTTTTAGAGCTTCCAACTCACTTAGCTTCCCTTAACTCTTATATTACTATCCAAATCTTTGGTCAATTTATGAGATAAAAGAATTTTGATGTACAGTACCTTGTCAACTTCTTGACATCTTTGGAGTTCCTTCATACAAGTATCAAGACTTAACAAATCATTCTAAATATTCTAAAAAATGGTGCTAAACAGATTAGCATCATGTGAAATTTGATCCTTAGTTTCATCAACTTTCGTAAACTCATCATCAAATAATTTCACAATTGCTTGAGCACAGTATTTAGAGTTTTCTTCTATATGTTTTGCTATGAGGGTATTGTGCAATCTATCGATCACCTCCATTAATTCTTAGTGTAGACTCTTGAAATTTTTTTTTTTGCAATCAATTTTGTCAAGGATGAGATCAATTTGGATTGATTGTCATCATCATCTTTAAGGTTAGCAAGAGATATAGCAGTGGATAAGCTAGATGATTTCACCTCATCTTCCTCTTGTTTCTTCTCTACTGTCTTCTTTAATTTTCTCTCTTCTTTTTCATTCTCCTCTCTTTCTTTTCTTACTCTCTTTCTTTTCATTTTCTTCTTCTCTCTACTTCTTCTCCTCATTAATTAATTTCATCTTGGCTTCTTCAATCTTCTTCTTTTCTTCTCCAAGATATCTTTTCTCTTCTTCAACCAGCCTCAACTAATCCTCAATATCTTTACACTATGGCTCAAGCCAATAAAAACCTATGAAAAGATTATCAACAATGTTAACTGTAATACTTGTTTGACCAATTTTCATAGTATCCTAGCTTATTGACTCTTCTAAAGTTTTCTCTATAGTGGTAGGAGTTACCTCTACCTCAATCATCATTTTATTGATAGCTACAATAGTTTCACTTCTTATTGTATTCTTATCACATCCCATAAATAGAATAGGCCTCATTTTGTTCCATAGATAGGGTGATAGTTGACCCATAAATTTATTTATTTTTTCTTCATCTTTATTCTTGCACATAGTTCTTATCATTGATTTCTAAAGTCCAATGTCTTCTTCCCAAATTGGTGTGTTCTTTGATATAAGTGTTCCATAGACATTCTAATTGACATATCATGTGACAACTTATTGGCCACTAGATTTTTTCTGGCATCGACCCTTTGATTTGGTGATGGTGACTTTTTTGTCATCTTGTTTTATTTCTAGGAGCTAGATTTTTTTCTGAAAGGGTTCATTTTATGGCATTTTTTTGCCTCAACATATTTTTGACCATCAAATTTGGGATCATCACTTGCTAATGTCAGTGCCATGTTAGCACTACATCAGCATATCCTATCACCTCTAATCGATCCATTTGGAACTATCATCATGTTTTGGCTCATATCTCGGGCATATAGACTCCATTTTTTTTAAATGAGCTATCACCAAAAAATTTTCTTTGAGCCCATCATAGTGGAATAGGTGATATTTTATTTTGATACTTTTTTGATGTTAATGTTAGGCATTTATTTTTTAAGTTCTAGAGACATATCTTGAGCATCCAATCTCTGATTGTAGAATTCTTTATATCATTAAAAATCTCTTTTCAAGCTATTTCTAGTGATGCTAGGTTTTTTTCCAGAGTCTTCCTTAGGAACATTCTATTTATTCTTTCCCATTTTGCATTATGATGGAAATCTTCATTGTTTTAGACCTAAGGATCAACTTCTTTGCTTCAAATGATTTGTCATTGTTGGTTTAAAAAATAGTGTTGACAATTGAGTTTCAACACACTTAACCATTTCCACTATATATGTCAACTACACAATGTATGTCGAGCCAAAATTTCAATAGGTGTTGAGCTATAGTTGGTGTCAAGAAAGTCAGAATGTAGTATGTGCCAAGTGATCCAGAAAATGTTTATGTACTAAGTGATCTAGGAAATGTTCATGTGCCGAGTAATCCAAAAATGTCTTGTTGTTGAGCAACATAAAACATCCAGGTGTTGAGCAATATAGTGTCTAATAGGTGCCAAGCAAACCAGGAAAGTAATAGATGTTGAGCAATCCAGTAATCAGTTCATGCTGAGCATCAGTAATGTAATGAGTGCTGAGTAACTCAAGATCAACATAAGAGTTTGTACTTGCACAAACTAAGATGTAAACCATTTTTGGAGCTAACTTAGAGAAATTTCAATGGAGAAAAAGGATAAGGACAAATTTTTTACATTCAATAAGAAAAATGCAAGGAATGAGTGGGAATTTGAGATTCAATATAGATTGTAGATCCATACCTACCCCTAAGTCTTTGCATTCCTTATAAGGAGAATGAATGCACCATTGCATGTGTGGAAGAGAATAGTATATGTTGATATTATAGAAAAATTTTAGTGTGAATAAGAGAAAAGACTTAGAGGAATAGAGCAGTGGTTTTATATCAAGTTGATCAAAACAACACAACGGACAAAGAGTACATACAGAGATCAAATCAAGCAAGGATCATAATAGAAAGAGCAGATTTAGTACCTGAACACAGCAATTTGAGATTGAATTTATGTCAAGTCAAATGTTCTAATACACTCTCATAATTGTATTAGAGGTTGAAATCTTATGTTGATAGGTTAGCTTAACAACTAGGTAGGAGAACCTTTGGAGAAGGTCATCAAAATACTATGTATTAGGTAGGTTTAACAACCTATTGTAAATCCTTTAATAGGGTGACACTTCATGTATTTTTTTTTAAATCCTCTAACTAGGTCACTATTGATATAGTGAAAAACTTTTAAAAGGGAAAGTCTTTCACAGGGTAGACCATTAAAAGTAGTTAAACATTGATTACTATAGTGATTTTTGTGGGTGTCATCCCCACCCCAATTTTACCTTCTTATTCTTGTTGGGTTTTTGGGTTACCAAATCTTTGTGTTATGTGTTGATGCATGCTTTCATTTCATGTTTTTTTATATGTTTACATGCATGCAAATTGCTTTTTAGTTATGTATTAATAAGGGTTGGAAAGGATAAAAATTGGTTACTTCTAATTCACCCCATCCCTCTCCCCACTCCCCCCCCCCCCCCCCCTCTCAGATGTGCTCTTCCCATTTGAACATTCAAAAAATTGTTATTAGAGCTTTGGTTCTCATAAGGAGAAGCCTAATAGCTTGGAGAAAAAGGTCAATAGATGGAAGCCTTCAAACTTGGGAAGATCATTGACAATCAACTGATTGATGTGCAACTACCTAACACAAAGTAGAGGAAGCCGGGAAGAAAATGAGATAATCCTTAAAAAGAAGAAAGGAGATAGCCATAGCTGAAAATGACATGCACTACAAGGAGATTGACACCTCACAAGTGTTTACCAATGGAGACTCCAAGGAATTTGATGTAGCAATATCAGAATTAATGGAGAAAAGTAGAGCACAAGTTGAAGAAATTAGATTACTCAAGATTGAACAAGAATCACAAGCCATAATTCTTTGTGAAGTGACTAAATAAAAGAAAAGAGCTATTGAAGACAAGGCCATGGTAGAAGATGACAAGAGAAATCTCATCAATAGGCTGGAAGAGAAGACAATTGAATTTGAAAAGATCTCAAACATGTAGCTAGACTTTAAGCCATATGATGAATGCTCTTCATGAGCTAAACATGAAGGATATAGAGATCTCCACCTTGAAGATGTAAAATGAATTGAAGAGAGAAAAGGAATTAGAAAAATGTCACAACAAACCCAATGAGGTCATCAAGTACATTGAGCAATTGCTGAAATCACCAAGGGCTAGTAATGATACTTCAGGACTTGGCTATATTATCACCGAACAAGGAGAATCATCCAAGGTTGTAGAAGAAAGAAGCAAAAAAGGTAAGAACACTAAACCTAATTGTCATTTCTATGGTAAAAAGGGACATACCTCTTATGTATGCAGAAGCAAGAATAATCATTAGCATGATAAACCTACGAATGCAAATTTTTGTCACAAGTGCAAAAAGCAAAGACATTCAACACAAGACTACAAAACCAAGACCATGAGGACACCAAGATTTGAGGGTCACTACTACAACTGAAAAAAATATGGACATAGAGCATTTGAATGTAGATCAAAGCCTATGTGGACACCTAATCAGCCTGTAAGAGGAATCAATCATGCACATCACTACAATTGGGACTACAATACTAGGTATAGCTATCACTATTTTCAAGAGTATGGACACATTCCTAAAAATTGCATAAGGACACATTTTAAGGGAAGTTACAACAGGTGGATAGGCCAAATTGCATGTTTTAGTTTCCTGAAGACTAATCATATCAGTAGAAACTATCCTACAAATTCAAAAGCATCAAAGACTGAAGTCAACAAAGGAAAAGAGAAGATTGATGTTGAAAAAATAAGAGTGAAAATGACCAAGACTTGGAAGAAGAAAGGTGAATGTAGCACATCAAATGGAGAGATCACTTCACCCAAGAGGTCAAGTGATCATACCTCATCTAATTAAGCACAAGACAGATACATGGGGCTAATACATATAAAGATGTATCATACATCAGCCTAAGAAAACATGGAAGTATTGTAAAGAAGAAATATGCATGACAAATGATGCCTAGTTAAAAGTTAGAAGATGATGTCGAGCTACCTTTGGTTTTCTATTAAAACTCCAAGTATATGCCAAGTTGAACAATGTAGTGGATATTGAGTAAGAGATGTTAGTGGTTGCCGAGTGATTGAAGAAGTTTAGTTCATGATGAGTGAAATAAGATACTGGATGCCGAGTAAATGAGCTTTAGTGGAAGTCAAGTTGATACAATCTTTGGAAGCTGAGTGTACAAATATAATCACAAGTGCAATAAATGTTAGGTTTTTGAACCTAATAAAGGTAAAAATCATTCATTTTTGAATCATTCAAACATGAAGTGAAGTTAAGCAAAGAAAAGAGGCAATTCTATAGTGAACAAACAATGATTTGCAGCAATTTCAATAGCAATTCAACTCATGTTCATTGATTCATAGGTATTTCATTCAAGTGCCAAGCTATACAAAATTTGAAAGTTTATTTAATTTAAAACCCTAGTTCAGAAAAGATGGAATCTGGGTCAAAATCTACCAAAGGAAAGGAAATTCATGAAATACAACTAGTTAGTAATGAAGTCAGACAACTAGAGTTTATACCATCCCTGAAGTCACTTATAAAAATGATCCCATTGGTGCCCTATCCTTAATTATTGATAAAATTGTTATGGTCCAAGATGTTCAAAAATGTTATAATTGTAAAGTTGGAGTTATAGGAGATTTGGAGATTTTAATGCATTTGACAAACTATGTGAGAATGGAAAACTTAAAGAAGAATTCTCCATAGTTCAGAAGAAGGGTATGACCAAAGCCCTAGTTTTCCCTATTACCTTCAAAATATAATGGATACACATAGTATTGAGAAAAATCCATGATGGAGCCTTTTGGTTAGAAATAGGGCCAGTAAAGTTTACAAAGAAAATTGTACATAGGGTTACTAGTAGTCCAACCCTACATCAACTAAAGACCCTAAGAAGTGACAAAAAGGAAGCCATAGAGAAGAATAGAAGGGCAAAATGGTATAATAAAGGAACAATAATAGATACCATTATAGAACCCCTACTAGATTTTTCTATGAGAGACATATCACACAAATTCTACTAGTCAAGTAGACTAAACAATGTACCATGTATAGCAGTGGATGTTGCTTATAAATTGGTGAAGAAATATCATACATATGATCTTGTAGAGCTCATGTTACAGAAAATCAATGAAAATCTAGGAGCTATATTGAAGTCTAAGGGAGCTCAATGCAAATTTGGTTCAGTTTTTGTTTGCATGTTTTTCTACATTATGAAAGAATTCCCTTTAGTGGGCAAGGTGAAATGGGATCAAAATAAAACCATTTTTAACCAAATAAATGGATCCATTGATCAAATGGGTGAGAACTTTGATGCCCAAATGACTAGTTATTTTGAGGACTTCAAGAAGTCCATGAAACAAAGAATGAGAATATCAGTCTCACTGGTTGAGAAGCATGAAAAGGAATTTTTTTTTCTTGTGGATATTGATTACACTTACATATAAGAATTCATACCTAGAGTGAGATGGCTTAGGCAACTAGGTTATGAACTTGATGTTGATCAAGCCTCAACTACAATAATAGCTCTACTTACAGAGGAAATTGATAAAATTGCAAAATATTTTGGAACTTATGACATTGTTAAATCAAGGGTGGTAACAAAACTCAAAACAGGCACAACTATGAACAAGAAGAATAAATTGGTCAAGAATATCAAAAAGAAATTTGGAGTTCAAGAGGTAGGCACAACTGAGGAAGAGGAAGTAGATGAAAAAGAAGAAGACAATGACAAAGAAGGAGATGAGCCTAAACAAGAGCCTCTAAAATTAACACAAGGCTTAGTTGAGGATAAAGAGGAAGGTGCTAAGGAAGAAGAAGCCAAGGAAGCACCTGTCAAAACTAAAGTTAGCGAGAGGAAGGCAAAAGCTCCACCTACTCCTCAACCCAAAACTAAGAAAGTGGCAAAACCTACACTAAAGAAGCCCACTAATAGAGCTACCAACAAGGCTACAACATAAAAGGAAAGAGAAGAGGTAGATAGGAAGAAGAAAGCCACCAAGACCACTAGTGAAGAGCCAAGAAAGAGGAAAAAATATGTGGCTCAAGCTAACTCTGATGAAGAAAAGATAGAAATAGATGATAACAATCAATTTAAAGTGGTAAGTCATCCACCAAAGTCTTCAATTGATAAATTATGTACAAAGATTATAAATCATGACTTGAAAGATTTAAAGAATTTAGATTTTAATAAGATCACAAAGGAAGAGAAAAATAAAATAGAGGAATCTGTGTATGCGATGATGGCTGAATACAAGGACACACCTCTAGAGCTAGATGGCTCAATGCCCAAGGAATTCTACAAAATAGTAGAAGAAAAATGGTATTTTTTCTTACAAATGGAGAAGGAAATAAGAGAATCTACTTTAGCAAGATTTTTGTCTAATTTGACTAAGGGTCAATTAACTAATGTAGTTAAGAGGCATAATAATAGATTTATTCCAAAATATAGGGCATTTAGTATTTTGTAGAACAAACTTGAAGATGTAGTCATGGAAAATAATATACAAGAAAATTGATTATGTGTTTGATGAAGAATATAAGGCAAAAGCAAGTGCGAAGAAAAAGGAAATGAAAGAAACAATGAAGAAGGAGGAGGAAAAGAAGGAAGAAGGGAATAAGATTCAGGAAGAGAAGAAAGATGAAGAGGGGAATAAAGAGGAGATAGAGGAAGAAAATGGTGCAAAAGAGCAGCAAGAACAAAGTGTGTAAGAAACACAACTATCACCTCCTACCCCTCCTCATGCCACCATCATACCTATAGAGATTATCAAGATCAAGGATGTTAGTGACACTTCTAGTCAAAACATTAATCCATTAACTATAGAGGATCTAGCAAAAATCCTTGACCAATCAACACAAGCAACTAGACTGTGTTCAAGCCCAATACTAGTCAGTGTTGATGACTTGCAAACGGCAGTAATAAAATCAAAGGAAGTCAAGGTGCAAAACCAAGAACCACCTTCGAACATTCAAACTACTAGAATTTTATTCCTTCCTCCACCATCTCTACCAAAAGAAGTCATAGATGCACTTCAAGTGCCAAGTGTAGTAGTAGGGGAAGACAAAGAGAAAATAGAATAGCTAGCAAGTGCACCCCTAGCCAGTGATAATAAAAAAGGAGAAACAAGCTAAAGAGAATGAAGAGACAAGAGATTAGGAGCAATCTGCAATACAAACTTTGGTTGAATTACCCAAAATAGGTACTCCCACTCAAACTCTTCAGAAGTCAAGCACTAAAATGGTAGCATTGCAAGTTAGAACACTAGGCTCAAGCTCAACAAAAATAGCCAAGAAATTTCATTATGGAATTCCTAAGCTTGGTGAGGAAATTGCAATACCTTACTATGAATCCAACACTCTCACTAAGGAGAAGATGAATGAAATTCAGAATGCACTATATAGAAGAAGAAGAAGACAAGATGTATTGAGAAAAGAATACAAATATAGGCAAGCATTGAATGAGATCAAGGGCATCTTTACGGATGCCTTCAACTTGCAAACACCTGATGAGTCAAGGTCAATAGTAGAACAACTATCTGACATAGTTGACCAGGTGACAAATGAAGACCATGATGCAAATGAAAAATAAATGGAATGGTCAGAAAGAAAATTCCAAGGAAAGGTTAATGAGAAAATATTTGGAGATATAGCACTATCACAAGTTGAACTAGCTAAGAAATTGGATAAAATCAAAATTGTACTTGGGAATATATTCTCCTTGTACAAAAAGTTGTGTGATTTTTCCAACTTCACACATGAGACTAGCCAGAGAATAATGAGCTTAGAGAGAAATCTAAAGATTTCTAGTATGAAACTCCCAACCAATCTATCTCAGAGTGAGAAGAATTTTACTCAAACACTTCACACACAAAGAGAATTAGTTGTATTAATAGTAGAGGAGGCAAATACAAAATCAAAGTTGATGCAAATCCAATGCTCTATAACCCCTCACTTGGAAGTACTCCATAAAGAGTAGATGTATGCAGAGATAGTCCTCAAGAAAGATTCAAATCTCTCTTCCTCTAATGAACTTCCACATCTAGCAGCAAAGGTTGCTATCTAGCATAAGTCATTGGACATTGCACTAGAAAATTGGGATGCAGCTCTAAAGATACTCCTAGAGGTAAACAACACATTTTTAGCTAAGCATGCTATTACTCCATAGAACCCTTTGAAATCAGTGTAAAAAAGGGGGAGATAATAAAGTAAGGGGGAGATAATATGCAGATACTATGGGAGATACCAAATTTCAAACCATTTTTTATTTACATTTTTGATAATAAAAGTGGAAAGTTTGTAAATAGCCACTCAAAATATACAAACATGACAAAGGACAAGAAAGGATAAGGCATATTAGCATAGAATTTTAGTCTCAAGAATGAACAAGGCATAATCAACCCAAGAGGAGTCATAAGGTATATTAATACTTACAATATTTTTGAAATTTTGCATGAATGCAAAGGAAATAAAGGGTGTACTCAATATGGTTAAGTCCATAAATGCTTAGTTAAGTGTTTTTGACAGTCATGTCAAAGGGGGAGATTGTTGGTTAAAAGAATAGTCTTGACAATTGAGTGTCAACACACTTAACCATTTTCACTATATATGTTGAGTACACAATGTATGCCGAGCCAGAATTTCAATAGGCACCAAGCTAAAGTTGGTTTTGACCAAGTCGTGATGTAGTATGTGCCAAGTGATCTAGGAAATGTTTATGTGCCAAGTGATCTAAGAAATGTTCATGTGCTGAGTAATCCAAAAATGTTCAGATGCCAAGGAACAAAAAACATATAGGTGTTGAGCAATACAAAATATACATGTGTTGAGCAATACAGTGTTTAACAATTGCCAAGAAAACCAAGAAAGTAATAGATGCTGAGTAATCCAAGAATTAATTTATGCTGAGCATCAGTAATGTAATGAGTGTTGAGTAACTCAGTGTCAACATAAGAGTTTCTATTTGCATAAACTAATATGTAAACCATTTTTGGAGCTAACATAGAGAAATTTTGAAGGAGAAAAAGGATAAGGACAAATCATTTACATTCCCTATGCAATCTAAATGCAACCAATTAGAAAAAATGGTGAAGGCATGCAACCAATAAGAAAAATGCAAGGTATGAGCGAGAATTTGAGATTCAATATGGATCGTAGATCCATATTTAACCCTAATTCTTCATATTCTTTACAAGGAGAACAAATGCACCATTGCATGTGTGGAAGAGAATAGTATAAGTGGAGATTATAGAAAAAATTTATTGTAAAGAAGAGAAAAGACTTAGAGGAATAGAGCAACAGTTTTATATCAAGTTGATCAGAATAGCACAAGGGACAAGGAGTACATAAAAAGATTAGATCAAGAAAGGATTAGAATAGGAAGAGAAAATTTAGTACTTGAACCCAACAATTTGAGATTGCATTCAGTCAATTCAAATTTTCTAATACTCTCTCATAATTGTATTAGAGGTTGAAATCCTATGTTGATAGGTTAGCCTAATAGCTAGGTAGGAGAACCTTTGGAGAAGGTCATGAAAATCATATGTATTCGATGGGTTTAACAACTTGTTGTAAATCCTTTAACAGGGTGACACTTCATGTAAGTATTTGTAAATCCTCTAACTAGGTCACTATTGATACAGTAAAAAGCCTTCAACAGGGTAGGCCTTTCATAGGGCAGACCATCAAAAGTTGTTCAACATTGATTGCTGCAATGATTTTTGTGGGTATCATCCCCACCCTAGTTTTACCTTCTTATACCTGGAGAGATTTTGTGTTACCAAATCTGTGTGTTATATGTTGATGCATGCTTTCATTTCATGTTTTTTAATATATTTACATGCATGTAAAAATTTTTTCAGTTATGTGTTAATAAGGGTTTGAAAGGATAAAAATTTGTTACTTCTAATTCACCACCCGCCTCTCAAAAGTACTCTTCCCATTTGAACATTCCAATTGTCATGACTTTTATTATCTATCTTATTAGCCGTATGTCTCTTTTGGTCTATTAGATATCATTTTTATGCATTCCTACAAATAAACTAAGATAAAGTGTCATACTGCATCTGTATTTTTTATTTCATTTTATTTCCCTTTTTTTTCCTTCTAATTCAACCAGTGTTATCTAAGGACACTCATGCTTCTTGGGATTCATCGTATCTTGTGCCTTATTGTACATGCATTACTCATGTTTAAAGTGCCATGGGGAGTTGATATTTTTCCTTTTTTCTCCGTCTTCCTCTTCCTAGTGAGTGTCCCTTCTGTGACATTAGACAGATGATTTGTCTAAGATTGACCACCTTAGTTCACACATATGTATTCTTTTGTCCATCTTGATCATGGTTCCTTGACATGCAATTATTTTGGCCCACTTTTCTAGTTTTCCATCACCTCATACTTGTCTACATTAATAGAGAGTTCTTGTATTGGTTTTCATGCTTTTTTGGTTCAATTGATTAGCTCTTTAGGCTTTAGTATTTCATGTCATCTATATCTTTGAGGTAAGTTGTTTTTCTTTGTGTATCTCTTGATTGGATGTAGATTATAGTCTTCTTAATTGGTTAGGTTCTATTTCAATAGAGGTTCTTTAGATTAGTAGTTTCTTTTGACAAAGATTTGCAACTTCTACATGCTTTAGTGGTGTTCTTCAGGATCATCTTTTGTTCCTATCTTTGGGCACATTCCCTACTTTGTAGGCTTCTTTAGTCCTTCACTAGCTTCTTTTCAACATGATTTCCATTGTTGGAAATATTCAAGATATGACAGGTTACTAAGAGGGGAGGGCTAAATCAGTAACCTTAAACCATTTTCTTAATTTATCATACATCCATTAGTTTTGAAACATAAAACAATTATTACACAAGTGAACACAATATTTGGTGACCCAAAAACCTTCCAAATAGAAAGTAAAATTGGGGTGGCAATGATACCCACAAAACTTCAATACTATAGTATAAAGTTGGTCTGTTAAGGTTTAAATTGACCACTTCTAGTGATGTGCCCTATTAGGAGCACAAAGGACTGCTAGGTCCACCTTGTTAGAGGATTTGCAAACATACAATGAAGTATGCACTCTGTTAGGAGATTTGTACAAAGACTATTAAGTCTACCTTGTTAGAGGATTTGAAAATCTAATTCACCTATTAGGATGAAGCAGTGGATCTATTTGCAACTGATTTCTGATAAGATCCCTTATGCACTAATCACCTCATGTGATGGATATAAATTTATAGCCTCTTAATTGACCTTGTTTTGTACCTTGAACTATTGTTGATGATCTTTAACATATACTTCACATTACTTCACAATTTTGTCTCATTCCATGCATCATACATTCATTCATTCATACTCTATGTTGATATCTTTCAATGCATCTTACTTATATACCTTTCAAACTTACAAAATTACAAGGTTGGCCAAAATACAAATAAACAAATACATTACAAATTTGGCCCAATAGTAAAAAACTCAGGTTCACTGAATTGACTTGGTGATCTTTTGATACTCATCATCCACTGCATTACTCGACATTGTCATGCACTTAGTAGAAGTGAAGGAACGGTCCATACTAATCACTCGATGTGGTTCTAAAGTTGATAACCATTGGAGACTCGATAGATGAAGTGTCACTCAGTAGATATTGTTCACTAAGTTTACCTTGCTTCACTTGGTAAACACTAAAGATTAAGTTTACCTTGCTTCACTCGATAAACACTGAAACTTTTCATCGCTCAGTTAGCACTGAATCTTCATGACACAAACTATCTACTCGGTAGACACTATGAAGCTTGATAGATACTGAGAAGCTTGGTAGACACTGTTGGACTTCACATTGTAAGTTTTTTCTTGGTAGCCACTATCTTCTTGATGTAAACTATTGAATTGCCAAGTTTACAAGGTAACCACTTGATGCTCGGTAAGCATACAAAATTGAGTAATTGTTGTCACTAATGAAAAAATAATCATAATTCCAACAATCTCCCCCTTTGGCATTAGTGACAAAAACACTTATGAATTGAAACTTACATTCTAATTTACTTTGCTATTTACATATCTTACATATCTAACATATCTCACATATCTTACATATCTCCCCCATACATATCATATGCATAGCTTTTATCTATAAAATTTCTTTCTTATTCCTTATTCATCTTATATTTTCAATGACAACAATCTTATCTGTTACTGCCAACAATCTTATCTCCCCCTTTTTGACAATAATGCCAAAGAATGTGTAATGAATTTAAATTGATACACCAAAATGTGAGAGAAAATCTGAGTGTACCTTGAGAATAAGAGACAATGTCTTATCCCACTTGTCTTGCAAAATCTTGTAGGTGGAGAGAGCCACTTGAACTTTTGCAGAAAGATCAATCATATGCTTTGCTATTGAAATTTTTTTGTCATGAATCAACATTTTTGAATAGGCAGTGTGTTTCTACATTTGATCCACGACTGGAAGAATCATAGTCTAAATGTTATTTACTGTAGATTGAATTATGGCTTCTTCTCTAAGTAACTCTACCTACATTTCAGACAAAAATTTCACCTTTGTGTGATGTGATGAGCTTAAACTATGGTCAAGCTACAACTTTTAAGTGCTATCTTTCATTTCCACATCTAATTTATTCAATGTTTCTTTAACTTCCTTAGTGAACTTGGTAACATCATATAAATTGTCAAAAAGTGATGTTACATTTGTGAATGCTTGCTCATGATTGCTCAAAACTAAGCTTAACTCTACCTACTTTATTGCAATGTGTTGAGCAATGTACTCAAGCACTTTATTATCAAATTTCTTCTCTTGCCCATAGGTGTCCTCATTGAACTTATTTACAACCTCTTCTAATTGTAACAAAATGTGTTGAGATGAATCAACATCAACACCAATAGCTTCAGTGATTATATTTTTAGCATTTTCAATTACAGTATATTCTCTATCCCTCTTTTCTATGAGTTGCTTCCACCTTGCCTTCTACTCTAGAAGTTGACTAACCATTCTCATTTCTCTAGCTAAGGCATTGTCCAAGTCTATCTTAGGAATAAAAATTTCTATATCCGAATCTATATCTTCATCAATTTTTTTCTAGTAAGAAAAAGTTTTAGAGGAGTCTTGTGCTTTACTTCTATGCTTACTTCCTTCGATTTAGAAGTAGAAATAGTAGTTGACATGGATGGACTAGCAGAGAAAACTTGAATAGATGCAACTAGAGGAAAGATGAGAGAAGTACTGGCTAAATCCAAAATTGGTGTGCTTCCCAAAAATGATGTACAAATAGGTAGTGTACAGATTGTAATATTCACAATTGGAGTTGTAGAAAAATTGTAGAAAGAACTATAGAACTTACTATACATGCAATAGAGGAGGTAGACATAGTTGATGCTCTAGTGACTGATTGCTTAGGTGCTGATGAGGAAGGCTGTAGCTCAGTAGATAAAGTAATGGTTACTTCCATAGATGATGCTCAGAGCTATGGGGAAGCAAGATTAGATGATGTTTCTAATGTGGCTAATCCTACTGAAGTTGTCTCCAACCTTGATGATGTTGCAGTATTGGGTGGAGAGTGAGGAAGGGAAGCAATGGCTTATGCTGCTATCCTAACTGAATCATCTTCATCCTTTCCTTCTTCCACTATTTCTTCCTCCTTATCATCTTCTTCCTTCTCCTTCATCAATTATTGCATATCTTCATTAGTTACTATGACCGAGGGAGTATTATCATCTTCCTCATCCTCTTGGTCACTTTCATCATCCTTGATTTCTATAGGATCATTACTAGCCTTTTTCAGATGATAGATGCCCTTCCACATGTTTGTTCCATCATTAACAACATGTTCAATATATTTGATTAGAATCAAACATGTATGGAATCTAATCATCATTCTTCCTTCATTGTTCTTCATTGTTGCCTTTATTTCTGCCTCAGTAAGAATTGGTAGAATATTCTTTAAGGATTGCTCATATATGTCTTTGGCTTTTTGGGTGGCTAACTCCCACCTTGGTTGCAATCTTACCAATAGCTCTTTGGATATTTGAGGAGCAATCTAGTCTGGGGAGTACTTCTATTTTTCCATCTTATTAAGTACCAATTCCTCAATCTACATCTTCTTTGCATCAATCCTTGTTTCAAACTTTAGAGCTTTGAAATTCATGATGCCTACTCCTTCTTTCATCTATTTCAATCTTTCTTCGAAGGTAAGTTGGGGTCTATTAAATATTACTTCACCTTTATTCTTACATTTGCCTCATCTTGTGAAAATAGTTGTGGAGGCCTTTGGGGATTTTGTGATGATAACCCTTCCTTTCTTCTTGGTTGGCTCTACCTCTTTCTCTGATTCTTCCTCTTCATTATCTAGTTCTTGCTCCTCTTCTTCGTCCTCACCTTTTCCCTTGGTAATCATTAAAGGCTTGATAGTAGTTTTCAACTTGGAAAACTTTCTCTTACCTTTATTGATTGCTTGGGGAAGTTTGATTTCCAATTCTATTATGGCTTTAGCCTCATCATAGGTTCCAAAATTTGGTTTCTTGGGATCTACTAGTTCATTTACTAGTGCTTCAATAATATCCCTGGTTTCATCAATGTTTACCACATAAGGCAGAGGTTTTACCCATGCAACTTAGGGCCTGACTACCTGAATATATACTCTGTCATAGTCAACCATAAAATAAAATTCATCTTTGTAATCTTCAACAAGTTTGGGAGGGATTCTGAACTTGTTGTTCATTCTCTTCTTGAAGTCCTCAAAATCGTTGTCCATTATACTATCAAAATTGACACACATTTCTGCTATAAACTCATTAATCTGATATATACAACCAAACCTTTGGAGGGAAAGAATTTTTGTACATATAAGAATAAACATGTCAACAAGGAACCAAATTTACAGGGGTTATTCCTGAATGATCTGATACTGTCCATGTTCTTGTTCAGTTACCTTAGCAATAGCTCAGACAAGTCATATTCCAAATTCTTCTTCACACCCTTAAATGCTAGGTCTACAACCTCACAGAACACACTGTTCAAATGACTAGAACTGTAGATCTTGTGAGCTATCATATGAATTCCATATCTAAGTTCAACATCGATAATAGTGCTAATCTTTAAGCCTCTATCATACGACTCGACTAGGGTTTTGGTAGTTTTGGCTTTGCTGAGTATGGGAAGTCTAGTAATCTTGTGAATCATCTTCTTAGTGATTAATACGGGTTGTTCCAACCATAACTGACCATTGTGAACAAGGCTAAGAATGTATCTAACCCATTTTATTTGAAAGCTTCTTGGAATATGGAAGATGTAGGTCAACCCTTTTGTCTCCAAATGTTTATGCTCAGGTTTTAGAGAGCCATCAACACACATTTCTTCTAATGTGCTATCCATTTCTAGGGTTCCTACTTCTTGAATAGAACATTTGAAATGAGTTTAGATATCATTAATTAAAAGTACCTTTGGTGGAGTTCATAGCTATGCGCCATTAGGGTCGACTGCCTTTGCTACTGTAGGAACCAACCTAAAGTTTGGCACTTCCCATTCTATGCCCTTGACCAACATTTCTGATCCACATTTCACCTTGCTGGTTCTTGTGCTTGCAGAAGCCATAGATGCTTGATAAATGATGGAAATATTCAAAAAAACTTCTTTATCTACAAATTCACTCAAAATCATTTTGAAATTCCTTGAATGCACTTCAAAATCCTTTAGTTCTGAGAATATGATGAAAATGAAGTTGAATTCCTCCCATTTTGATGAAGAGTTCACCATTAATGCTAGGTATCATGTTTTCATAATGTGTGACAGACTATCATCCACTAACCTAACTCGGCATGAATATCAACTTGGTAGACAAAAAAATTTCCTCGATTCTTGTCCTTGCTCACTAAAGTCTTTAACCACTTTGATCAGTAGAGTCTGATGCACTCAATGAAAGATAACCTTTCTTTGATCCTGATGTATCCGCAATATTGATTGGATCATTTTCTCTCTTTCATTTGGAACTACTTCTAGATATAGCTCGATGATACAACTCCAGATCTTCCTTTATGAATCTAATTGGAAATGGTGGAGTCACCCACTTCTTGAGTGATGTGGCCATCATTTGAACTATTTTGCTTGATAGGTTTAGGAATCCACTATTGTCTCATCTGCTTTCAAATGTTATTAGCTTTAGCTTTCTTTTCATCTTCAATTCTTCCTACATTCATGCATTTTTTAGCTATATGACTAAGTTCAGTGCATGTATAGCACCTTATAGTAGTGTACTTCTTCCTTAGGTGATGTCCTGCACAACTTATACCAGTGTGTCCATATTCTCCATAATAATGACATCTACACTAGGTATTGTAGTCCCATCAAAATATTTCTTTAACAAGTTGTTCAGCTGAATTAAATGTTTTGGATCTATATTGAGATGCCTTGTGATGATGCTTCTTGCATTTGTGACAATTACCTTCAAATTTTGGTTTATCCTTGATTTCATTGGCTTTGTGACCATGCTGATTATAGTTATAGAACTTTCCTTTAAATTTTCCTTTTCCATTATTCCAGCATTTGTTTGATGTGTGACCAGTTTTTCCACAATGATTGCATGAGGGTTTTAAATTCCGTTTTGCACCTTACTTGGAAGATTCACCTTCTCTTCATTGTATCCAAGTCTTGCTTTATCTTTTTTCTTATGAAGATTCTATTCATTTTGCTGAATTAGTTGATTCATGTCTTCTTGTGACTTCATCATTCTTTCATTGATTTTATTTTCAGTATTTAGGTCACTCTAATTTTTCAACAATTTTCTTTTCACATCTTAGTTCTCTTAGTATTCTTTCATTAATTTCCCTTTCACTATTTAGATAACTTCTTATTCTTTCATTTTGTGCTTTGAGAATCCTAATTTGTTCATTTGCTCCAGAGATTTGATCCATGAGGTCTTCATGCTGATTGGATTGATTATTTCTTTCCTCCAAGTCGTCATTTGCCTTGTTTCTTTGTTTCAAAACTTCACATAGCCTGATTGATTAGATTTCTTGTTCTCTTTTAAGTTTTATTAGTTCTTGTTGTAGAGAGCCATTCTTTGCTAGAAATTCCTTAATAGTTTCATCTGAACTACTTGATGGTAAAAGGTCTTCAATCTTTTCTTCAACATACTGATCGTCATTCATTTATCTTGCAAGTTCTTTCCTTCTCTTCAAGGAGTGAGAAAGATTCTCCTTTGCTTCTTTGAGTTGAGTTGTGGTCATTTCCAAATCTAACTTTTCATTTTCAATTGCCTTGTCAAGTTTGAATATCTCCATTTGTCCTTAGATCTTTTCTCAAGTTGTCAAACTTTATCCTAAGAACCACACAAGCTCTAATACTAATTGTTGGAAATATTCAAGATATGACACGTTACTAAGAGGGGAGGGGTGAATCAGTAACCTTAAAAGCTTTTTTTTAATTTATCATGCATCCATCTATGCTACTGCATGCATTAGTTCTAAAACATAAAACAATTATTACATAAGTGAACACAATATTTGGTGACCCAAAAACCTTCCAAATAGAAAGTAAAACTGGGGTGGGAATGATACCCACAAAACTTCAATACTGTAGTATAAAGTTGGCCTGTTAAGGTTTACATAGACCACTTTTAGTGATCTACCCTATTAGGAGCACAAAGGACTGCTAGGTCCACCTTGTTAGAGGATTTGCAAAAATACAATGAAGTATGCACTATGTTAGGAGATTTGTTCAAAGACTATTAAGTCTACCTTGTTAGAGAATTTGAAAAACTAATTCACCTATTAGGATGAAGTAGTGAATCTATTTGCAGCTAATTTCTAATAAGATCCCTTATGCACTGATCACCTCATGGGATGGATATAACTTTTTAGTCTCTAAATTGACCTTGTTGTGTACCTTTAACTAGTGTTGATGATCTTTCACATATACTTCACATTACTTCACAATTCCTTCTCATTCCATGCATCATGCATTCATTCATTCATACTCTATGTTGATATCTTACAATGTATCTTACTTATATACCTTTCAAACTTACAAAATTACAAGGTTGGCCAAAATACAAGTAAACAAATACATTATAGAGTTGGCCCAATAGTAAATAACTTAGGTTCACTAAACTGACTCAGTGATCTTCTAATACTCAGCATCCACTACATTACTTAGCATCATCATGCACTTGGTAGAAGTGAAGGCACGGTGCATACTAATCACTCGATGTGGTTCTAAACTTGATAACCACTGGTGACTTGGTAGATGAAGTGTCACTCGGTAGATACTATTCATTGAGTTTACCTTGCGTCACTTGGTAAACACTAAAGACTATGTTTACCTTGCTTCACTCGGTAAACACTGAAACTTTTCATCACTCAGTTTGCACTAAATCTTCATGACACAAAATATCTACTCGGTAGACACTATGAAGCTCAGTAGATACTAAGAAGCTTGGTAGACACAACTGGACTTCACATTGTCTATATTTGTTTTGGTAGCCACTATCTGCTCGATGCAAATTACTAAACTGCCAAGTTTACAAGGTAATCACTTGATGCTTGATAAGCATATAGAATTGAGTAAGTGTTGTCACTACTGAATAAATATTCATAATGTCAACATTCCATCTCTTTTTGGAGTAGGGATTTTCCCATGTGGTTTTCTCTATTTCTCCTCTTTTCGAAGATTTGATTTTTATTGGGTAACTCATTAGGCCTTATTGTTAGGATCAAAATCTACTTTTTGTAGTAGTTTCTAGGTCTTTAGCTACTCCCTAAGTTTATCTTAAGGAGGTAGTAGTTTATCCTAAGTTTATCTAGTTTCTTAAGCTAAACTTTAGGGATATAATAATTAATTCTTTCATTAATTATTATTATGCACCATAAGTTGGACCTTTTTGGGGTTTCAATCTCCTTCATAAGGATAGTCTCTCATTGTAAACATTCACTGAGATTAATTCATTGTTGAGAATAGTAATTTACCTTTTTTCTCATCAAGAATGTCTCATATATGGATCTAGCAATTTCATCCTCGATAGCTTTTTGATTCTCTTTTCTATGCCAAGTGTTTGCTTGCACATTGTTCTTGGGAGTTGTGGGGTTGGTCTTTCATTAACTTCAACAATCGACATATTGTGACGCTAATGTCATGGAAGGAACACTCACCTAAGAAATGAAGATGGTGAATATGAGCAACATGAAACACCCCAAGGCACTTTATAATGTAGTGCGAGTACAACACAACAAAAAGATGTGAAAGATCACGAAATGCATTAGAGTGGCACTTTATCTTAGTGCATTTGGAAAAATTATACAATAGGATGTCAAGAAATACCAAAAGAGACATAAGACTAATACAAGAGATAGTGCAACCCATGAAAAATCATCTAAATAAACAAAACCAATCTCTAGACTTCGAAAAACTAAGATATCCACTAGAATGCAAAAAGGAAAAAACTTGAATGGGATGTGCCTTGAGTAGAATCAAGAAAATAGAATATCAAAAGATATGTCTCCTAGAGCACAAAGTTGGACCTCTAACTTTGAAAACATAAAACAACAACCAAATAGCATCAAAACTCTAAATAAATTGTACCATCATGATAGTCTCTAAGATCATATTGAAGTTGATGAAAGATCAACCCCATAGCTCAAAAGAATCACCTACATGCAAACACCTATCATGAAAAGAGAGAAGAAAAAATTATGGAGGCTATAATTTTTAGATCCACAGATGACAGTATTAAAAGCTAGAGTTTTTCATTGCACCAAAATATTGTCCTATCAATGCTTGGTACAACCACTAGACTTATAGAACATAGGAGACAATTAAGCCATGTCATGAATCTTGAAAGGGGACATTGGAAGTTAGTCCAAAAATCCCTCCCTCAACATTACCTGAGGAGATTCAAATCTATGAACAAGCTCTGATGCCACTTGTTACAAGCTAGAGTTGTCATTACACCAAAATATCAACCTATCAATCCTTGATATAACCACTAGACTTATAGAACATAGGAGGTGGTTAAGCCATGACACAAATCCCAAAAGGGAACATTGGTGGTTAGTCAAATAGACACATTCTTGATATGTAAAAAAGAAATTTCTATTATGAAAAGTGAATGAATAAATTACAAAGAATCAATCATTATAAAAGGAGATCAAAACCCTAATAGGTAAAACCTAGGTTGCATGATAATGATTAATAAAAGAATTAATTATTATATACCTAAATTTTAGCTTATGTAAACTAGAGATAATAAGTGATTTAATAATTAAATCAATATGATTTATTTAATAAGAAAATAATTTATTACTCTTACACAAGCTAAACCAAGTGAGAAGGTTAAAGAAGGAAGACAATAATCATTGAGTATTTAAAAAAGTAAAGAGGAAGTTTAGTATTTCCTTAAAAAATATAGTATTGACCAAGATCTATATTACCTTAGAGAAATGTAATGTTCACCAAGTAATGGCTGCAAGAACACAATAATATAATCTGAAACCAATTTATTTTGGAAAAATGGAAAGTTTGAGATGGACAAATGCATGAGTAAAAGTTTTTTATATGATCAATAACTGAGAAAACTAAAGGAAGATTTGATAATAGAGTTTGTAGAAGAACAAGGATGAGCATAGAGTTTTATGAATGTTCTATTTTCAATGTGGCTAAATTTAATGTATCCCAAATCACTGATTATGATTATGTAGTAATAAATGGAACAATCTGGAAGCATAGAGATGACTATTTAAGGAGATATTCTAGATAGTTTAAATTGGTTTTTGGTTGATATTGATGTTTATTTTTAAGATGGTGATTGTATAAATTCATTGAAATATGAAAGAAGATAGTTGATCAAAGTGAATCGAGCAGACAAAAGGAAAGAAAGAAGAAAAGTTGGTGAAAGTGTAAGTGTGAATAAATTAGTCAAGATAAGAAATAAAATAGAGATATAAAAGAGATCGAGAAAAAATGAGATTCAAATAAGCAAGGTACTTCAATATCTAAACATATCATTTTATATTGTTACACTATAATCATTGTAACAAAAAATCTTGCAGACTTAGTGGACTTAACAAATCTATGAAATCCTATATGGTAACATCAATTAGTGATGTTTGTATGTCATATAGAGAATGCCACTCCTTAGATATGATCAAGGACTAATAAGGTCTATATAATCTTTTGGTGTAAATTCTCTAAACAAGGTATCATTAACAATGTGCATTTAATCTATAACAAGCTTGGTTCTTAGCGGAGCTCACTTAAGAAGAGTGAAAATTTTGTGTGTTGGGTCCTAGTTCATTTTTCCCTTTACAAGGCTTCAAAGTTAAAAGTCTTCCTATCAAATGTGTGAATGTTATTATGTTGTGAGATTTTTTATATGTTATTTTCATTTTTTTGCAACTTGGTAACAATTAAGATAATAGTCAGTAACTATTAGGTTGTGTTACTATTAATTGGTGAAAATAGGACAATGAATGAACAATTTGGAGTAACGTGTTTGATTGAGTTAAATGATAAGTTGAATGAGTATACTGAGTGATTTTTTATTTTGTTTATGGAATTTTTTTGGAACTAATTTTTTTAAAATTTTAGCACCAATATTCAATTGTAATGAGCAAACTATAATAGTGATTGTGCATTACTGGTCTTCCATGAGACCATGACATTACATTTTTGGTAATCGAGATTCATCTTATTTTATGGTTACGTCCAATGGAATAAAACTTGAGGGAGGGATAAATAGTGTAAGGAATATGCTTAGGTGAGTGACTTTTTAAAAGAAGACAAGATCTTTTTAAGGTGTCAATTATTAATTATCATGATGTGCATGTACTTGACAAAAAAAAATGGTGAATGTGGCAAAATGTACTGAAATTTTATGTCATAAATGCATTTAAAGGATAATGAATCATTTGACCTTTGAGAAACTATGTAGATAAGGATCAAATTTTCTCCACTTAAAAAAAGTTGAGGTGCCCACTGGACAAATGTGACTGAACACCCATCTCCATTCCAAAAGTCTTCTTTCTTAACATATAATTTTAAAAGAGACATGTCATAAGCATAACAAAAATCTTATTCTAAAACCTATAAATATATTGTGTCTAATACATTTCTCATCAAGCAATTTTGATTGTTGTGCAAAAATGCCCAAACTTAAGATGTTAGTGTGTTTAGTATTAGCTTTGATTTTAGTGGTGCTAAGAATTGTAGATGACAAGTAGGTGGCCTCATATGTAGATAAAATAATCATTGTAATGGCAAAACTTCAACAAAAAACTCTAGAAATTCAAGTTCATGTACCATAAATGGTATCCCCAAGCACAAGTTATATTGAAACAATAGGAAAGAAGATAAAGAAAAAGAGAAGGAAAATATAGGCAATCATTTCTAGTCCTATTACATTAGATGAATTAATTTTCATACAATCATAGGATTTAAATAATTTGGATCAAGATAAAATGGTTATATACACTAAGTGATGTGCAAGGAAGGATAAGAAAGAGAAAGGTTCAAGGAAGAATACAAGCAAAAAAAAACTATGCTACATGATGTAAAGGGAATATAGTTGGAAGCTATGCCAAATATCACTTTCAATTAAAAATAACCCATATTAGATCAACTTGTATAAATTATTGATAAACTGAATGACATAGATATCGGCACCCAATTAAATTTGATGCAGATAGTTGAGAAGAAGTTTGAAACCAAGGTGTTAGAGAAGGTTTAAAATAAATTTTTAATTTAACAAGTGGCATTATTAGTTTATGTCACCAAACTGGACATGATTAAACAAAATGTTATTACTTTATTTCAGAAATTGTGTGATATTCCATCCCTCACAAGAGATATGAAGGAGAAACTATAGAAGGTGAATGAGGAAATAAAGGTTAGAGATGATGCACTAACTATTGATCCAAGTCCTACATCATTACACTATTTCTAAGTAAGATTTCTAATGGGATTTTAGCATGAATTCATATAAGAAGAGAAAAAACTTAGGTCATAAATTAATGACATTCAAAGTTTTCTATTACCTTATCTTTACATTATGCAAAATAATTTTAAGATTGATAATTAGCTAGTAGCTTGGCCAAGCTTATCCATTACATATCACATGAAAGATCTAGCAGCCAAGGTGATGATTAAGAAGCAAGAAATAGAGTTAAAAAGGACAAATTGGGACAAGATGATGGTTAATATGCTAAAGCATCATAAGGAGTTTCTTCACAACTTTGGATTCGATCCAAAGTATATAATTTCATTTCTTGTTAAAATCATTTTCACATCAGTGTCATAAAATGGGGAAAATAAATTATATATATTTTTATGTTTGTATGTATTATGATTATGTGAGTTATCAAAAATTAATACAACAAAAAAAAGAAATTGAAAAAATGGTAATATTGATGAAGCACATGCATAGTGGGAGTTGTATAGAGTTTTCAAGTTATTTTGAAGCATAATGTTTTTTCCACTAATGTCAAAGGGGGAGAATGTTACTCACATAAATGATTATGTTTCATATTACTTTCAAAAGATAAGTAAAGGTGAACATAGTAATTGAGTCACTATAATGCCCAAGAAATGGAGGAAGAGAATGATATCTGTATAGCTATTATCGATCTCAGTACTGATCGAGCTATTCTATACTTACTAAGAAGAAGAGCTCATTGAGCCGGATATAGATCAAAAAGTAGAGATGCTATGGAGTGAAAACATACATAACATAGTATTTATTGAGTGGAATAGAGACTATGTATAAGTTTAATTTGGTGGAAAATCTAATATAAAATGATCATACCAACTGGAAAACAATATTTACATAGTTCAAGGAAAATATTTCATGAAGAATGTGATTTGATTGTTTTATGATTTAAAGGTAGCAAAGATAAATGAAAAGGGGGAAAATAAAAGTATGGAATGATATACTATTCTATATCATTGACTCCAACTAATAATTTATCCTACAAGATTTATAAACCCTAATTAGGTTAGAGATCAAAGAGGAAAAGGGGCACTATAAAAGGCTCTGACAAGAGAAAATTTATGTAGTTGTTGAGAGGAGTTTTGCAGTGATTAAGAAGTTTTATGATTGAGGAAAGTGTTGATTATATCAAAGGTCAAAGATTCAATCAATTTTGAAAGGTATTGAAGAGAAGTGAGATCTGATGAAGCAAATTAAGTTTCTTTCTAATCATTATAGTAGTTTAAATCCTTGAAGAAGGTAGACCTAACAATCTTTATGTAAATATCTTAACCAAGTGCACACTTATAATAGTGTTTTAAAATTCTTTAAGAAGGTAGAAATTAGCAGATATGATTATATATCCTTAACACAATAGGTCAAAAAAAGTGAAGAATAAAAATTATATCCTTGACAACACATCCTCTTACTGCATCAGTTATGGATTTATGGGTACGATCTCTACCCCAGTTTTCCCTTTAACCAAGGGTTTCTACATGACCAAATGCTTGTGTTGTGTGTTATGAGTGTTGAATCTAATGTTGGTTTTGAATATTTCATGTCAACACACTTAAGATGTTTACTAAGTTCATGAAGAGCTAGTAACACATGCTGAGTAAAATATGTATAGATGTTGAGTAAATAGTTGACGCCGAGTAAGTTCAAGTGCCAAGCTAGATAGAACTACAACAAGTGCTAAGTGAAATTCATGTGCAAATAAATCTTTAGGTGTCGAGTGAAGATCAAGTGTCAAGAAAAGTATACATGCTGAGTCACTATAGAAGTTGAGTGGAATAGAATTGCTATAGGAGCTGAGTGAGCTAGTTTTTCTATATGAGTTGAGCATCAGAGGTAACAAGTGCCAAGTAACACAGAATGGACATAGTTGTTTGTAATTGCAAAAACACCTATGTAAACCATTTTTTGAGCCAACATAGAAGAATCTTGGAGGATATTAAAGATAAGAATGAATCTTTTGCATTACCTATGCAATCAAAATGCAACCAATAAGAAAAATGGAGAAGGCATGCAACCAATAAGAAAAGTGCATAAATTGAGTAGGAAATAAAGATTTAATATGGATTGTAGATTCATATCTAACTTTAAGTCTTTGAAATAATTAAAAGGAGGATGAAACCCCATCATATGCATGGATGCATGGATGAGTGAAGTGTATGGGTGAACTATAGAAAAATTCAGATGAAAGTGTGAAAAGACTTAGAAGAACATAGCAACATTGCAACATCTAGTTGATTAAGGAAAAAGTATCAGAATATCAAATAGTGACATATAAAATCAAGCAAGGACTAGGTTAGTCAGAGCAAAAAAAAGATCCATAATCAGCAATTGGAGATTACAAAGCTATTAGGTCAAAGACTTTCTAGCAATTGTATTAGATATTGGAAACCCTATGGACCTAGGTTGGCCTAGCAGCTATTTGTAAATCCTTTAATAGGGTGGCATTTCAAGTGAATGTAACAAAATCTTTTTAACTAGGCCTACTTTTAGTAGGGTAGTGAAATCCTTTAACCAAGTCATTTTTGACAGAGTGTAAAAGTCTTTAATAATATAGGCCTTTCACAAGGCAAACCATTGGAAGTGGTCAAACATTGTAACCCTAAATATTTACACATTGCTATAGTGATATTTTGTGGGTGTTATCCCCACCCTAGTTTTACCTTCTCATTTTGGAGGGTTTCTAGGTTACCAAATTTGTTTGTTGTCTATTTTCATGCATGTCTTTATTTTCAAGTTCAGTAGATAGATTGAATGAATGTGGATGATTCTAGTTAAAACAATTTAAAATGGTTAAAGTTAGTTACTTATGATTAACAGCCCCCCCCCCCCCCCCCCTCTCTCTCAAAAGTAAATCTCCCCACTTGTTAGTTCCAACAATTGGTATTAGAGCCTAGTTCTCAGAAGAAGGAGCCTTACAACTTGGAGAAAAGATCTTGAAATGGAAGTCTACAAGCTTGGGAAGATCAGATTGCCATAACTAAGAATGACACACAATACAAGGAGATTGACACCTCAAATTTTTTTTCAAGTCAAGATTCTAAAGAGTTTGATGTAGTAATAGCAGACCTAATGAAGAAGAATAGAGCTCAAGAAGAAGAAATCAAAATATGTAAGTTTAAACAAGAGTCACAAGCCATGATGCTTTTTGAGGCAACTAAATAGAGGAAAAGAGCTATTGAAGAAAAATCCATGATAGAAGATGACAAGAGAAATCTTACCAATAGACTAGAGGAATAGACAATTGAGTTTGAAAGAATCTCAAACATGTAGTAGGACACCTTAGTTTAGATGATGAATGCACATCATGAACTAAATGTTAAAGACATTGAGATCTCTACACTAAAGATGCAAAATGAACAATTGCAAAATGGCCTGAAAAGAGAAAAAGAGATTGCAGAGAGCTTCAAAAAACCCAATGAGCCCATCAAGTACTTTGGGTAGCTATTAAAATCACCTAGGGCTAGCAATGATACTTCAAGACTTGGTTACACCAGCACTGGAGAGTCCTTGAAGACCACATAGGAAAGGAGTAACAAAGGTAAGAACACTAAACCTAAATGTCATTTTTGTAGTAAAAAGGGACATACTTCTAATGTATGTAGGAGCAAAAATGCCCATCAACATGATAAGACTAAGAATGCAAGTTATTGTTATAAGTGCAAAAAACAAGGACATCAAGTACATGAATGTAGGACTAGAACTATTAGAGCACCAAAATTTGAAGGTCACTACTAAAATTGCAAGAACTATGGACATAGAGCTTTTGACTGTAGATCAAAGCCTATATGGACATCAAATCAGGCAACAAGAGAAGGTAACCATGGTCATTACCACAATTGGGACTATAACACTAGGTATAGCTATCATTACTATTAGGAATATGGACACATTCCTAAAAATTTCATAAGGACACATTTTAGAGGGAACTACAGTAGATGGTTAAGTCAAACTAAATGTTTCAAATACTTTAAGAGTGGTCATATTAGTAAGAATTTCCCAACAAAGTGAAAGCCACCCAAGTCTAAAGTCAACAAAGGAAAAGAGAAGATAGATGTTGAACACATCAATGGAGAAATGAATTGGAAGAAGAAAGATGAGGTTAGCACATCAAATGAAGGTATCACTTCACCTAATAGGTCAAGTGGTCACACTTCATCTAATGAAGCCATAGAAGGAATGAGGGACCGATTTACCAAGTTTATCATACATCAATTCCTAAATAAAATTGTACTAAAAAGAAGAGATCAACATGATTAGAGAAGCAAAGTTGAAATTCAAATTTTTCACCAATATTGTCGTGTTGTCCTTAGATGCCAAGTAAATATCAATATATGCCAAGCTACTAGTAGGAGCCAAGTGATTGCTAATAGTTGAGTTGTCAATGGAAGCCTAGTGAAGAGGAAATCTAGTTGGAGCCAACTGATGGAAAGTCAATGGGAGCCGAGATATGTTGAAATCCTTAAGGAGTTGAGTGTATAGCTATATATGTATTAAGAATTTAATGCTATGTTTTGAAGAGTATAAGGTCAATTTTATGATCATTTCTCATCATTTGGATGTAGGAAAAGAACAAGAAGGGCATAGAAGTGATTAACAAATAGATATTGAAGCTTTTAAATGGGTTTTGACAAAGAACAAGCACCATTTTCATCAATTTGAGGTATTCCTCAAGTGCTGAGTTATGCAGTTATAAAGTTTAATATGTTTTGAAACCCTAGATTTACAATATGGCTTCTAGTTCTAAAAACCATAAAGAAAAGGAAGGTTTCAAGGTTTAGTTAGTTAGCAATGAGGTTAAACAACTAGATTTTAGGTTGATTGCAGAAGTTGCATATAAAAATGACCCTTCCAATGCACTATCCATGATTCCATCCAAAGTTGTAATGGTGCAAGATGTTAGGAAATGTTACAATTGCAAGTTAGGAGAAATAGGAGACATGGGGATTCATCAAGCATATGATAAACTGTGTGAAAATGGAGTGCTAAAGGAAGAATTTCAAATAGTTGAAAGAAAGGGCTTAACCCATGCCCTAGTTTTCCCCACCATTTTAAAAACTAAATGGATAAGAATTGTCCTAAGTAGAAAACATAATGGTTGCTTATGGCTAGAAGGAGGACCTATGAAAATAACAAAGAGAATCATGGATAGGGTTATAGGTTTTCCAACCCTAGATCGATACAAGACCCTACGAAGTGATTCTAAGGAAGCTATTGAAAAGAATACTAAGACAAAATGGAACAAAAGGGGCATGACTATTGATACAATCATAGATCCCCTTCTAGACTTTGTAGTAAGAATTATATCTCACAAGTTTTATCAATCAAGTAGATTGAATAATGTTCCATGCATTGTTGTGGATACATGGCCTATAAAACTATCAGCAAAGATCATACATATGATCTAGTAGAATTGTTATTATAGTAGATCATGGAAAATCTAGGAACAATAAGAAGATCAAAAGGTGTTCAATGTAAGTTTGGATTAGTTCTGATCTATATATTTTTCTATTTTTTGGAAGAACTTTCCTCTTTTACCAAAGTAAACAAGAAATCAAATAATTTAGCTATTACTCAAAACAATGAGTACATTGAGCAAATATGGGAGACAACTTTGAATCTCTAATGAGTAGTTACTTTGAGGATTTCAAGAAATCCATGAAGCAAAGAGTTAGGATATTAGTTTCCCTAGTGGAACAATGCATCAATGATATTTTTTTCTTAGTTGATATTGTTTATACTTATATCCAAGTAGTAATTCTAAGGACTAGATGGCTAAGACCAGTAGGGTATGAGCTAAAAATTGATGAAGCATTAGCAACAATCATAGAATTTCTTGTAGTGGATATTGATAAGGATGCACAATAGTTTGGAACATATGATGTGGTGAAATCCAAAGTGGATGTGGAGTTGAAGACTGCCTCCACTTTAAAGAAGAAAGACAAGCTTATAAAGAAGCTGAAAACAAAGTTTGGAGAAGGTACTATAGAAGAAGGAGAAGAGGGTGCTAATGCCAAGGAAAATAAAGATGATGATGTTGATGAAGAGGAACATAAACCTCTTGCATTGACACAAGGCATAGGTGAGGATGAAGAAAAGGAAGAAGGTTTTGAGGAAGAAGAAGCCAAGGAAGCACTAGCTCAAGTTGACCCCAAGAAGAGAAAGGCCAAAATTCAGCCCATACCCCAACCTAAAGAAAAGAAGGTTACAAAGCCAACCCAAGCCAAGCCAACTATACCAATAACAAGAGCCTCAACTCAGAAGACCAAGGAAAAAGAAAAAGTAAAGAAGAAGGTTGCTAAGAAGACTAGACCTATGCAAAAGAGACTAAGGAGAAAATATGTTGCACAACTAGAGTCAGATGATGAGGAAAGGATAGAATCTAAAGATATCATCCAATTTAGAGTGGTAAGCCATGTTCCTAACTCAAATATTGATAAAATTTGTTATAATGTTAGGAAGAATGTACATTTTTCTGTATTGAAAAATATTGATTTCAATAAATTAAGTAGAGAAGATCAGAATAAAGTTGAAGAATCTGTATATGCCATAATGGTAGAATTCAAGAACACTCCTCTTGAGATAGATAATATAATGCCTATGAAATTGTTGAAAATAAGTGCCATTATTGTTTAAAATTGAAAAAAGAGATAAGAGAATCCACATTGGCACAAGCAATGCCAAAATTAAGTAAAGGTAAAATCACTAAAGCAAATAAGAAACATGGTAGGAAGTTTGCACCAAAATATAGAGCCTTGATCATCTTGTAGGATAAAGTTGAAGAATTTGTCAATAAATTAACAAGAATGTGGAAGTTGATATATGGCTCGACTACTATCAAGGATGAAGAAGAAGATCTCTTTGAGGGATAAAGCACTAAAAAGGATAAAGAAACAAATAAGGCTGAGGCTAGTAAGAAAGAAGAAGAAAGAGAACAAGAAAAGGACAAAGGAGAAAAAGAGGTAGAAAAAGAAATAGTGGAGGAGGAAATAGAAAATGAAAATGAAATGGAAATAGCTGAAGAGGAGCAACAAACTGAACAAAATGTACAAGATACACAATTTCCAACTCCTAGTCCTCCACATATAGCACCTATAGTTATAGTCATTGTAAAGGATGTTCCTAATACTTTTTCTTAGAACATCAATCTTTTAATTATAGAGGATCTCAAGAAGATCCTTCACCAATCAACACTACAAGCACAACTATGCACAAATCTAGTATTATTGAATGTTGATCAGTTGTAGAAAGCTATAGCAACAATAACAAGGGAGAAGGAAACTACACAAGAACAATCCTCACAACCTCTCACTGCTACAACTAATCAACCTAAAGAGCAAGAGGTACAAGACAAAATTGCTAAGGTTGATTCTACAATAAAAATGACAACTATTACTGAGGATCCTACAAAGGAACCAATAGGAAAATATGTTCTTGTAGCACAAACCCTAGGTGCACCTCCTTAAATTATCATAATTGACCAAGGCAACAGACAAGAGGAGAAAGAAGTGAGAAAACCTCTAAGGAGCAGGAGGCAATACAAATGTTGGTGAACTTTTCTACCTCAGGGACTCCTTAGAAGTAGATGAGCACTGAGCACTAATGTAATGCCATTGCAAATCTCTACACTAGCCTCAAGCTCTACTAAGGTTACAAGGGTACTTCACTATGAAGACCCTAGATCAGATGAAGAAATAGTCATACGACACTATGACTCAAGGAAAATGAACATACAATAGATATATGAAGTGCAAGAGGCACTAGAAAATAGGAAAAGATAAGAGATACTAAGAAATGAGTATAAGTAGAAGCAAGCACTAGTAGAAATTAAAAAAATTCTTAACGCATTCAGCTTGTAGACACCTGATGAAACCAAGTCTATATTGGAACAACTGATGGGTATTGTAGAAGAGGTGACTAATGAAGACCAAAAAACCAATGTGAAACTCATGGAATGGTCTAAGAAGAAATTTCAGGGAAAAGTTAATTAGAAAATATGTAGTGAAATAACACTTTCATAGGTTGAATTGGTGTTAAAGATTGAAAAAGTGAAAAAGGTACTTGAGAATGTATTCTCATTATGCAAAAAGTTGTGTGATTTTTCATACTTCACATAGGAAACAAGCCAAAGGATACTGAGCTTGGAGTGAAATCTAAAGATTTCCAGCACACAGCTACCAAATGATCCAGCTCAAACTGAAAAGCATTTTTCCCAAATGCTTTACACAAAGAAATAATTGGTTGTGTTGACAGTAGAAGAGGCCAATATCAAGGCCAAATTGATGCAAATATAGTCTTCCATAACTCCACATCTGGAAGTACTCCATAAAGAACAAGCCTATGTAGAGAAAGTTCTAAAGAAAGATCCTATCTTTCTACTTTTGAAGGACTTGTTCATCTTGTAGAAGAGACAACTATCCAGCATAAATCATTGGAAATTGCTTTGGATAATTGGGATGCATCTCTCAAGATGATTATAGAGCTTAATAAAACATTTTTGGCAAAATATGGTCTTAATCCGTAGAACCCTTTGACATAAGTGTCAAAAAGGGGGAGAAATAATTAAGACGAAGATACAATGTTTGAGAAATAATTAAAGGAAGATATAATGTTTGAGAAATAATTAAGAGGAAGATATAATGTTTTGGGGGAGTTGTCAATAAGAAATGGAAGGTAACATAGATACATCAGAATCATAGTACATGATATACCAATACAATAGCATGAGATACATACATCACATAATTTTGGAATAGAAATGGCACATCAGCTCAGGGGGAGTTACAAAACTTTTGAGGTATATATATATCTGTGTGTGTGTGTGTGTGTGTGTGTGTGTGTGTGTGTGTGTGTGTGTGTGTGTGTGTGTGTGTGTGTGTGTGTGTATGCATATATGTAGATATATACAAATATACATATATGTACATATGTACATCTATGTATATATGTATATATGTATACATATATACATATATATACATATATGTATATATATATATGTATATATATGTATATATGTATATATGTATATATATACATATATACATATATACATATATGTATATATATGTATATATCTATGTATATATGTATATATATACATATATATATATATAGATATGTATATATATCTATATGTATATGTATATATATATATCTATATATATATGTATATGTATATATATCTGTATATATATGATATATATCTATATATGTGTATATATATATATCTTTATATATATGTATATATATCTATGTATATATAGCTAGATAGATAGATAGATAGAGAGATAGTTTTCATAGAATTTTGAAGAAGTTTTGAAGTTTTCTATATATGCTGAACTATATGCATATTTTACCCGAAGAGATTAGACTCTGATATACTGCTTAGTGTTTTTGACACTCATATCAAAGTGGGAGATTGTTGAATCTAATAATGGTTTTGACTATTTCATGTCAACACACTTAATATGTTTACTAAGTTCATGCTGAGCTAGTAACACATGCTGAGTAAAACATGTATAGATGTTGAGTAAATAGTTGATGCCAAGTAAGTTCAAATGCCAAGCTAGACAGAACTACAAAAGGTGCCAAGTGAACTTCATGTGCTGAGAAATCTTCAAGTGTCAAGTGAAGATCAAGTGTCGAGGAAAGTATAGGTGGTGAGTCACTATAGAAGCCAAGTGGAATATAATTTCTATAGGAGCTGAGTGAGCTAGTTTTTCTATATGAGCTGAGCATCAGAGGTAACAAGTACCAAGAAACACAAATTCAACATAGTTGTTTGTAATTGCACAAACACCTATGTAAACCATTTTTTGAGCTGACATAGAAGAATCTCAAAGGATATTAAAGATAAGAATGAATCTTTTGCATTACCTATGAAATCAGCATGTAGCCAATAAGAAAAATGGAGAAGGCATGCAACCAATAAGAAAAGTACATGAGTTGAGCAAGAAAAAAAGATTGAATATGGATCATAAATTCATACCTAACCCTAAGGATTTGAAATCTTTAAAAGGATGATGAAACCCCATTCTATGCATGGATGAATGAAGTGTATGGGTGAACTATAGCAAAATTCAAAGGAAAGTGTGAAAAGACTTGGAAAAATAGAGCAGCATTGCAACATCTAGTTAAAGGAGAACAAAGTATCAAAATATTGAAGGGTGAGATATCAAATCAAGCAAGGATCAGGTCAGTAAGAGTAGAACAATAATCTAGAATCAACAATTGGAGATTGCAAAGCTATCAGGTTAAAGACTTTCTAATACTCTCTAGCAATTGTATTAGATAATGGAAATCCCATGGACTTAGGTTGGCCTAGCAACCATTTGTAAATCCTCTAACAGGGTGGCATTCCAAGTGAATTTTAAAAAGTCCTTTAACTAGGCCTACTTTTAGTAGGGTAGTGAAATCTTTTAAACATGTTACTTTTGATAGAGTGTAAAAGTCTTTAACAGGACAAGCCTTTCACAAGGCAGACCATTGGAAGTGGTCAAATATTGTAACCTTGAACAATTACACATTGCTACAGTGATATATTGTGGGTGTCATCCCCACCCCAGTTTTACCTTCTCATTTTGGAGGGTTTTTGGGTTATCAAATTTGTATGTTGTTTATTTTCATGCATGTCTTTATTTTCAAGTTTAGTAGATAGATTGAATGCATGTGGATGATTTTAGTTAAAATAATTTAAAAGGGTTAAAGTTAGTTACTTTTGATTCACCCTCCCCCCCCCCCCCCCCCCCCTCTGGTTAGAAGTAAATCTTCCCACTTGTTAATTCCAAAAATGAGTTTATGCTTATGTTTACATAATAGATGCAAATTAGATTAGAAAATTCATTCCATTTTCAAGTATTGTGGTAAATGTTATAGGCTTATTCATGTACATAACAGTTGAGGGAAAATACTAATTTTTTTAATGTCAAAAGTTTAGAGGATACTCATTCATTGCCCCCACCCCACCCCACCCCAACCCCACTCAAAATCCTACCTTCCCTCAAATTTGAACAATATCTTAGTTGCACATTGCACATCTACTTAGCTTCTTTTCATGTATCTCTTGCTATATTAGGGTTTCAAGGTCTTTTACATCCTTTGTCCAATCTTATAACCATTAGATCTTTATTTGCATTAGTGCTTCTTTATCACTTAAATGTCACTAATCTTCCTAGGTCTAGTTATCTTAGAGTTGGGATTGAAAGGGTCAATCTCCTTGACTCCCTCTTTGAGTTGTGTAAGAAATAATTGTGATGAACTTAGGGTTTTGTGTGCTTGATTCACATTTCCTCCTTAATAATATGTACAGTGAAGATTAATTTTAGAAGAATCTTTAAGATTTTATGTTGAATTCAATTTGGATTAATTTACAAGAAATTTAAATCTATATAATTCATAATTATATCATTTCATAGTCATGGAGAAATGAAAGAGATATGTTGTAACTCTTAATGTTGTTTTCAGGACCCAAATCTACTTTCTGTAGTAGTTTCTAGGTTTTTAGCTACTCACTAAGTTTATCTTAAGGGGGATAGTAGTTTATCCTAAGTTTATCTAGTTGCTTAAGATAAAATTTAGGCATATAATAATAAATTCTTTTATTAGTTACTTTTATGCAACCTAGATTAGTCCTTTTTTGGGTTTTGATCTCTTTATGAGGACAATCTCTGATTGTAAACATTCATTGAGATTAATTCATTGTTGATAATAGTAATTCATCTTTTTTCTCATCAAGAATGTCTCATCTATGGATCTAGCAAGTTCAACCTGCATATCTTTTTACTTCTCTCTTTTGTGACAAGTGATTGCATGCACTTGATTCATGGGATTCATGGGGTTGATTTTTCATCAACTTCAACAATCAACATATCATGAGGGTACTGTCATGGAAGGAACACTCAATTAACAAAGGAAGATGGTGAATATGACCAACATGAAAACCCCCAAGACACTTTTATGATGTACTATGAGTAAAACAAAACAAAAAGATGTGCAAGATCTTGAAATGCAATAGAGTGACACTTTATCTTAGTGCATTTTACAAAAAATTTACAAGATGTCAAGAAAGATCAAAATAGAGATAAGACCAATACAAGAGATTGTACAACCCATGAAAAATCATGTAAAGAAACAAAATCAATCTCCCAACCTCAGAAAACTAAGATATCCACTGAATGTGTTGGTGATTGAAAACGTTACCCATTTCCAATTATCCCCATGAGAATATGACACATCTAGGGGCAGCTAACTCCCATTATCAACATATCATTTTAGACACAGGGCCAACTATAAGGCATGGCCCTTCTTCTACTTTAGGCTCTGCAAGACCTAGGCAGGTAGACCTGTAGATTCTTTATATGGTACCAGCTATCAAAGCATACACTAAATCTAATATGAAGCAAATTAAAACCCCTTATATCTCCTAATGGCCTATGAAATGACATAGATATATAGTAGCTAGGTACAAACCTATGCTAGTCATAAGCTGAGTGAGGGTTGGTTCTATTATAGCTCTTCAACATAAAAAAGTAAAGATCGTTTGATTAATGATGTTGATTCAACAAAACCCCTAAAATGCAGCAACATGAACAAGTGATCCTCTAAACGACTAGTGTCTTATCTATTGGGAAAATCCATGACTCAAATGCATACATATGAATATCTGAGACATATGTGTATCTTCAAATATCTGATCTATCAATCTAACTTGTAAATGGACATCTATGCTCAATCTAAACCTCATTCTTACATGATATTCCCATCAGCAAACCTACAATCTTGTTGATTCTCTGAAGCATTTACATAACCTCTTGGGTTATAAGCAACAATGAACTAACATACAACCTTAAAGAGATGCAATTACAACCTAAACTCTTTGTTCAGAGATTGTAAAACATTGAAGATCACTAATAAGTGAGATGAGAATCAGAAAGAAACTAATGAAATTCCTATTCCTTTGTATTAATTTCCTTGAAATAATACATTTAAAAGCATGCAATCAAAACATGAAACACCTAACATGTCTGAACTATCTATATTATCTGCACTACTACTGTTCATACAAGAAGAATTTGCTGAAGAATATGGTGTCTTAGTATTGGAAATGCATCAAGAATTGGATCCAAAATCTTGTATCACAGTCATAAGCAGATTTCTTCCAAGGAACTAGAACCCACTAGTTTCTTAGTAACAAAAACTAGAACCCCTACAATGAGAGGAAGAAAGAATGATATAGGATGAAGGAAATCCCAGATCCAAATCTGCAATGAACATATGTTAACCTGAAAAAACCTTCTCAACAAGTTCAAAACAACTTTCAGATCTTTTCCCTCAAATGTTGAATCAAATTATTTTTAGTTATGGCTCTAAAAGCATCAAATATTTGAAACTATGATTGAACAAATTTTTGATTTGATTCTTGATCTTTACCTATGGTAAAATTGAAAATCATTTTAAAATTCAACTTCTAAAAGCCAAGAAAATATTTTGGAATTGATTTTCATCACATACCGACTTTAAACATTATTCAAAACTACTCTCTAATTGACTTTGATGCTCTGAGATCAAATCTACTCCTTTCACTAAGAATGCCCCAGAATTTATAAATTTTCTTACAAACTGAACCATTGTAGACTTGTGCAAAATCTAACTCCATATTTGGAAAATGTGGATTCTCCCAGTTCCAACAGTATGCTGCACTGCCTATTTTTGATAAAAATCGACCCTGATATGGCTATTTGAAAAATAGGCCTCGAGACTGAACTTTGGCATTTTAAAAAATGAAAAATTTAAAATTTTACATAGTGATAACTATATAAAATTCAAAAATATTTCAAATTCTCATCCTATGCATTTATATTCTCTGAATTTTCAACTTGAGTTCATTTTTACTTTATCCTCCTTATCTCTCCAATCTAGGGATGCCACATGGCATGATCTGACTGGCTGAGACCTTTGAAATATTTTAAATTAATTAATATTTAAATATTAATTAATTCCTTCCTCGTAGCCCTGGGACCTCTGCACAATTCCATTTATGTTCATATGTGATGAATCTCCTTTACGCCTTTACGACCTCAACGTAAGCTTGAGACCCCCCTTCATCTCTATTTCTGCCTTTACGCTGCCTTTGAAATGTAACACCAGGAAGCTTTACAAACTTGCTTTATGTTCTTACGCTAAACATTTCCCTTTATGTTCTTATAGCCTCGAACGTAGCACTGAAGAAGCTCAAAATTTGTGTCACACTCTTACGAGTGGCGTATGATCAGAAGCCTTCAATTTTCAATCTTCGCTCATATGCTCAAGTGTAAGATCAGAGAGTCTTAGAAATTATCTCATGCTCATACGTGAGCTATCCTTGTGTCGGGCGTTAAAATATGTAGTCTTTAATCCCGCAGGCCCCACCACTAGGCCAAGAGTTGCCTTGAAAAGGCAATGTCTTTTAAGATACATTGACTTAGCAATGAGTTGTATTTAAAGTATTAAAAAACCTACCCCCCAGTCAATATGGGATTAAAAACTTTCATGGTCTTCCCCTATTCTTACGTCTCTCGAGTCGATTGCCTATTAAAACTATGACCTCTTCCTTTACCTTGTCTCCATGCGTGGAGCTTTGTATTAATGCTTAAAAATGCATGGAGATCTCTAGATGATGGCGTGATCATCTAGCCTGCATTGTGTTGATTGTTTTGATTGGTGTGGGAAGCCCCCTCTCCTGTGATTTCTCTGTTAGCTTTTTTCATACAGTTATAGTAGCTAACAATCACATGACGGCTTCCAATTGGCATCTTGCTACTGTATTTTTTCTTGGATGGCATCTTCTTCTGTTTAATGTCTTGATGTTACTTCTTTGAATGTCTAGACGTCTATTTTTTGTGAGTGTAGACTTCCTTCTCCATGTGTTGATTGCTCAATGTGTGAGCTGCTCTCTTTATTGGCGTGGAGTGTTCGGTTCTTGCTTATGATATAGACCACTATGGGTGCTACCCTCCATTCCTCTGTTGTTTCAATGTAAAAATCATCATTTCCAACTTCCCCTCATTTTAGTTCAAGTTCCTTCTTTAAATGCATGAGGATTTTTTCTTTAATGCAATTGAAATGCTTCAGCAAACTATATCTACTCCATAGTTTGATCATTAAATCAAAGCATATCCCAAAGAAATTATTTAGCATTGATAATTTCTGACTTCTACCTTACTGCTCATGGCTTTAAGATAGGGGCTACTTTATTTAATTTACATAATGTTCCTGTGCTTGTGACTTCTACAAAAAGTCACACATTCATTTTTAAAAAATTAAAAATGAAACTACATTGCCTACCAAAAATGGCAACCTCATCTGTCCTTTAACACCATGGGGTGTTTTCATCAATAGAAACTCTTTCATTCTATTTGTGAACTTTAATCATACATTCAAATAATTTGAATTATGATAATGTTTATTTAATATTCCCAATCACCCATGCTTGAAAATAGTCGGACTTCAAAGTGGGTCCGGGTAAAAAAAATTTTCCTTCCAAACAACTGGCATCCTTGTATTTGTCCCTTGACCCCATTGAAAATGTTACCAATTTTCAATTACCTTGATGAGAACAAAACACATCTAGGGGCAGCTAACTCCCATTTTCAACATGCCCATTCAGACACCAGGCCAACTATCAGGCATGACCCTTCTTCTTCTTCAGGCTTTGCTAAACCTAGGTGGGTAGACCTGAGATTCAATTGATACTGTACCAGTGCAAAACATATCGTGGAATCTATTTAATGCAGATAAAAACCCCTATCTCTCCTAATGGCCTATGAAACAACATAGATCTACAGTAGCTAGTTGCAAATCTATGCTAGTCATAAGCTAAGTGAGGGTTAGGCATTATAAATTGGGGTTATTGATCACTTGGGCTTCTAAAAACCTGGATATGGTTTCTTTGTCATGAGGAGAATGTAATTCAATATTTTGGGCTCATGACGAATCACAAGACACATTTGGAAAATTTTTGAAAATAGGCACTTGAAAATTTTAACTGGGAAATATGTCAAAAGTTAGTTTTTGGAAAATGTACGGACATGTGAAAGTATGTAGATGGATTCGTCATGACTTAAGAACTGGCATACTTAAAGGATTTTTAGGATACAACACAATGGTACAATTCACTTTGGATTACCAATCATAGGGTCAAAATTATAACATGCCAAATAGGGGTATGGATCAATCTGAATACCTTAGCCATAACAAAACAATGTAAATTGAGTTTTTAATCATGTTAGCAAATTGACCAAATGGATTCATCATGATCTCAAAACTGGAATATATGAAGTGTCTAACCCATAGAACATGATGCAAAAGGAAGTTTTTCATTTGGGTCAACTCGGTAAATGATTTGATTGGTCGAACAGGGCTTCCTGAAATTGTGTACAATTTGCAAATGTGTGAAAACAGTAAACTACCAACTTTGAGGGATTCAAAACCTAGTCAAATGAGCTTGAAACGGCTTGAAATCTAAAACATAATTTTTTGGGTATGGATATTAGATGCTACCAAAGTGGTGAGTCTTGAAACATTTCTAGGTGTAAGATATTCAGTTGCAAACATAGCCTCCTGTCGCTATTTGACGGTGTAAAATGCAGATTTGTAAAATGCTCAAAACAGGACTTTGCCAAATGACTCAGAGTGATAGATTATCATCATTGAACACTTAGACACACTGAATGAGAGGTTTTAGAAGCATTAAACACCTCTTAGGGCTCAAATTGATAGCCGGGTACAAAGTCATTTTAAAGCGTTAATAGGGCTCAATTTTTTAATGGCGCTCAAAATTGACCATGCAATTTTTAGTCCCAATAGAATGCAAAAAAGAAAAAACTTGAATGAGATATTCTTGAAGTAGAATCAGGAAAATAAAATGTCTCAAGATATGTCTCCTAGAGTGCAAACTAGGAACTCTTACTTTTTATGCATAAAATGGCAACCAAATAGCATCAAAACTCCAATTATATTGCACCATCATGGCAAGCTCTGAGACCATGTTCAAGTTGATGAAATATTAACCCCATATTTTCCAAGAATCACCTACATGTAAACACCTATCACAAAAAGAGAGAAGCAAAAGTGATGGAGACTAGAATTCCCAGATCCATAGGTGAGACATTCTTGATATGCAAAAAAGAAATTTCTATTATCTAAAGTGAATGAATATATTACAAAGAGATCAATCCTTATAAAAGATCAAAATCCTAATAGGTAAAACCTAGGTTGAATGATAATAATTAATAAAATAATTAATTATTATATGCCTAAAGTTTAGCTTATGTAAACTAGAGATAATAAGTGACTTAATAATTAAATCAATATGATTTATTTAATAAAAAATTATTTTATTACTCTTACATGATCTAAACTGACTAAGAAGGTTAAAGAAGGAAGACAATATTCACTTATTATTTGGCAAAGTAAAGAGGAAGTTTAGTATTGCCCATAAAAAATATTATTGACCGAGCTCTATACTACCCAAGTGAAATGTTGTGTTCACCGAGTAATAGCTGGAAGAACAAATTAGTATAATCTGATGTCGAATTTGGTGGAAATTTTTTAAGTTTGAAATGGACAAAGGCATGATTAAAAGTTTTTTATATGATTGACAATTGAGTGTTAGAATAAATAATTAATAAACTAATTATTTACTCTAACACCCCCCCTTAAGTGCAACTTATGGAAATGCCTTTAGCTCACAAAACTAAGATGAAATGCAGAATGGGTTCTGACAATAAAGCCATGTTAGGTACCCATGAACAAATGTAAAGAGAATGCAACCTCTAAAAATGAGGAAAGAGAGAAAACCACATGGGAAAAACCCTCCCCCAAAAAGAGGTAACCTAGTGAAGAACTGAAGAAGCCTCCAACTAGGGGAATGTCCCCTAAAATAAGAACAAGGAGTGATCATGAAGAGCATCATTGAAGCATGAAGAAGCCACAAATCTGTCAAACTGCTAATTTGAAGAACCTCCATGGAAGAAGAAGGCACGAACTAAGCGTGTCTATTTGGTAGATGATCCATCTCACCAAAATCCATAAGTAGCCAGCCATTGCAATCACTTAGGGTCATTTTGGAGCTACTTGCGATTCTTTGGCCATAAGTTGAGCATACAGAGGTATTTTTTTGATCCAAAAGAAGTGCTGAAAAGCTAGTTCTAAGATGGAGACATTGCTGTAGGTATTTTTAGATTTTGATGCAAATTTCTTACCTTTTTTTAGTCAAAGTCTGAAGTCCTTTTTTGACTCCAGTAAGCATATCTTTTGCATCCCATGCCTACTTTTTGAAAACTTTATATTTTTGGAAAGTTGGTTCTGTCAACATTTTAGAGATGTGGTCCTTTTTCTTAGTTTTTGGCTCATGCTCTATCTATCATAGTTTTGGCATTTTTTCTATATGGTGGATATTTTGAGTGTTTTAGGCCCGAGGATAATTTTCCTAGCATGGTTTCCTTTGTTTTGAGCTATACTTTGTTTTGTATTAGCTTGTTTTTAGTTTTGATTATTGTAGCTATCATTTTGAAGCACTTTTATGTATCACACTGAGATAAAGTGCCACTTTTGCATTTCTAGGATTAGGAACGTTGTTTTGAGTCAGTTGTACATGCACTATTTTCATAAAGCACCATGGGGGGGATAGTTGTTTGCTATTTTACGCCTTCTCCCTTTATCAAGTGAGTGTCCCTTCCATGACATTAGCCCCATGTAGAGTTAGTTTGACCATGTTTTTATAGGTGTTGTACCCCTTTCCCTCTTTCATCATTCTTGGTTCGTCTATAGGAGACTTTGGCCCACCTTCTCAGTTGCTTGTCATCACACGTTGTTTGCATTAAGGGGGGATTATGCTATTGTTCTAATGCATCTGTGATTCGATGGTTCAATAGTGTGAACTATGTATTTAGTGGTTGATCCTATGTACAAGGTGATTGCAGTGGCTGGCTACCTATGCATTTCGGTGAGATGGATTATCTACCATATAGACACACTCGATTTGTGCCTTCTTCTTCCATGGAGGTTCTTCAGATTAGTAGTTTGGCAGATTTGCAACTTCTTCATGCTTTAGTGATGCTCTTCATGATCACTCCTTATTCCTATTTTAGGGGACATTCCCCTAGTTGGAGGCTTCTTCAGTTCTTAACTAGGTTACCTCTTTTTGAGGGAGGGTTTTTCCCACATGGTTTTCTCTCTTTCCCCATTTTCAGAGGTTGCATTCTCTTTGCATTTTTTCATGGGTACCTAACATGGCCTTGTTGTCGGGACCCATTATGCATTTCATCTTAGTTTTTTGAGCTTAAGGAATTTCCCCAAGTTGCACTTAACGGGGGGCGTTAGAGTAAATAATTAATTTATTAATTATTTATTCTATTTACTTAAGCTTACTTAGGTAAATGAATTCATTTATTAGTTGTAACCTAGGAATTCATTATAAGTTGTTGACAATATGGGAGTTTGTTTTCTCCTAAGCCATACTTATCCTCTCACAGTGTTTGAGGACTTTCCACCTTATGTGGATGTATGCTTAGTTGTCACACTTATCTCCTAGCATCTTCTAGCTTGTTCTAGAAGATTCCTAGAGCTCTTTATATATGGGCTCTCTCATTGTATTTTAATATCACAACACTTCCCATTGTAAATACATATTCTTCTTGTGTTTTCATATGTTTTTTGTCATGTCCATTTAGGGTTTTTCCCTTGCTCCATGCTCTTCTCTCTGTGACTTCTCTTTGACATGTTTTCACATGCAGGTGATCTTGGGCATCTTCAGAATTGGCTTTCATCAACTCCAACATTGAGAAAACTGAAGGAAGATTTGATGATGAAGTTTTATGAATATTCTATTTTCAATGTGGCTAAATTTAATGAATCTCAGATCAATGATTATGATTATGTGGTAATAAATGGAAGAATCTAGAACCATAGAGATGGCTATTTAAGGAGATATTCTAAATAGTTTAAATTGGTTTATGGTTGATGTTGACGTTGATTTTTAACATGATGATTGTGTAAATTCATTCAAAGGTGAAAGAAGATAATTGATCCAAGTGAATCAAGAAAAGAAAAGTAAAGAAAGAAGCAAAGTTGGTGAAAGTGTAAGAGTGAATAAACTAGTCAAGAGAAGAGATAAAGTAGAGATCATAAATAGATATATAAAAGAGATCGAGCAAAAAGGAGATTTGAATAAGCAAGGTAAGTTCGATACCTAAACATACCATTTTATATTGTTACATTGTAGCAATAAATCTTGCAAACTTAATGGACCTAACAAGTCTATGAAATCCTATATGGCAACATCAATTAGTGATGTTTGTATGTCCTATAGAGAAGGCCACTCTTTATAAATGATCATGGAGTGATAAAGTCTATATGATCTTTTGGTGTAAATTATCTAACAAGGTAAGATTAATAATGTGTATTTAATCTATAACAAGCTTGGCTCTTAGTTGAGCTCACTTCAAAAGAGTTGAAATTTTGTTTTGTGGGTCCTAGGTCATTTTTTCCTTTATAGTGTTTCAAAGTTAAAAATATTGGTATCAAATGTGTGAGTGTTGTTATGTTGAGAGATTTTTTATATGTTATTTTCATTTTACTACAACTTGGTAAAAATTGAGTTAATAGTTAGTACCTACTAGGTTGTGTTACTATCAATCAATAAAAATATGATAATGAATGAACAATTTGGAGTATCATTTTTTATTGAGTTAAATGATAAGTTGAATGAGTATGCTAAGTGATTGTTTATTTTGTTTATAGAGTTTTTTTGGAAATGATCTTTTTTAAATTTTAGCACCAAAATTCAACCTTAGTGACCAAACTATAATAGTGATTGTCGCGTCAATGCTCTTCCATGAGACCACAACATTACATTTTTGGTAATCAAGATTTGGCTTATTTTATAGTTACATCCAAGAGAATAAAACTTGAGCAAGGGATGGATAGTGTAGGGAATATTCTTAGTTGAGTGACTTTTTAAAAGAAGACAAGATTTTTTTTAAGTGTCAATTGTTAATTATCATGATGTGCATGTATGTGACAAAAAAAATGGTAAATGTGGCAGAATGTACTAAAATTTTGTGTCATAAGTGCATTTAAAGGTCAATGAATCATTTGAAATTTGAGAAAATATGTAGATAAGGATCAAATTTTCTCCACTTTAAAAAGGTCGAGGAGACCACTAGACAAATGTGACCCAATGCCCATCTCCATTCCAAAAGTCCTCTTTTTAAATATATGATTTTACAAGAGGCATGTTGTAAGAATAATGAAAATCTTATGCTAAAACCTATAAATATATTGTGTTTGATATATCTCTCATCAAGAAATTATAATTTTTGTGCAAAATTTTTCAAACTTAAGATGTTAGTGTGTTTAGAATTAGCTTTGATTTTAGTGGGCTTCCCTACATTTGCTAAGAATTATAGATGGCAAGTAGGTGGCACTATATGTAGATATAATAATCATCGTAATGGCCAAAGTTAAATAGAAAAATCTAGAAATTCAAGTTCATGTGCCACAAATGGTATCCCCAAGCACAAGTTATATTGAAACAATGGGAAAGAAGATAAAGAAGAAGAAAATATAGGAAATCATGTCTAGTCCTATTACATTAGATGATGAAATTTTCATACAATCATGGGATTTAAATAATCTGGATCAAGATAAAATGGTTATATACACTAAGAAATGTGCAAGGAAGGATAATCAAGAGAAATGTTAAGGGAAGAGTACAAGCAAAAAGAAGTGCTACATGATGTAAAGGGAATATATTTGGAAGCAGTGCCAGATATAAATTTCAATGATAAATAACCCATATTAGATCTATTAGCATTAAGTTATTATTTCAATTAGTGAGAACAGTTATCTATATCAATATAGCTACAAAGCTCAACACTTAGTTTCCTACACTCATCGAGCATTCTAGTGTTAAACAAGCTTTGAAGTGTTCAATAATTTACATCCAATAGAATAGTGGCTACTTAGTGAATATCTAGGCAATGTAAAAACCAACAGTATTTACTGAGCTTCATAGTGTCTACCAAACAGTAAGTTTGTGTCATGGAAATTTAGTGTAAACCAAGTGTTGGAAGTAGTGTTTACCAAGTGAAGCATGGTAAACTCAGCATGTGAGATCTAGCAAGTGACACTACATCTATCGAGTCACCAGTGGTCATCAAGTTTAGAACTACATCGAGTGATCAATATGGACTTAGCCTTCACTTCTACTAAGTGCATGATGATGTCATGTAATGTAGTGGACACTGAGTATTAGAAGGTCATTGATTCAGTTCAGTAAACCCAAGTTATCTACTATTGGGCCAATTTTGTAATGTTTTGGTCACTTGTATTTTGGCTGACCTTGTAGTTTTGTAAATTAGAAAGGTTATATGTAAGATTTATTGTAAGATATTGATATATAGAGTAATATGAAACATTTTTGAGAAGTACACGCGAAGGATTACCAACAGCATTTTAAGGAATACAACAAGGTCAACTTAGAAGCAAAAAGTCATATCTAGCACATAAGGTGATTAGTGCATAAAGGATCTTATCAACAATCAATTCTAAGTAGATCAACTGCTTCATTCTAATAGGTGAATTATTTTTTAAATCCTTTAATAAGGTAGACATAACAGTCTTTGTATAAATCTTTTAACTGACTACATAGTTCATTGTATGTTTGTAATTCCTCTAACAAGGTGGACCTAGCGGTCCTTTGTGCTCCTAATAGGGAAGATCACCAAAAGTGGTCAATGTAAGCCTTAACAGGCCAACTTTGTGTTGTAGTACAGAAGTTTCATCGGTACCATCCCCACCATAGTTTTACTTTCTAAATGGAAGGTTTCTGGGTCAACAAAACATTGTGTTCTTTTGTGTGATGAATATTTTATATTTTAGTACTAATGTATGTAGTAGCATAGATCGATTTGTATTGAATATAAAGAAAACAAATTAAAGTTATGGATTCACCCCTCCCCTCTTAGTAACTTATCAAATATTGGATATTTCCAACAATTGGTAACAGAGCATTGTGGTTCTCATGATAAATTTTAATAGCCTCAGCAAAGTTCTAAGGACAAATGGAGATATTTAGACTTGTAAAGGAAATATTTGGATGGGACTACAATACCTAGTGCAGATGTCACTATGCTGAATAATATGGACACACTGGCATAAATTGTGCAAGGCATCACCTAAGAAAGAAGGATACTACTATAAGTTGTTACACATGCACTGAACTCAATCATAGAGCTAAAAGTGACATGAATATAAGAAAAGTTGAAGATGAAAAGAAAGCAAGGGCTAACAACATAAGGAAACAAATGAAGTAGTAATGGATTCCTAAATCTATTAAGGATACAAGCTCAAATCATGGAAGTGAAGTCACTCAAGAAGTGGGTGACTCCTTCCTCTCAAAATAAATTCCTAAGAATGTGATGGAGTTGTACTGAGCAAGAAAATCATAAGTAGTTCCAACAAATATGAGGAATGCAAATGATCCAATTAGTATTCTAGATACTCAAGGATCATAGAAAGGTTATCATTCACTGAGTTGCATCAAACTCCACCAAGGAAAGTTAGTTGAATACCTTACTAAGTGAGGTTGGGAGTAAAGGAAATTTTGTTTGGCTGCCAAGTTGATACTCTTGCTGAGTTAGGTCAATGGATGATAGTCTATCATGCACTGTGTCATTATGGCACCGAGCATTTATGAAAATTTCTCAAAAAAAGTGGCAATTTTGACTTCATTTTTCACCACATTCATAGCATTCGAAGAGCAAAGCAATTTGGAAGAGAATTATAGTGTTTTCAAGAAATTTAGCAACAAGATCTTCACAAATTCTATCATCTACCAAGTAGCAATGGCATCTACTAGTAGAAGTAGCACTAAACCAAAGAAGGGTTCCAAAATGCTGGTTAAGGGCATCCAATGGAAAGCACAAAATTTCAAGCTCATTCTGGTTGTTGTTGAATCACTTGATCCTTACAACGCTCAATCACAAATCTTGTCAAAGGTACTCCTAATTAATGACATAAGAAGTCATTTTAAATGTACTATTCAAGAATTAGGTACATTAGAAATGGATAATGCCCTAGTTAAAATGTGTGTTGATGTAGTTTTAAAACTCGAGCATAAACATTTGGAAATGAAAGGATTAACTCATATCCCTCACATTCTGTGAAATTTCCAAGTAAAATGGATAAAGTACATATTGAGTTGGTTCCACAATGGACAATTATGGTTGGAGCAACCCATTATGATAACAAAGAAGAAGATACACAAGGTTAAAAGACTTCCAATTCTAAGCAAAGAAAAGACAACCAAAACCCTAGGTTGGGAGGAATTACCAAAAAAAACCCTAGCCAAGTGGGATGGTATAGGTTTGAAAATAAACAATGTCACTAACATAAAGCTTAGGTTTGGCATTAACATCATTGCACACAAGATCTATAGCTTGAGTTGATCAAATAGTGTTCCTTGTGAGGTAGTTGATCTAGCATACAAGATTATAAAGAAGAACCTTGAATATGATCTGTCAGATGTGTTACCAAAGTAATTGAACAAAAACATTGAAAGTGTGAAGACTTCCAAGAACAATTCCTTCAAGTTTGGTTCATTGCTTACCTGTTTATTCTTTTATGTTCAAAAATTCTTTCCATCTGAGGGCACAATTATATGGAGGAAAGACATCCCTATTCTTTATCAAATAAATGAATTTATTGAAGAAATGGGTGAAAATTTTGAAAGGGCGTCAGATAACTATTTTGAGGTGTTCAAGGAGAAAATGAACAATAGATTTAGAATCCCACCCAAGCTTGTAGAAGACTACAAGGATGATATATGTTTCATGGTGGACTATGATAGAGTTTACATTCAAGTAGTCATACCAAGAGTGGCATGGGTAAAACCATTGCCTTATGAAATTAATATTGATGAAGCTATAGAGATCATTGAGGAATTAGTAAATGAGCTAGTCAATCCTAATCTTCCTACATTTGGAACATATGAGGAAGCCAAGAAGAGGATAGAGCTTAGTATTAAGATTCCTCAAGCTCTTAATAGAGGCAAGAAAGGAATTTCTAAATTAAAGAAAGACAGTTGAAGGTCCTCTAATGCTTATTGAGGGCAAGGGTGAGGATGAGGAGGAGGAATATGAAGAAGAAGAAGAATCAAAGAAAGAGGAATGAGCAAAGAAGAAAGGTAGAGTGTTTATCACCGAACCTCAAAAGAAACCAATTGTAGTGTTCACCAGGAGAACTAGAAAAGGTAAAAGTGAACCAATATTTATCTGCTCTGCACCTACATTTAAGGAAAGAATGAAACAACTAAGAGTTAGAGCAAGAATTTGTAATTTCAAAGTTCTCAAATATGAGACTTAGACTCTATCTGAGCAAAAAGAGATTGAGGACTTAGTTATGGAAAAGATGGGTATTTGGAAATACTCCCCCACAAAAATTCAAAATCAAATCCATGTAGATCTTTTTGCTCAAATCAAAGATAGATGGGAGAACACTGTGCAAACTGTAAAAGACATCTTTGAACAACAGTTGAGATAGTTGGTACCAAATCTAACTGATGTAGAAGTAAAAAAAGAAATAAAAGAGCATGAAGATAAAATGATTCTAAATCTTAACACATGCTTCATATTACTGAAGAATATAGAATCAGTGGTTAAGCATGCCTTAGATGTTTGGAGAGATATATATCATCTCAACAAGCCATCAGAAGAAACTGTTGAAATTAAAGATGATGACAGCAATGATGATGATGATAATAATGATTATGACAATACTCCTTCAATCACAATTATAGTAGGAGAATTACATGCTCTAATGGAGGAAGAAGTAGAATAGGAAGAAAAGGATGAAGATGATCTAGTCAGAATAGTAGCCAAAGAAATTGCATCTCTTGCTCACACTCCACCACATACTATCACATCTACAGAGATAGCTTCTACTAGTGACATTGTGAGCACAACAGTAACATCGATTGCTCAATCTTCACCAGCCACCTCCTAGCTCTAGGTATCTGCAATGGAAGTGTCAAGCACTTCATCTACTAGGCTGACTATTACTTCTTCAGCTAACATGTTAGCTCCCTCTGTTCTTGCATCATCAGTAAGTGTAATAGTGATTTCTACAATTTTGTCTTCACCAATTCTACTTAGCTCTATACTATGCCCTCTATCTCCACTATTATGTCTATTCCAAAGGTCAAATGAGTAATCATAGAAGTAGAACAAAGGAAACCATTGAAACTTTTGATCACTAGAAAGGGAATTGAAGAAGACATTGACTTAGACATAGAGATAGTAATACCTAAGATTGACTTTGACACTACTACTATTGAGGAAATGAGATTAGCAAGTCAACTGATAGAGATGAAAGCTACATAGAAGTAGTTAAGGTCTGAAAGGGATAACGAGTATAGAATAATTGAGAATGCCAAGAATATAATTACAAAAGTTATAGGTATTAAAGTGGATTCTACTCAACATATTTTAATTCAGTTAGAAGAAGCTATACAAAAATATCATGAGGAATCTTTCGAACAAGAAAAACTAATTGAAAAGGTTGAAAGGAAGTTTGATGACAAGGTGCTAGAGCATATTGCTCAGTAGATTGCAATCAAACAAGTTGAGTTATCTAAATTTTTGGGTAATTTTGAAAATTCTTTTAATAGTGCAGTATCACTTTTTACCAAACTTCGTGATGTCTCCAATTTTACTAAAGAAACAAAGGAGAAGCTAAATAAGATTGATGTTGATATGCAATCAAGTGCATCAAAGTTGTAGAATGACCCCTCCTCCAACTCCTCTCATCACACCATGGTCTTGCCAATAATGGATACAATGCAAAAGCATATTGCTCATTGCAAAAAATTGGTCCAGGATTAGAACTTCTCAATGGCTAATCACATGATCAAATTATCAACAGAGGTTCAAATTGCCCTCTCAACTTCCAAATTTTACAAGAGAATTGGGATAACTCATTCAATCTCTTTCTAAAGGTACATCAAGAATTTATATCCTATTTAAGTGTAACTATATAGATACTATATGTAGCCCTTTGGCATTACTATCAAAAATGGGGAGAGATATTGATATCAGTATAAGTAAAATGAGGGAAACAATGTATATAAGAAGAAATATTAGTATACATGAAAGGGGGAGATAGAACTCAATAGAGTCAGCATGTATATGTGTATAACTATGTACATAAGTTTCTTTGTATATACATTATGTGTCATCAAGGAGATATATGTAGGAAGGTATATGCAATAGCTTTACAAAGATCAATTTAAAAAAGAAAAACCAAAATTTAGTGAGTCGGATTATATACATATATTTTGGCTTATAAGTACTTTGTCAGTAATGCCAAAGGGGAAGATTGTTGGCATTAAGTTATTATTGCCATTAGTGACAAAACTTATCTATATCAGTATAGCTACCGAGCTTAGCACTTAGTTTCCTACAGTCACCGAGCATTCTAGTGTTAAACAAGCTTCGAAGTGTTCAATAGTTTACACCAAACAAAATAGTGGCTACCAAGTGAATACAAGCAATGTGAAGACCAGTAGTGTCTACCGAGCTTCATAGGGTCTACCAAGTAGTAAGTTTGTGTCATTGAAATTTAGTGTAAATCAAGTGTTGGGAGAAGTAGTGTTTACCAAGTGAAGTAAGGTAAACTCAGCATGCAGTATCTACTGAGTGACACTACATCTATGAAGTCACCTATGGTCATCAAGTTTAGAACAACATTGAGTGATCAGTATGGACTGAGCCTTCACTTGTACCAAGTGCATGACGATTTCATGTAATGTAGTGGATGTCGAGTATCAAAAAGTCACCGAGTTAGTTCAGTGAACCTAAGTTATTTATTATTGGGTCAACTTTGTAATGTTTTGTTCACTTTTATTTTGGCCAACCTTGCAGTTTTGTAAATTGGAAAGGTATATATGTAAGATGTATTGTAAGATATCAATATATAGAAGTAATATGAAGTATTTTTGAGAAGTACATGTGAAGGACTATCAGCAATAGTTTAAGGAATACAACAAGGTCAATTCAGAAGTAGAAAAGTCATATCTATCACATAAGGTGATTAGTGCATAAAGGAACTTATCACCAATCAGTTGTAAGTAGATCCATTTCTTCATCCTAATAGGTGAATCAATTTAAATCATTTAACAAGGTAGACTCAATAGTCTTTGCATAAATCTCTTAACCGAGTACATACTTCGTTGAATGTTTGTAAATCCTCTAAGAAGGTGGACCTAACAATTTTGTGCTCCCAGCAGGGTAGATTACCAAAAGAGGTCAATGCAAGCCTTAACAAGACAACTTTGTGCTACAATAGTGAAGTTTTGTGGGTACCATCCCCACCCAATTTTTACCTTCTATTTGGAAGGTTTTTGGGTAACCAAAACATTCTATTCTTTTGTGTGATGAATGTTTAATCTTTCAGTACTAAGGTATGCAGTAGCATAGACAGATTTGTGGTGAATATAAAGAAATTATTTTTAAGCTACTAATTCACCCCTCCCCTCTCAATAACTTATTAAATATTGAATATTTCCAACAAGATCAACTGGTATAAATTATTGATAAACTGAATGACATAAATATTGACACTTAATTAGAGTCAATGTAGAAAAAATGTTATTACTTTGTTTACTAAAATTGTGTGATATTTCGTCTCTCACAAGACATGTGAAGGAGAAACTGTAGAAGGTGAATGAAGATATAAAGGTTAGAGTGGATGCACTAACTATCAATCCAAGTCCTACATAATTATACTATTCCTAAGTAAGATTTCTAATGGGATTTTAGCATGAATTTATGAAAGAAGAGAGAAAACTTACAACACAAATTAATGACATTCAATCTTTTCTATTACCTTATCTTGAGGCTATGCAAAGTAATGTTAATATTGATAATTAACTTATAGTAGGCCCAAGCTTATCCATTACATATTGCATGAAAGATCTAGTAGCCAAGGTGATAATTAAGAATCAAAAAATAGAGTTAGAAGGGATGAATTGGGACAACATGATGGTTAATATGCTAAAGCATCATAAGGAGTTTCTTCATCACCTTGGATTACATCCAAAGTTAATAATTTCATTTCTTGTTAAAATTATTTTCATATTAGTCTCAAAAAAGGGGGAAACTAAATTTTATATATATATATATATATATATATATATATATATATGTTTGTATGCATTATGATTATGTAAGGAGTTATCAAGATTTAATACAACAACAAAAGCAAAAATTATTTTTTGAAAAAGTGGTAATATTGGGGAAGCACAAGCATAGTGGAAGTTGTATAGAGTTTTCAAGTTATTTTGAAGAATAATGTTTTTTCCACCAATGTCAAAGGGGGAGAATATTATTCACATAAAAAATTATGCTTCTTATTAGTGTTGAAAGATAAGTGAGGGTGAACATAGTAATTGAGTCACTATAATGCCCAAGAAATGAAGAAAGAGAATGATAGGTGTATAGTTATTATCTAGCTTAGTACTCATCAAGCTATTCTATACCCACGAAGAAGAAGACCTCACTGAGCCAAATATAGATCACAAAGTAGAGATGCTACCAAGTGACAACATACATAACATAGTATTTATTGAGTGGAACAAAGACTACATATAAGTTTCATTTGGTACAAAATCTAATATAAAATGATCAAACTGAGCAAAAAATAATATTTACATAGTTCAAGGAAAATATTTCACAAAGAATGTGATTTGATTGTTTTATGATTTAAAGGCAAAAAAGAAAAATGAAAAGGGGGAAAATAAAATTATGGAATGATATACTATTCTAGATCACTGATTCCAGCTAATAATGTATCCTACAAGATTAATTTACCCTAATTAGGTCAATGATCAAAGAGGAAAAGGGACACTATAAAGGCCTCTAACTATAAAAAAGTTCATGTAGTTTTTGAGAGAAGTTTTGAAGTGATTAAGAAGTTTTATGACTAAGGAAAGTGTTGAGTATATCAAAGGTCAAAGATTCAATCAGTTTTGGGAGATATTAAAGATCATCCACATGACGTGATAAACAATTGAAAAGAAGTGAGATCTGATCAAGCAAACTGAGTTTCTTTCTAATCATTATAATAGTCTAAATCCATCAAGAATGTAAACCTAACAATCCTTATGTAAATTTTTTAATCAAGTACACACTTATAATAGTGTCGTTAAATCCTTGAAGAAGGTAGATGTTAGCTTATATGATTATATACTTAATAGAGTAGGTCACCAAAAGTGAAAAAAGACATTGTAGCCTTGACAACACATCCTCTTACTACATTAGTTATGGATTTATGGGTACATCAACCCTAGTTTTCCCTCTGACCAAGGGTTTCTACATGATCAAATACTTGTGTTGTGTGTTATGAGTTTATGCTTATATTTACATGATTGATGTAAATTAGGTTAGAAAATTCATTACATTTACAAGTAATGTGGTAAATGTTATAGGCTTAGTCATGTGTAGAAGAGTTGAGAAAAATACTAATTTATTTAAGGTCAAAAGATTAGAGGATACTGATTTACCCCCTTGTCCCCAACCCCACTAAGCATCCTACCTTCCCTAATATTTGATTAATATCTTAGTTGTACATTACACATCTACTTAGCTTCTTTTCATGTATCTCTTGCTACATTAGGGTTTCAAGGACTTTAATATCCTTTGTCCAATCCTATAACCATTAGATCATTATTTCCGTTAGTGCTCCTTTATTACTCGAATGTCACTAATCTTCCTAGGTCTAGTTATCTTAGAGTTGGGATTGAAAGGATTGAGCTCCTTGGCTCCCTCTTGGAGTTGTGTAAGCAAGAATTGCAATGAACTTAGGGTTTTGTGTGCTTGATTCATATTTCCTCCTTTAAAATGTGTACTATGAAGATTAATTTTAGAAGAAGCTTTAAGATTTTATGTTGAGTTCATTTTGGATTATTTTCAAAGAAATTTCAATGTATATAATTCATAATTATATGATTTCATAGTCATGAAGAAATGAAAGAGATATGTTTTAACTCTTAATGTTGTTGTTGAATAATAAAGGACTCTATCATTTGAAAGCTCAAGAATGAGAACTTCTTTAAAGTCTAAATTTTGACACAAGAAGGGAAAGGAAAATGTAGACCTTCTAGAGAGACATTTGTTGTGTTTGTTGATGATTTTGCAATGATGTATGAAACAAATCATGGGATCCAAAAGACTTATAAGTTCCAAAAATACATAAATGAAGTAGGTTCAATGATGAACAATGAAAATAATACATAGTGTAATTTTAAAACTCTATTTCTCATCACATCATCTCACTAATGTCATTGTTCATGTGCATATTACATGTTGTCAACATAGCCTCTTGTGGGGATCAAAAATTAGAATGTGGATAAAATGTTGACCACCCATTTCACTTAATGATAAAAAATATCTAAAATTTATTAATTTATCTTTAGGTTCTCCATTTATAATTTGGATAATATTTTCTCTTTCCATTTAGGAATCTCTTTGGTCACAATGTCAAACTCTTGTAAAAGATTTCATAATGCACTTGGGTTAAGAAGCATTTGTCTAGAATTCTAAGACTCTTGATATTAATGACATTTCTATAATTACTACCTATAAATTTTATAGGTCCCAAAGACTTACCTTTCCCCTTGTTCAAACATTTAGATAACTAGGTAATACTTTTCACAAAATAAAAATAGCTGTCTATTTTATAGAGATTGACTTTTATTTTGGTTTTCCTACGACCATATATGTCTAGTTTTCAATGACCATGTGTATGTAGCAGACAAGCAATGGGTATTCTATGTGGTATTTATTAATTAAATAAAAAATTGAAAAATTGCTGAAAATTTTTATTATAATACATGTCAAAAAAATGATAGATATATTATGTTGCTTCAAGTATTTCATCTCATTCATAAAATTCAGAGATTCATATTATGTTAGGATTAATGAGACATCGATAAAAATTACATGCGAATATATCCAATATTAGAAAAAATAAAAAAAAATAAAAAAGGTGTAAAAAAGAGAACAGATGACAAAAGATCTAATGTGGCCCACCCAATCACTAGACTATGTCCACCAACATTGAGTCCAATATTCTTATTATCCATTGGTTTGAACATGTTTATAATCTACAATCTCTTACAGCTAAATACTACTGCAAGAAGCTATACTATCTCATCATAATATCAAAATCTGTAACCCTAAGCCATTTTATACAAGAATTTTTTCTTTAGGGTTAGAGTCAGTTACAACATGTTGACCCAACAAATAGGGAAAAATAGCCTTGAATCCAAACAAAGATACATGGAAAGTGAATAGGAATTACATGATTAGTCACTAGAAGATAATACTTTCCCACTTAGGGACTGATCAAGCTCCATGCAAAACAACAATCTCACTTAAAGACTGATCTTGTAACAATAACACTACCACATGAGACTCCCACTAGATTGAGTCACTATGGACTCAATTGTTCCTTTATGCAGTTTTGTCTAGAAGATCAATTGAAGCTAAAGAGGAGTTCAGCTTCTCCTTTGTTACCACCTTTGTAAATATATTTTTTGTTGGAAACTACAATTGGAACAATTATAACTATATCAACCGAGTGATAGTTATGGATGAGCAAGATGAACAAGAAAATTTAGTAGCAACTAAGCATAATAAAGACCAAGTGAGTCATTATAAGTTGAGTCAGAAAAAACTATAGAAATCAAGCTCCATAGTGTTGATTGAAAAAAAGAACATAGTGATGACTAAGTGTCAACAAAATAATAATTTGTAAAAGAATCAAGTTTGAGGCTGACATAGTTAAAAGAATATTATAACTACTTTTTAGTTACTATGTATGCTTTGCTAAGGAAACTTTTAATGTTGTGAGTAGGTTTCTTTGATTAACAAGGGGACATATTGTAAGCATGGAATTTCATGGAAGACACTTTATGAACCATAAAAATATTTAAATGGTTCATGGTTTGGTGGCTTAAAGACATAGTCTCATACGATTAACATTATAATAACTCATTTAAATAAATATTATGTTAACCCTAAGTGATACTATAATTGGTAATGCTATGAATATATGTAAAATAGTCATTCCATTTGTTATGATGTTATTGATGTCAATTCTTAGTTGGCCAGGCATTATGCTAGTTTAGTAGAATGTTATATCATTTTATTGTTGAAGAGAATTTGAATAAAGTATGTTGAAGATAGAGTTGATATGTATGGTATTCATTTGGAACTTGAATGAGTTGAATAGTGATAGTGTAATGTTGGTTTGATTATTGTTACAATCATATAATATTGTAATGTATTGAGCTACACGAGTTGTTGAAGTTGACAAAAGATCAACCCCATAGCTCCCAAGAATCATGTGCATGCAAAAATCTATCATAGAAAGAAAGAAGCAAAAGATAACGAGGTTGGAATTCTCAGATCCATAGATGAGACATTCATGATATAAAAAAAAAGAAATTTCTATTATCAAAAGTGAATGAATAAATTACAAGGAGGTCATTCCTTATAAAATGAGATGAAAACCCTAATAGATAAAATCTAGGTTGCATGATAATAATTACTAAAATAATTTATTATTACATGCCCAAAGTTTAGCCTAAAGAAACTAAAGATAATAAGTGACTTAATAATTAAATAAATATGATTTAATTAATAAGAAAATATTTTATTACTCTTACACTCATCTTAAGATAAACCTAGGGAGTAGCTAAAAACCTAGACACTACTATTGAAAGTAAATTTGGGTCCTAACAAAAATGCTTGATGAAGTACTGTTAGCACCCAATATGATCATGGTTTTAAAACTTCAAGTGCAAAGTAGTTGAACCACTTCAAACTAAAGTTTGAAGTCATTCAAAGTAGTTTAACAATTCAAATGCATTCAAAAATGCAAATCGATTAATTTAGAATGGTCAAGAATCTGTGTTCAACTTACTACTCAAATCTAGTCACTGCTTATAATTCAATTTTAATCAACATAATAGTTTCAAAGGATGCAAAAGTGCAGATCAAGATGAAGATATATTTCGATGGGTTCAATCACAAAACTTCAAATAGAACCTGTCATTTTTTATATCAGTCTACATAAGAAGTTTTACAAACTCAGAATCCATTTTAGGGGCTTGGTAATCTTAGTACTTAGATGATTTGGTGGTCTCCAAATGCAATGTTCAGCTTTATTCAATATTTTGTTGATTTTTTCAATCATGATGGAAGATCCTTTTGAGGCAAAGCATAGAATTATAATGGATTATGGGAATTGGAAATTGAGAAACCAGACTATTTAGAAGCCCAAACCAATATCAAGTGACATATAATGAGCTTACATTAGAATTCATCCATCTTAAAGTGGAACAAACATATACAAGAAAAAGAAATCCTGAATTCTCTGATCGCAAAAAAAAATCATATTTCAGGGGTCATATCTCACAATTCAACTATTGGATTGAGCTCAATTTTGGATATGTTTTTGCAATCCTAGTTTTCTAACTTTTTACTAGAGCGATATCCAAAATGTGTCCAAAATCATGAGATATACATCACTATTTGGTCCTCTATCAGCTAAGCAATAACAATTACAGAATGTAGATAACCAAATTGGGTCTCAATGCAGGGAGCATAACGTCCAATTGAACCATTAGATTTGGCTCAATTTTGGATATGTTGTTTAGAAGTAAGTTATGAAAAACTTTACTGGAGCGATCTTCGAAATTATTCTTGGTTCACAAGTTATAGTCAATAGAGTAGATCACTATCAAAACTATCAATCATAGTCACAGAATTATAACAGAGCCTCATTACCAGCAAATGCCACCTGTCAGCATGAGTATATTATAAGGGCCATGAATTTACAAAGACATAAAACTAAATATTATATCCATCCTATATAAAAAGGAAATGTAAGGCAAAAGGAAAAGTGATTAATGTTGAATTAAATATTACATACATCACAGGTGGAAATATCAAAGGGATAAGAGAGGACTTCTACTCGAGAGTAATTGGTTCTTAATTAAATCATACAAACTCAATAATGATAAAGATGAATATCATGGTTTCTGAAAAGAAGGAAATATGAAATGAAACAGAGAGGAAATAAATGAGAAGTCATGAAAATCTTTCAAGAATCAGTTACAAAAATTGAACAATCACAAACATCAGAAAAGATAAATATGTTCCAATAAATGTAAAGAAGGATTCCATTCTTCCTTCTTCTAGATTGCAGACTTTGAGCTCTAGGCAGGGAGGAGAGTTTGGAAAAACTAATCTATTTTCTTGAGAGGTTATGAGAGGCAAAGAAGGGGTTATTTTCCTTTCTTTTCTTTTTCAAAACTAGGTGTTTGAGATAGGGTTAGGGTTTTGATAGTTGATGTAACATGGTGAAGGGAGACTAGAGGTTAATAATATCATAACTTTGATTATGGTATTTTTTCCTTCCACTGGCAATGAACCTTGAGTCATTTTCAGTTTTCTTTGAGTTACATTTCAATACCATTATTTTCTTGTCACATTATCTATTTAAATTTCTTCAAAGGCTATAGTTTTTATTTCTCTCAAGAGAACATAAAACATATTTCCATTCTTCTATGCAATGTAGCATCCATCAAATGAACTTTGTCTCATCTATTGTTCCTTATTCCCTTTTTGTGCAGTATTATAGGTTTTCGCATCTACATTGTATTTACAGGTAGATGTTTGATATCCTTTTATGTTTTCCAGTTAAAAGCATTCACAAATAATTCATTGAATATTTCATACGGGGAGTTGTACCCAATAAAATTCAAAGGAAGGTTATCAACCCAATGATAACCTATCCAACTGTTGGTGCCGATTAGTCCTTTCACTTGGGTATTCAGGGTTAGATTTGCATGTACTTTCTAGAAGGACAATCTGTTCACTAACAGATTTTTGGCAACTCTACTAGGGATCGAGAGAAAGATCATTGCCTAACTTTTATTTCCTCAGATTTGTGACTATCTTCATGTGTAGGAGATTGGTGACTCTATATTTTGAACTTTTTGAATCTTTGTTGTTGGAATTCTATTGTGTGTTATGGCAATAGTTGCAATGCATCCATGGGGGGTTCAGATTGGACCATTTTTCATGGTTCATTATTCAGCCTTACCTAAAAGGTCATGGGAATATCTTCCCAAGTTTGATGGAGACAAAGTACAAGATTTGACTGATCACATCAAAGCAGTTATTGTTGCATGTGATATTCTTGATGTGCAGGAAGAAGATGTGTTCATCAGGTTGTTTGCTCAAAGCCTCATGGGAAAAGCCACAGAATGGTTTCAACATTTGCAAGATGGATGTATTACAACTTGGGATGATCTTGGGCAGAGATTCCTTGAAATATTTCAGCCCACAATCAATTCCCATCAACTATTGGTAAATATTTTTCAAATTTAGATGAAAGAAGATGAATCTATAAGGGAGTTCATTGATAGATTTAATTGAACTGTTGGTAAAATTCCTCTAGCCAATCAACCAAGTGAAAGTAATCAGGTATGCTTCTTTATTGTTGCTATGAATGTTGAAGTTAATTTTTTCTTACAATGCCTTGGAGTGCAAAACTTGGTAGATGTGCAAAAGGAAGCAATCAGGTTAGATGATAGTTTGATTCTTAGTCGTCCAAAATCTAAGAAGGCTCCACCAATGAAAGAATACCTTTGTGAGCAGCACCACTACATTGATGAAGAAGCTATGAAGAATAAGCACGTTCTAAAAGAAGCCAAATCTACTCCCAATGTTTCTCTTTTCAGAATATGGTAGTTTTTAATGATGGAGACTTTAAAAAACCCTTGTTGGCTGAAGATGATGCTTCAAAGATGACAGAATTTTGTTGCCCCCATGTTGAAAATGATGAGGAAGAGCAAAGCAATGTCAAAGAGTTCATAAATTTAGATGATAAGGTTTCACCACACTCTTTCTTCAGCTTGGAGGCTAAATCTCTCAAAACCATAGGTACAAAATGCCATCTAGATTTTAATGGTCTAAATGATAAAGATGATTCTTTGCATTTTGAAGTTTGTAATCAGAAAATTAAGGAATCTATCATATGTGATGATGATGCCATGGAAAATCTTTCTTTTGAAACTTGTGTTGGTAGTAAGCTAACATATTCTAAGGATTAAGATTTATCTTACTTCAAAAGTTCTTTTTACAATGAGAATGTTGAGATGAAACAAAAAGATAACCATGAATATGAGATGTCATAGTCAAAAGAAAGACTAACTATTAGAGCAGATGGCCTTGCTGGAAAAAATTCAGAATGTAGAAATGGGTCTGAATACCAACACAATTTGATGAATGAAGAAATCATATATTTGAAGGTTGATCCTATGCTAGATGAGGCATCTCTTGGCTTACAAGTCGACAGTGATATCAAATGCCATATACAAAAGGTGAGTTTTCATGATAGCACTTTGAAATATTGTCCATCTTTCTTGAAAAGGTTTCTTCCTCCCAAATTTTTTAGTTTGAAGTGAAACCTAGCCGTATGCATGTTGAGGATCATTTCTTGAGTAAAGAAGAATACTATGATGGGTTGTGTCTGCTTGGAAAAGAATGTTGGATTGCCAAAATTTTGCATACTATGAGTTTAAGTTTCAACATTAAAGAAGTCACCATTAAGCAGTGGTATGGAGATGCTCTATTGATGCATAGTCTATAGATGCGAAAAGGCTCTTACTTCTCCGAGTTGATAAATGGATTTACTTGAATTCTCCTTTCTTTTGGTTCTCATGTTAGGTTCTCCTCCTACCTTTGTAAATATTGTAAATAAGTTTTTGTTGTGTGTATTGGTAGTTTGAATAATGTGCAAGCCTCATGCTTGCTAGTAGTTTAGGTGTTTTTTTGTTGGTTTTGGTTTGCTATTTTTGCCCTACTCCCCTCTGCCCTCTTTGCAAGCAGCTCCCGATTTTCTTTTCTTTTCTTACTAACTCCTTTGGTCCAATGGATAAGGCACTATTCTTTTCCCAGAGATTGCTAGAGTTCTTTGTTTTTGCATAAAAAAAAGTCCTGCAGTTAGAGCCCCTATTAGCACCCAATATGATCATGGTTTTAAAACTTCAAGTGCGGAGTAGCTAAACCACTTCGAACTGAAGTTCAAAGTCGTTCAAAGAAATTTGATAGTTCAAATGGGTTAAAAAATGTAGATTGGTTAATTTAGAATGGTCAAGAATCTGTGTTCAACTTAGTACTCAAATCCAGTCACTGGTTATAATTCAATTTCAATTAGCATAACAGTTTCAAAGGATGCAAAAGTGCAGATCAAGATGAAGATCTATTTCAATGGGTTCAATCACAAAACTTCAAAAGAATAGCACTTGTCATTTTTTATATTAGTCTACATAAGAATTTTTACAAACTTAGAATCCATTTTAGGGGCTTGGTAATCTTAGTATTTAGATGATTTGGTGATCTCCAAATCCAATGTTCAGCTTTATTCAATATTTTGTTGATTTCTTCAATCATGATGGAAGATCCTTTCGAGGCAAAGCATATAATTATAATGGATTATGGGATTTATAAATTGAGAAATCAGAGTATTTAGAAGGCCAAACCAATATCAAGTGACAAACAATGAGCTTACATTAGAATTAATCCATCTTAAAGTGGAACAAACATATACAAGCAAAAGAAATTCTGAATTCTTTGATGGTAGAAAAACTATCATATCTTTGATTATGGTATATTTTCCTTCCACTGGAAATGAACCTTGAGCCATTTTCAATTTTTGTTGAGTTACATTTCAATACCATTATTTTCTTGTCACATTATCTATTCAAATATCTTTAAAAGCTCTGGTTTTCATTTCTCTCAAGAGAATAGAAAACATATTTCCATTCTTCTATGGAATGCAATGTCTAGCAAATGAACTTTGCATCATCTGCTATTCTCCCTTTTTATGCAGTAGTATAGGTTTTCACATCTACATTGTATTTATGGGTAGATTTTTTATATCTTTTATGCTTTCTAGTTAAAAGCATTCACAAATAATTCATTGAATATTTCATACGAGGAGCTATACTTGATAAAATCTAGAGGAAGTTTATTGACCCCATGATAACCTATCCAACTGTTGGTGCCGATTAGTCCTTTCAATTGGGTATTTAGGGTCAAATTTGCATGTACTTTCTAGAAGGACAATCTATTCACTAACAAGTACCCAAGCACAACCTAATTTATGAAAAGAGGAGAAGAGGAGAAAATGACATGGGAAAAACCCTACTCCAAAAAGTGATCAATATAATGCTGAAAAGAAGTAATGAAGGACTAAAGAACCCTCCAAACTAGGCAATGTCCTAAAAATAGGAATAAAAGAGATAATCATGAAGAACACCTCCAAAGCATGAAGCCACAAACACTGCCAAATAGTTAATCTGAAAAAACTCCATTGTATAGAACATGACAAGCTAGAGAAGACTATGTTAGCTTGAATGGTGATGATACTACATTGGGGGAGTATCCTAAGCATTTCAGAGTATTGATATGTTGCATTCATGACTATGTTTGTCATTGATGTCAACATAGCATTGTTTCTATAATAACTAATAGAGTAACAAATAGAGATCTTGATGGTACAGAGAATGGTTTAATTATCTTGTCATGCAAAATAATGGGCATACATAGCATAGTATCCTAATGATGTGATTACGTGCATAGAGTCTATGTCAATGGCGTGTGGAATTTGTACTTGATCTATAGAGAATAGTTTAGAGATAGAGTATTATGAAAGAAATTCCTAATTATTGTTGTATCTTACATCTAAGATGTGATGAAGTGATGCACAATCAAATAGTGGTGAAGGAAAATTATGTGATGATGTCAGCAAGTATGCAATTCTTAGTATCATCTGTGTCAAGTTTTGTATAGACTACAATTTGACAGTGCTATTAGAATTGTAATTTAATTAATTATCTTATTTTAATTAATTGGGAAAGCCTCAAGGCCAAGTCGATGAATTATTATGAAGATATGGTATAAAAGAAAGATGTTTTTCTTAATTGTAAATAGTGTTGAAGTATTGTAATCATTGTTCAAGTGTGAATTGTAGAAAGGAATAAAATATTGACTAAATGTGTTTAAGCAATCCAAGAGATTATTGGATGAACAATTCAAGATTTGGTTAGAAGATCTGAAGGAGTAGAAGTTTGATTGACAAGATAGAGATAGAGGGAGGAAGTACAATTTAGTTCAATTATTATTCAATGAATAATATAGAGATCATTTGGATAGTGGATTCATTGGTCTTGCCCTTGAAGCTCTTTGGGTAATGGGTCTAGCTATCTTCCACAACTCCTCACAGGGTTGTAATCTCCTAATAGGGATTCAAAGTCTCCCAACAGGGGCTCATATGTTCTGAATAGTGTAACAAACTCCTAAAAAGGTCTATCCTCTAACAAGGAATATTTATATTAGTACACCATCTTGTGGGTGCTATCACCACTGAGATTTTCCCTCTGATCAAGGGTTTCCCTAGTTAACATATCTAGTTTTATTGTGTATGTTTATCTTGTTGCATTTTTAGTTTACATTAATCATATGGTTAAGATTATTCAAAGTTCTTATTAGTGATATTAGTTGGATAACTGACTCCCCCCCCCCCCATCTCAATTATATCAATGGACTATATATTCTAACAATTACTATAAGAGCTTCACGTCCTTGAAGGAAAAGCTTAAAACATTTGGGAGATCAATGATGAATATGTTCAAGAAAGATAGTTAAAGATTTCATGGGGCCAACTATGATAGTTCAAGGGAGAAGATGAACACTAATATATTGTGCATGGGACTAGGATATTGGATTGTGACAACAAGCTAGAAGTCAATCATTAATGAAGAAAATCTTGAAGGTTGTAGTGAAGAAGAGATAGATCTATTCATGCATAACATGATAGAAATAGAAGCCCTATTGGTAGCACTTCCAAAGAATGAGTATAGTCAGGTAAAATCACTTATAACATCTCATGAAATTTGGAAAGCTTTAGAGTCTATTTTTGAAGGCGATGATCATGCAAAAAGAGTGAGATTATAGAATTGGATATGCACATTTTGAGATGTTAGAATGAGGGAAGATGAATTAGTAAGAAGTTATATTGGCAAAATACTAGAAATGGTTATAGGTATTCAGTCTCATGGTGAAACCAAGGAGGATGATGAATTCATTTGGAAGATCTTGAAAAGTTTGACACCACAATTCAAGCCAATAATGCAGATGATTCAACTAGTGATGCCTTGCACTAAGGATATCACTAAGGAAAAATTACTTGGAAGATTAGAATCAACATAAGCACATATGAGATAGTTTGGTGAACTTTCAGGAGTTCAAACTATATTTAGAGCCCTAAACATTCATCCCAATTTGACAAGGAGTGCAAGAACCTATGGAGATTTTTTTTTCAGCAACAGAGCTAATGAAGATAAGAAGATAGAGGAAGAAATAACCCTTTTGGTGAGAAGAGAAAAAGATGGTAAGAAAATATTTAAATGTTGGACTTGTAATGAATTTGGTCATTATGCATCTAAATGTCCTAAAAGAGAGAAAACTATAAGGGGAGATTTAACCCTAGAAGAGATAGAGATAGAAATTATTAATATGCAAATGAAGATGAAGAATATGATGAGAAAAGTCAAAGTAAGATTGATGATGAATTATGATTTTTGGTTATCAAGGAAGATGATATCAAAAGAGAAATCAGAGAAGAAAGATCTATATTTACCCAAGTTGAAAAGAAGTCTGAATGGATAATTGATAGTGGTTGTTCACATTAGATGACTGGTGATATGAATAAGTTTGTCAAGTTTAAGAATCATGATGGACATATTGTTAGAGTTGCTAACAATGTATCCTATCATATAACATGACTTAGGTCCATTACTATTGATGGTTAAACTATCATTAATGATGTTTATTTTGTTGATGGATTGAAGAATAACTTGTTGAGCGTTGGATAGTTGGTTGGCAAAGGTTATCAGATGTATTTTACTAAGAAGACCTACATTATTAAAGATAGAGACAACAAGATTATTGGAACTAGCACTAGATCTAGAAGTAATGTATTTCAATTGAATCGTACTAAGATGAGATGTTTGGTAGATAAAGTGGACAATAGTTGGTTGTGGCATAGAAGATTCTATCATATAAACTTTGACAACATTGTAAAGATTAGTGACACTTTTGTAGTTAGAGATTTGCCTAAGATTTTCAAGCCTACTAATTTTGTGTGTAAGGAATAAATTTTGCCTAAGCAAAAGAAAGTATCATTCCATAGGAAGAAGTTCACTACCATAGAGAAGTTGGAGATCATTCACACATATTTGAGTGGTCTCTCTAGAACAAGAGGATTCTATGGTGAAAGGTATTCTATGATTTTTGTTGATGATTTCACTAGAATGATGTGGGTGACATTTCCTAAAGAAAAATTTGAAGCTTTTGAGAAGTTTAAGATATTTAAGAATAGAGTTGAGAACAATTGTGATGTTAAGATTAAGTTTTTGAGATTAGATAGAGGAGGAGAATTTACCTCTGGTGAATTTAACATGTTTTACTAAGAAAATGGAATCAAAAGATAGCTATCTGCACCTAGAACACATAAGCAAAATGTAATTGCTGAGAGAACAAATAAGTCTTTAGTAGAAGAAGCTAGAGGGTTGTTATTTAAGAATGACGTTTCTAAGAAATTTTAGAAAGTAGTAAATATAGTAGTATATACTTTGAATAGAGTGTAGATCAGAAAAGTTATGGACAAGACACATTATGAACTTTGGTTTGGACATACAACATTAGTCAAATATTTTAGGATATTTGGGAGAAAATGTTATATTAAGAGAGACAATGAGATTGGAAAATTTGGTCCAAGAAGTGATGAAGGTATGTTTCTTGAATACTCATTGAAAAGTAACGCTTATAGATGTTTCAACTATAAAACCAAGACAATAATTGAATGCACAAATGTAAGGATTGATGAGAAGTTTGGAACTAAAGAAAAGATGGTAGATTATAATTCAGATGAAGAAGAAAACAACTTTGGAATTGTTAGATAGAACATTGAAGTTTTCTCTAAGACTAACAATAACTTGTAGAATGATGTGCTAACTTTTGAACATAGAGGAGAACAAAGTTTTGAGCCTAGAGAAGAGATAAGAGTTGAGATTTCAACTCGTACACCTGATAGAAATCTAATAAGGAATCACCCTCCTAGGTAGATAATTGGATGTAAAGACAAATGTGTTATGACAAGGAACAAAGTAAATGAGGATATATGTCTAATATCTAGAGTTGAACCTAAATTCCCAAATGAAGCATTCAAAGACAATCGTTGGATCCAAGAATGAAGCAATCAAATAATAAAAAATTATACATGAGAGTTAGTTCCTAGAACAAAAGACAATAATGTGATAGTCCAACAAAATGGGTTTTTAGAAATAAAATGAATGAGCAAGGAGAAGTTGTGAGAAACAAGCCCAAAATTGTTTGTAAATGTTATTCATGGCACGAAAACATTGATTATGAGGAAACATATGCACCTATAGCAAGAGTGGAAGCTACAATGATGTTCTTGGCTTATGCAGTGAACAAGAAATTCAAGGTTTATCAAATGGATGTCAAATCTGCCTTTCTGAATGAAGAATCAAAAGAAGATGTTTATATTCAATATCTTGATGCTTTTCCTTTATCAAGAAAAAGACATGGTATCTAGATTAAATAAAGTTCTTCATGGTCTAAAGCAAGCAACAAGAACTTGGTCTACAAGGTTGGATAGTTACTTGGCAAAGCTTGAATTTGCTAAAGGTATGACAAATAGTAATTTGTATCCAAAAATAATTGAAGATGGTTTTTTGATTATTGTAATATTTGTTGATGACATCACTTTTGGGATTAATGATGAAGCTTGTGATAAATTTGATGAGGAGATGAAGAATGAATTTGAAATGAGCATGATAGGAGAAATGAAGTTTTTCCTAGGCTTACATAGTGTACAAAATAATGATGGTATATTCATTTTACAAGCTAAGTACCTAAAATACTTGTTGAAAAGGTTTGGTTTGGAAATTTGTAAACCTGTTGGCACACCTGTGATAATTGGTCACAACTTAGCCAGCAAAGATGAGACACCTACAATATAATAGAAGAAGTACATATCAATGATTGAAGGTTTGTAGCATCTAGCTCACACAAGATTAGATATTTCAAATGAATTTGGGATCGTAGCTAAATTTCAAGATGATCCTAAGGAATATCATTTTCTAGTAGTTAAGAGAATATTTATATGTTTGAAAGGGACATCTAATTATGGAATTTAGTATGATAGATCAATTGATTTCATACTTTGCACGTATATTGATGTTGATTCGGCAGTTAGAATGGATGATAGAAAGAATTCCAGTGGTGGAGCATTATTTCTTGCATCTCACAAAGCATTGATGAGGTAGAGTATGTTGCAACAAAAAATAACTATAATTAGGTTATGTGGATGAAGTAGATGTTGAAAGATATCAGAATTGAGATCAAAGAACCTATTATCATTTATCATGATAACACAAGTATAGCGAGTATGTCTAAGAATCTTGTATTGCATTCTAAGACAAAGAATATATATATTAAGTATCATGTGTTGAGAGAGAAAGAAATAGAAAAGTAGATCTGATTGGAGTATGCAAGTACTAAGGATCAAATTGTAGATATCTTTACAAAGACATTACCTAAAGATACATTTGAGTACTTGAAAGGTATGCTTTGGGTTATGCCCCTGCCTACTTTTGAATAATTGATGCAGAGAGTGGATCAATCTGGTGCAACAAAGTACTATTATTTGACTAGACTAAATGAAGATGCTTCTTATATGGAGGATTATTTGGTATGTACTTATTCACTGTGGAATCTTGGTATTTTGTATTTTGTATTTGGCATTGAAGAGTGTCTTTTGACACTCGAGTTGGTTAATGATTTGGAGCAACCGATTAACAATTGGTATTGAGATTGACAATTTTAACATTGATGTCAATGGGGAAGAGAATATGCATGAAAAACACTTCCTAAGGCATGAGGGAGAGTATGTATGGAAGGAATCATAAAAAAATCGGGGAGATATTTGGTCAAGCAATAGCAACAGAAGTCTAGTTGGTATTCTTGGAGCTTAGGTGTTTTTCATCTTAGTTGCCATCAATGGAAAAGGGGGATATTATTAGTATGAATGTTAATGATCCTACATTGGGAGAGTGTCCTAACCATTGGAGAGAATTGATATGTTGCATTCATGACTATGTTTTTCATTGATGTCAACATAACATTGTTTTTGTAACAACTGGTAGAGTAGAAGATAAAGATCTTGATGGTACAAAAAATGATTTGATTATCCAATCATGGATAGTTATGGACTAAAAGAACACTATATCCTAATGATGTGGTTAAGTGTGTAGAGTTTATGTTGATGGCATATGGAAGTTATACCTAATTTAGAAAGATTAGTTCAGAGATAGAGTATTGAGAAAGCAATTCTTGATCCTTGTTGTCTATCTTACATCTGAGGTATAATGAAGTGATGCACAGTTAGACAATGATAAAGGACTACTAAGTGATGATGTTAGTGATTAGGAAATTCTTAGTATCATATGCATGAATTTTTGTATAGATTGTAAGCCAACAATGCTATAAGAATTGTAATTTAATTAATTATCTTATTTTAATTAATTGGGAAAGCCTCAAGTCTGACTAAAGGAATTATTATAAAGATATGGTATAAAGGAAAGATGTTTTCATTAATTTTAATGTGTTTTGAAGTATTTTGATCATCATTCTAGTGTGAATTGTAAAAAGGAGTGGAGTGCTTATTGAATGTGTGTAAGTGATCCAAGGAATTATTTGAGATTTGGTTATAAGATCTAAAGGCACAAATATTTGGTTGATAGTATAGAGAAAAAGGAAGGAGCCAAAATTCCATTCTATTATTTTTCAAGGAATAATATGGAGATCATTTCGATAGTGGGTTCATTTTCCTTTCCCTCAAAAAGGTTTGGGCAGTGGGTCTAGTTGTGTTCCAAAACTCCTACTGGGGTTCACACAACTCCTATTAGGGTCAAAATCTCACAACATGGATCCAATGTCTCCTAATAGGGACTCATCTGTACTGAATATTTTAATAGAATCCTAATAGGGTCTATCCTCTAACAAGGAATATTTTTATTAGTACATCATCTTGTGGGTTAACATATCTAGTGTTATTGTGTATGAGTATCTTGTTGTGGATTTAGTTTACATTACTCATATGGTTAAGATTGTTTAAAGTTATTATTAGTTGCATAACTAATTCACCCCACCCCCCCCTCCCCCACACCTCTCAATTATATCAGTGGACTATATATTCTAACAAACTAAGTCTAAAGAGTTGATCAATCAAAGATGGAAGGTAACTTCATGGCCTCCAAAAATAGGAATGAAAGAATGTCTATATGGTAATTATCCATCTCATTAAAATGCATAGGTATGTAGCCATTGCAATTTCCTATTACATAGAATCAAATTCTGAATACATAGCCGAACCCATCAAACTAAGAAAGAAATAGAACCAACAGAACTCCCCTATAATGTAGAGAGGTAAGACATGAACACTAAATCTAAATGAAATATCTCCTATATAAAGAAAAAATAGGAACGTAGAGGGTGAAAAAGAAGTACAAATGACTATAATGGCACATGGCATCAATGTTAGAGTAATTAGATATTTCTTAATTAACCATAGTTTCTTAAGCTAAATTTTAGGCATATAATAATTAATTCTTTTATTAATTATTATTATGCAAACTAGGTTAGACCTTTTTAGGGATTTTATCTCCTTTATAAGGATTATCTCTCATTGTAAGCATTCACTAAGATTAATGTTTGAAATAGGGAATATTGAGGGGTGGTGGGGGGGTTGGGGTGAATCAGTATTCTATGAAATTTTGTCATCAACTAGATATTATTTCTTACTTTGAACCATGCATAAGAAATTAAACAAGTAATGTTGAAAATGAATAATAACCATGCATAGAGAGAACTCATAAGACCATATTTTGTTAATTAGGGCAACACTGGTCAAGGGGAAACCCTAGTGGGGATGATACCCACTAGATGATGTACGAATATAAATGTTCCTTTTTAGAGAATGGACCCTGTTAGGAGTCTATAAAACCATTCAGTAGATAAGAGTACTTATTAGGAGACTTTGAATCCCTCTTAGGAGATTCCAACCCTATTAGGAGTTGTAGTATAGTGGATGCAAGAAGAGCTCACTACCCAAACATGCACTCCAATTACAAGAAGAGCTCACTACCAAACAAGTAATTAATCCTCAAATATATAGATGTTGTATCTTCTTTCTTGGCTAATCTCTTACCTCATCTTAGTTTTAGATCACAAAAATAGAATTTCAAAAACTTTGTATATATCGCTTCACATAAAGTTTGCATATAACTTTTCGCATTACAATTGCATAATTAATCTTGCAAGATATCCTTTGTATAAATATCATGCCTTTTCACAAATTTCTACTAGGTTGTTTAGGACTACAATATACTTTTCAATTCAAAGTAAACATCAAGGATGTAGGCCCTAATTGGTAAGTAATTATTTTGTAAACAAAATAATTCCTTTACCTTTAATTTCATTGTTCTGTTCATTGATAAAACACAAATATATCTTTTATATATTATTTGTCCTAATGTTTGAGGTTATAAACATCATCATCAATATGTATAATGATTCCATATGACCTCTCTCTCTCTCAAATAATATCATATAAACAAGTTATAGATCAAAATAATACACTATTGTAAACCAGTTTCATAATTAGACAATTTCTTGACTATCGAAAACTAAGTATCTTTATTTTTGAGGTTTTCTATGACATGCACATCATGTGTTACCATAAATGAAAAAAATTACATCAATATACAAATCCAATTGTCAACAATATCCCCCTTTGGCATTGATGGAAACAAACTAAGGAGAATTGGCTAAGTGACAAAACTTTATCAAAACTTACAATACTTATCATCTATTACATTACATATACTTCATATTAAAAATTCTCCTTCTTTCAATATCATCAATACATACATTACTTACTACACAATTTTTTCTATGCTTCTCCCCCTTTGACATCTATGAGAAAGGTGGAAAAGTCAAAAACTATTAAATTTTTTTTGTCTTGCTGCCTCAAACTACTATTATCTTCATATAATCATAAAAATTTTCCTTCAAATTTTTCAAAACTTTCTCCCACATGTCTTTTACTACTTTGGTAGTAGTGAGCATTGCACATAAGGCATTTGATGCAATCTAAACTGCATTAAGGTTAGAGTAGGTGAAATTTGCATAAGTGTCCTTTGCTTTGACACATTCTTCCATCTGTCTCTCAATGGTTGATGTCTTCAGAACAATAGATTCTCTTAATTTTGATAGTCTTCTCAAAATTTAATCTTTTTCAAGTTGCAATTTCCTGATCTCTGTGTGAACACTAACAACTTGTCCTTCAAACTCATTGACTTTGCAAGAGGGTTGTATTTGACTAGTTAGAGCTCCTAGCTCACTTAGCTTCCCTTGAATCTTAATATCCAAATATATGGTAAAATTATGAGATAAATTATATTTTATGTGCAATACCATGCCAACTTGTTGACATCTTTGGTGTTTGTTGATACAAGTATCAAGACTGAACAAATCATTCTAAATATTCTAATAAATGGGGCTAAAAGGATAAGCATCATGTGAAATTTGAGGCTTAGAACTAGCATCATTCAAAAAAATTGTAAACTCATCATCAAATGATTTTACAACTACTTGAGCTCTATGTTTGGGGTCTGCTTCTATATGTTTGGCTATAAGGGTGTTGTGCAATTTGTCAATCACCTCTATTAATGCTCTCCATAGACTATTGAATTTTCTATTTTTCTCAATCAATTTTATCAAGGATGAGATCAAGTTAGATTGATCATCACCATCACCTGTAAGGTTAGCAAGATTGATCATCACCATCACCTTTATGGTTAGCAAGAGATATAGTAGTGGATGATGTAGATTATTTCACCTCAGCTTCCTCTTGTTTCTTCACTACTGGCTTCTTGATTTTCTCTCTTCTTGCTTATCCTTTCTTTTCTTACTATTTCTTTCTTTTCATTTTCTTCTTCTAGCTATATTTTCTCTTCAATCAATCTCAACTAATCCTAAATATCTTTGGGATGGGGCTTAGGCCAATTAGAACTTATGAAAGGATTATCATCAATGTTAAATGTAACACTTGTTTGATCAATTTGCATAGTATCACCACTTATTGATACTTCTAATGTTTTCTATAAAGTCGTAGAAGCTACCTCTACCTCAATCATCATTTTATTGATAGCTGCAATAGTTTCACTTCTTATTGTATTCTTATCACCTCCCACAAATAGAATAGGCCTTTTTTTTTTTTCCATAGATAGGGTGCTAGTTTACCCATCAATTTCTTTATTTCTTCTTCATCTTCAGTCTTGCACATAGTTCTTATCATCAATTTCTAAAGTTCCATATCTTCTTCCCAAACTAGTGCCTTCTTTTCTATAAGTCTATCATAGACTTTCTAGTTAACAAAAAATTTAATGTCTTTAACGTTCAAGTTATTAAGAATCATATATCTCATAGTAGAGATATCAATCTATTCTTACTCAATATCACTATACAAATCATAAAACTTATTCATCTATACAAAGTTCCCTTCATTAACAATGGATGTTTTAATCTTCTCTATCTTTGGTTTCTAGGGTTACCTTGATTTACCTACTAGCTGCTTGGAAACAATAACTTTCTCTAGTTCTTTAACTTCTTGTTCCTCTACTTCTTCTTCATCACTAGAGTCTTCAATTGTCAATAATGTCTTCTTTCTCTTATCTGGTCCAATAGCTTGTTGCTTAACTCTTTTTCCTTGCCTTTTAGATCCACTTGGTTTCTTGACGAATACATCGGATGCTTGGCCAACTAATAGAGGTGTCACATACATTACACCTTGTTCAGCAATTTGTTTTAATCCAGAGAATGTTATCTAATTACTTGTGATTAGTCTTTTGACATACTAGCCTCAATTAGTTCTTTCTTCATTATAGTTACAATCTTCTTATGAGATGCTTTCTCTAACGATGTTTGGTAAGCTGACTAAGTTATTTCCTCATATGTTCTAAATCTGTAAGTTGCTTGATCTATATCAAATTTCAATATTAAATCAATATAACCAATAGCTACATCATCACTTAACTCTTAACCTAAGGGCTCAAGAAAATTTTTCCAAGGTTCTACTGCTTCAATATAGCTTAGGTTTGTATCCACCATAAAGCATATATCATTCTTAAATCTATGAACAATTGCAAGAGCAATTTTGAATCTTTGTTTCATCTCATTCTAAAATGTCCTCATAATTAGATTTTCATTGTCCAAGATTTTCTCTGTTGGATGCCTTCTACACACATTTTTTATCTTGTCCATAGTGCATCTTTCACTACTCATAATATTAGTAATGGATAGAACTAGAAATCTCTGAAGGATATGAAAGAAAATATGATTAATTAGAGACTGGAATCTAAATACACCACTCTTAGTTCTCTTAATCTTCCCTAAATTCTCAAGGAATTGTACTCTCAAAATCTCACTTAAATTTACTTGCTCCTTCTCAATGCAAATCTCATAGGCTGCATAGATAAAACTTGGTACCAACTCATCACTCTTAAAACTTGCACAAATAGAATATCCAATAAATCTACTCAAGAATCTCACATCATGTTCTCTGATGGTGTTAATCAAGATTTCCTTACCATTGCAAACTACCTTAGTATAATTTTTGACCTTTCTCTTAACTAGTTTATCACTAATAGGTACATTGCCTTGTTTGCTAAGACCAATGGCCTCATGATTAAGGTCAGTAGAGGTGTCAACTATATCTTCTCCCATCCAAATCTTTCCATTATGGATTCTACTTAAGATAATCTGAGTCCACTCTTCAATATCAAGTTCGTGGTAAAAGTGATATCTAACTAAGTCTAAATCCTTCAGATGCTCATATTTAGGGTTAATATTCATATCATTATTAAAAATAAATTCCATATCTTTGTTCATCAACTCACTGCCAATAGTTTCAAATTTACTACACAAGTAGCTTTCTACATCTTCCAAATAAACTTCGTTGTCTAGAATTATTGATAAAGGTAAATTAGGGGTTTTAACTAGGGATTCCACAAGAATAACTTTTAATCTAGGTCTCTCAACATTCTCAACATTTTGAACTATAGACATATCAATAATTATGCCAAATAGAATTTTATTGAAGAATTTTTGTGCAGAAAATGATAAAATAACTTTTTCCAAAGCAATGTTTTTCTCAAAATCACTTTGCTAATTCACTTCTGGGTGCTCTAAGATTTTGAGATGATCACAATGTGGAAGTAATCAATTTCATAGTCAATTTATTCAACTTGAACTTACATGAATTGCGTACTTCACTAGCTCAATAAAGTTGTTTATTTCTCTCTGAAATCAAATATCTACCCAAGATCAATTGTCTAATCTTCAAATGCTATCCAAGGTGTACCATAGCTTCCTTTCATCTAGGTAATGCTCCACAAAAATTTGCTCATGAAATTTGCTGCAGAAATGTAGATTTCATCTTCTAGTACAAAATAAACTTTCTTTGATATACCAATGACTTTTATTTCCTTCACAACTTGTTACAATAATCTCCAAATTGTAACTGAGCATGACTACAATCCAAACTTATCAAGATACATCTTCTCTCAACCTCATTAATCATAGCTCAATCTCTAAATGAATTTTCCAATTTTGGTGATGTGAACAAGTATAATTCAACTTGGTTGAATCAAACTCGATTGCTGACTTTAATTTTCTTGTCTTCGCATCATCTACCTTTCCCTTTGAAACATATGATCCTTTTACAAATGCCTCATTATGTTGTTCTCAAAGTTCAATGACTACATTTGTTTGATCTGAATTGTTTTTCTTAGTTGTGGATTTACTTTGATGATTCCTTCTATCATTTCCAAAGTTTCTTCCATTGCTACTTCTATTTTTGAAGTTGCTTCCATGATTCCTTCTATCATTTCCAAAGTTCTTTCCTATTGATCTCAGTTTGGTTTTGACAAGTGAGTGTCAACACACTTAAGTCATTTACTTAGTTCATGCCAAAATAGTAATACATGTCAAGCTCAACATGTAAATATTGGACCATGTCAAATTACAATGACTGTTGAGTCACTCAGTTGCTAAGTAGATAGACCATGCTAAGTGATTCAAGTGCCGACTAAATAGTAGATGTTAAGCAGTTCAAGTGTCGAGTTAGAACAAAAATACAATGCATGTTGAGCATCAGTGACTTCATATGCCAAATGACACATACTGGACATACTTGTTTGAAATGGCACAAACAACTATGTAAATCATTTTCAAGCTGACCTAAGGATAGATTATGAGCTTTTGGAGATAAGGAAAAGTCTATATGGAGACTCCCTATGTAATTACATGCTACCAATCATAAAATGTGAAGGATTAAGTAGAAAAATGGATGAATCTCACCCATATATTCATATCTAACCCTAAGCCACCTAAGTCTTTTTAAGGAGGACAAAGCCCAAAACTCTTTACAATATGGATGGGTGATTGATTGAATTGGAGAAGAAAATAAGATAGTTTGCAGAGTATTCAAGGTGACTTATAAGTAAGATTGAATTGCAAAATCAATTAAAGTGAAGAACAGAGGATAGAGAAGGATACAACATTGATACATTAGATTGTGAAGGATCAATGATAGATTGGATAGAGGGGACCTATTATCAGGCAAGCAAGTGCCAATCATAGGCTCTATGCTGAGACGTTTTGACAGGTGATTTCAATTAAATCTCTTAATAGAGTAGTTCTAACATGCTTTATGAAATCTTTTAACCAGGTGCTTACTTAATTGTGAGTTGAAGTCCTCTAACCAGACACACTTCTAATAGGGTGTTGAAATCCTCTAACAAGGTGGGACTTAATAGTCTTTGTAGGCCTTTAATAAGGTAGGCCTTTCATAGACCAGACCATGATTCATAGTCAAACCATTGTTACCTTAATTGGATACACTTTATTACTATAGTAGCAAAGATTTGTGGGTGTCATCCCCACCCCAATTTTACCTTCTCTTTTGGAGGGTTTCTAGGTGATCATATATGGTGTTGAGTATTTATGTTTGATTACATGTTTGCATGATTGATGCATATAGTTTATATGTTATTTTAGTATATTAATGCATGTAATGTATGAATGGTGAAAGTTTAATGGGTCCAAGTTTAAAATTCTGGTTCACCACCTCTCTCATAAGTTTACTCCTTTCCCACTTGTAATTATAATAATTGGTATTAGAGCATAGTTCTTTGAAAAAGAACCTTTACAACATAGAGGAAAGATCTTGGAATGAAAGTCTACAAATTGGAAAAGATTATTGAGAACCAGGAGATTTAAATGCGTCTCATACTTAATCAATTGAATGAAGCAAGTGAGGAATTAAATAAATCCTTAGAGAGAAGGAAAGAGATTGCTATAGTAGAAAATGACACACAATACAAAGAGATAGACACCACCAAGCTATTTGTATATGGTAACTCTAGTGAATTTGATGTAGCAGTTGTAGATCTAATGGAAAAGAATAGAATCCAAGTTGAAGAAATTAGAAATCTCAAGATAGAGCAAGAATCACAAGCCATACTACTATGTGAAGTGACTGAACAAAATAAGAAAGCCATAGAACAAAAAGCCGTGATTGAAGAAGATAAAATAACTCTAGCAAATAGGCTAGAAGAAAAGTCCACGGAGCTAACAAAGATCTCCAATATGAAATTGAATACTCTAAATCAAATGATGAATGCCAACTATGAACTAAATTTCAAGGAGATTGAGATAACTACATTGAAGTTACAGAATGAACAATTGTAGACTGACATGAAAAGTGGAAATGAATTTGTTGAAAGTTTCAACAAACCAAATGAAGCCATCAAATATTTTGAGTAAATACTAATATCCCCTAGGTCCAACAATGATACATCAGGATTGGGCTATGCAAGCACTGAAGAAGGAGAATCATCAAAAGTTGCTAAAGAAAGGAACACCAAAGGTAAGAACTCCAAACCTACTTTTCATAATTGTGTTAAGAAAGGTTATACTACTAATATATGTAGGAGCAAGAATACAAACCAAAATGTCAAGCCTAAGAACATGACTCATTTTCATAAGTGCAAGAAGCAAGGTCATCAGGCACATGAATGCAAAACCAAGACCATGCATAAACCAAGATTTGAAGGATATTGCTACAACTATTAGAAGTATGGACATAGAGCTTATGAATGCAAGTCCAAGTCCATGCGGTCATCAAACAAGACAACAAAGGTAAGAAGCTATGGAAATCTTTATAATTGGGATTGCAATACATGATATATCTGTCATTACTGTAAAGAATATGGAAATGTTCTTAAGAATTGCATTATGACACACTTCAGTGGAAACAAAAAAAGGTGGTTGAGTCAAACCACATGTTTTAGCTATTTGAAGACTGATCATATCAATAACCATTGTCCAACAAGGTCAAAGGCACCAAGTTGTGAATTTGATAAAAGAAAATGAAAGGCAGAAGTTGAACAAATAAGAGATCAGATGAATAAGACATGGAAAAGGAAAGAAGCTTGCAACATACATGATCATGGTTAAGGGAGGAGGACTTTTCTTTTGAAGTTAAAAAGAAACATGATTCTTCTATTCAATGAACAACTAGATTGCATCATGTAATCTAGCCTTTGATTAGGGCACAACTCAAAATATAGTCCTCCACATCCAAATGCCATTTAGTATAATGTAGACTATTCTATAAACAATGACTTCTTGAAAATTATATATAAAAGTTAGTGAATATTGAGGAATAAACTAACTAATTACACCAATATGTGAGTAAAAAAGTAACAAAAAACATATCAAAGGAAGAAAATAAATTATTAATATATTGTAACTATTGAGAACATTAAGTTTGTCACATTTCATAAAGATTGTGGTATTTGAGTGGATTTCAAATCATTCTTTTCCAAATGCAATATTACAAAATAGGACAAACACTAAGTTATTCTAGAAATCTATTGGAGAGAGGAAAAAACTCAAAATGTAAACAACTACACTATCTTTTTGCCGCTTTCAATCAAATGGATACAAAACAAATTAAAGTGTAGTGTGTGGTGTTTAAAAATAGTCTGAAAGAGCAATCAAAACCTTCTTCTCTTGAGATCCAATAAATTTTTCATTATAAGATTGGTAAAGAAAAAAAGCACAAATGAATGTAAGATTATAAGGGAAGCTTCTTTGGATAGGTAGATGGCATTTTTAGTTTGGTAGGTGGTGACAATTGGAGATGACTAGGTCTATCTAGTAGAATTATGAAAAAGAGATATTTCTACGTCAGAAAGAGACTAGCATTTAACATATATATATATGAACCTTTATTCAACTCAAGCATTACAAGAGACCAAAAATGTATTCGTATTCAGCTGGAGATAATAGTAGGCAAATGAATATTAATGGGAAATTCCAATTTAAAAATTGAGCTTCTCCTGCAAAAGTATGCATACAATTATCTTCATGCTCAACACATCTCTATTTTGAGCAAGAGGTCTATCAATCAATCAAGTCCTATGCCAGAAAGATCAAACTAAAAAGACCTGAAATGCTTTAAAAGTCTAAAATTTGACAAGAGAAGGGAAAGGAAAATGAAGACCTTCTAGAGAGACATTTGCCATGTTTGTTGATGATTCTACAATGTTGTACAAACCAAATCATGGGATCCAAAAGATTTATATGTACCAAAACCATATAAATGAAGTAGGTTCAATGACAAATGATAAAAATGATACTTATAATACATATAAGTTTAAAACTCCCTTTCTTATCACATCACCTAGCTGATGTCATTGTTGATGTGCGTATCAGATGTTGCCGACATAGCCTATTGTGGGCATCAACAATCAAAATGTGGATAACATATTGACCATCCATTTTACTTAATGGTAAAAAATATCTAAAAATTCTTAATTTATCTTTATTTTTTCTATTTATAATTTGGATAATCTTCTCCTTTTCAATTCAGGAATCCCTTTGGTCACAATGTCAAATACTTCTAAAAGATTACATAAAGCACTTTTTGACTCAAGAAAGATTTGTGTGGAATTCCAAGACTCTTGATATTAATGACACTTCTATAATTACTACCTGTAAAGTTTATAGCTCTTAAAGACCTACTTTCTTCTTGTTGAAACGTCTAGATAACTAGGTAATACTTTTCACAAAATAACAATAGTTGTTTATTTTACAGAGATTGACTTTTATTTTGGTTTTCCTGCCACCATATGTGTCTAATTTTCAACGTCCATATGTATGTAGTGGACAACGGTGACAGGTATTTGTTCAGTTATTTATTAATTACATAAAAAAATTTAAAATTGTTGAAATTTTTAATTCAATAAATAGAAAAATTATCTAATTTGATTGATCAGTATGCAAGCTAGGGGTACATATCTTATCACTTTAGGATTTTAAACATTTTCAATAATATAAAATCATTAGACAAATATAAATTCTTTAGTAAATATTTAATAATTATTCTTGTATATCAACTAGTAATTCTACAAAATCATTTTGTCCTTATTTAAATACTTTAAATTAATTAATAAAATTAAGTTAAAATATAATGATTTTCTACCCTTCAAAACTTTTTTATAGTCATTGTAAATTTATTTTATTAAAGATTTATCATGAAAATTATAACAATATTACTCAAGATTCTAACATATTTATTATAATACATGTCAAACAAAATGATAGATATATTACGCTGCTTCAAACCTTTCATCTCATTCAGAAAATTCATAAATTGATTTATTCAAGCAATTTTGTCAAATAAATCACATTTATATTTGAAAACCTAAACCTTTAAATTATGTTAGGATTAATGAGACATCAATAACAATTACATCCAAATATATCCAATATCAAGGGGGGGGAAAAAGCGTAAAAAAGAGAACACATGACACAAGATTTAATGTCACCCACCCAATCGCTAGACTATGTCCACCAACATCAAGTCCAATATTCTTATTATCCATTGATTCCAACATGTTTATAATCGGAAATCCCTTAAAACTCAATATTGTTGCAAAAATCTATACTATCTAATCATAATATCAAAATCCCTAATCCTAAGCCATTTTATACAAGAATTTTTTCTTTAGGATTAGAGTCAATAACAACTTGCCGAACCAACAAATAGCCAAAATATAGCCTCGAACCTTTACAAAGATACATGGAAAGTGAATAGTACTTCCATGATTAGTCACCACAAGCCAATACTTTCCCACTTGGGGACTGATCAAGCTCCAAACAAAACAATAATCTCCCACTTAAAAACTGATCTTGTAGCAATAGCACTACCACATGAGACTCCTACTAGATTGAATCTCCATAGACTCAATTGTTCCTTTATGCATTTTAGTCTAGAAGATCAACCAAAGTTGAAGAGGAGTTCAGCTTCACCTTTGTTACCACCTTTGTAAATATATTTGTTGTTGGGAAATACAATTAGAATAATTGTAACTATATCAACCAAGTGATAGTTATGGATGAGCAAGATGAACAAGAAAACTTAGTAGCAGCTAAGTACAGTGAAGACCAAGCGAGTTAGTGTAAGTCGGGTGAGACAAAACTATAAAGGTCAAGGTACACAGTGTGGATTGAACAAAAGAACATAGTGATGACTAAGTGTCAACAAAATAATAATTTGTAAATGAATCGATTTTGAGGCCAACATAGTCAAATTTTTGGATTGGTCAAAACATGTAAATAATAAGGATTAATGAGCTGGTGTATTTAATGAACAAATTGAGTTTGTTATGTAATCAAAGGAAAGGATTTAAAGAGAAGTTTTTAGCAGTATCAAGAAAGGAGTAGAATGATAAAACAATGATTGGATTTATTGAACTTGATTGAACCTAATCAAACCCTAAGATCTATAGTGATGTTTAAGTAGCAAAAGATCCAAGTTGTTATAATATTTAGAATAACTCAAACAGGGTGTGAATTTGTTATCGTCATATTCAAATTTACCAATTCAACTTTCACTAACTTCAAACAACATATACGAACTCATAAAATCACTCAATCCATACAACAACTCATCAGAAAAAGTAACATTTTTTTCACTACTTAACTCTTTGTTCATTATATGCTGACTAACAGTAAATAAAATAATAGTAAATCACATGCATCACAAGATAGAAAAGGGTCTTAGATGAAGCCAACCTTAACTATTTTTTTCCCTTGGTGAGTGTTTGAGTTATGACCATGTTGGGTTTGTGAGAATGGCCTACTAGATCCTTGGAAAGAGGTATGTTGCACCATTATGCTGTTATATCTATTTGGAGGGTAAGTTTTTTATTTTTTACTACTACTATTCCCCCATTTTGAGACATTTTAGGATTTTTTTTATCTCATTTCATTCCCCTACCTTAGTTTGCACTCTATGGAAGAAAACATAATAAAAGTTGGGAAGAAGAGAAAGGATGGAAATCCTAACAATGACCTTCATGAGGCTTTTATGCTTAAAGTATATATCTTCCACAAATCTCTTTGGCTACCCCAACCTATCAATGTCTAGATTGTTTTAGACCTAACCCAACTATTTCCACCTCGACCCCCTACGTCTCTATTAAGATTGTTTCAACTATGGAAACTAAATGCCTTAAGGACTCCCAACCCCAATTGTTTAAGAAAATTAGAGTGGAGAAGGATATTCATATTGTGGACTTTGATCTAGAGATGGAAAGGGGAAGAAGGAGGTTGTTAGCATGAATTTGGGTTGAAATTTTATTTTATATTTACCTCTATACAAACATCAGTAGCAGTATTTTGCTAGAACTATATTGTTTTCTTATTCCTATATGACTTGTATAGATTGGTGGAGTAGATTAGGATCCATGGGGATGTATATAATTTCAATAGTTTTTAGTGTTAATAAGTAGTTTTCTTTCAATTTACTAGTGTACAGAGTTAGGAGTTTTTGTGTGTCTCTGGTTTTTAAAGTACAGTCACATTGTTATTTGGTAAGAAATGGCTCTAACCTAAGCACCCACAAATGGAAATGGCTAAAACCATGGGGGAAGAAGGGTTATATTCTATACATATTGTTTTTCTTCTTCTTTTTTTTTTTGTAACCAGTTCCTTGGATCAAATGGAAAGCCCTATGGAGAACTGTTGAGAATAGGTGAGCCAAGACAAGGGCAATAGTGCTTTGGCACATGCACCCATTTCCTTGTGGAAAAGGATGAATAATGTTTTTGGATGCCCTAAATAATCCCTTGAAAGGAATCAGTGGTAGAAGGAGTATAAACAAATATTGGAGACCATTTTGGCAATTGTTTATGCTCACTGGTCTAGAGGCCTAATTAATAAGCTTAAACCTAGGGCTTGGTTGAAACTAGGGTTATGGGTGCAACTAGAAGTTAAGATTTTGGAATCTCATAGTGTTCACAAGTACCTTAAAAATTTCAAAGGTTTGGCATGGGGTCATTTGGATAATTTTGGATTTCTAACACAAAACAGTGAAATCTGGTGTAATAGGCATTTAGGCAATTAGATCTCCTAGTGAGTTTGAGACCAATTGTATTGGTGAAGGGTCCACAAGTGTAGATAAAGTTTTAGAGTCACTCTAAATGGTTAAGAAGGCTAATAAGTGTCTAAGTTAATGTGTGGAAATATCCTATGTAGAAGATTGGCATTCTAGGAGGGAAGACTAACAGAGAGGGTTAAGTATTTGAACAACTAGTTGGACTAGTTCAGCCTTGTAATCTTGGAATCTTTCAAAGATCAACTATACCTTTGAGCAGAAGTTGATCCCAAGGATGTAGGAAATCCTAACAAGACTGACCATTGGATGGAAATTTGGGTTGAAACTATTATTTTTTGTACCTTTGTATGGACATCTGTGTTAGCATTTTGCTAGAAATGTATTTTTTTTATTGTTGTATGACTTGTACAGATTGGTGGAGTAGGCTAGGATCCATGGGAATGCAGATAATTTCAATAGTTTTTTGTGTTAATAAGTAGTTTTCTTTCAAAATAATAGTGTACAGAGTTAGGAGTTTTTTTAGGCCTTTGGTTTTAAAAGGACGATCAGTGTTGTTTGGTAAGAAATGATTCTAACCTAAGAATCCATTGGTGGAAATGGCTTAAACAATGGGTAAAATAGGGTTAGATTCTTTACATAGTTTTTCTTTTCTTTTCTTTTCTTTTGCAACCAATTCCTTGGATGAAATGGAAAGCCCTATGGCTAACTATTGAGCTAGGATAGGGGCAGTAGTGCTTTGGCATGTGTGCCCATAGCCTTATGGAAAAGCATGAATATTTTTTTTGGAAGCCCTAGATAATCCCTTGATAGAACTCACAGGTGGAAGGAATATAAACAAAGATTGGAGAACATTTTGGCAATTGTTTATGCTCACTAGTCTAGAGGCCTAATAAATAGGCTTAAAACTAGGGGCTAACTAAAACTATGGTTATGGGTGCAGAAGTTAATATTTTGAAAGGTGAGCTAGGATAGGGGCAGTAGTGCTTTGGCATGTGTGCCCATAGCCTTATGGAAAAGCATGAATATTTTTTTTGGAAGCCCTAGATAATCCCTTGATAGGACTCAGAGGTGGAAGGAATAGAAACAAAGATTGGAGAACATTTTGGCAATTGTTTATGCTCACTGGTCTAGAGGCCTAATAAATAGGCTTAAAACTAGGGACTAACTAAAACTATGGTTATGGGTCCAGAAGTTAATATTTTGGAATGTGATAGTGTTCACAAGTAACTTATAATTTCTCAAGCTTTTGTATAGGGTCATATGGAGAATTTGGGAGTTTTAACATGAAATAGTGAAAACATGCCTAATAGGCATTTGGGCAATTAGGTCTCCTTGTGAATTTTAGACCAATTGGATTGGCAAAGGGTAGAGAAGTGTGGATAAAGGTTTAAAGTGAATCTAGATGCTTAAGAAGGCTAATAAATTTCTAAGGGAATGTGTGGAAAGATCCTAGGCAGAGGATTGACATTCTAGGAGGGAAGACTAACGAAGAGGGTAAGGTATTTGAGGAACTTGTTGGACTAGTTCAGCCTTACAATCTTAGAATCTTTCAAACATCAATTAAACCTTGGAGGAGAAGTTGATCCAAAGGATCTAAGAGATCCTAAAAAGACTAAACATTAGATGGAAATTTGGATTGCAATTATTGTTTTTGTACTTCTATACGGACATCTGTGGCAGTATTTTGCTAGAACTATACTATTTTCTTGTTTGTGTACAACTTGTATAGATTGGTGCAGTAGGTCAAGATCCATGGGAATGTAGATAATTCAAATAAGTTTTAGTGTTAATAAGTAGTTTTCTTTCAAGTTACTAGTGTATAGACTTAGGAGTTTTTGTAGGTATCTAGTTTTTAAAGGATAGTCACAATGTTGTTTGACGAGAAATGGCTCTAACCTAATAAACATCGGTGGAAATGGTTGAAATCGTGAGGGAAGTAGGGTTAGAGTATGTACATAGTTTTTTTGTTCTTTTTTTTTATTTTTTCAACCATTTCCTTAGATCAAATGGAAATCCCTATGGCTAACAATTGAGAACATGTGAGCTAGGACAGGGGCAACAATGCTTTGGCACATGTGCCCATAGCCTCATGGAAATGGATGAATAGTGTTTTTGGAAGCCCTAGATAATCCCTTGATAAGATTTAGTTTTTGGAGTAGAAACAAAGATTGGATACCATTTTGGAAATTGTTTATGCTTGCTGGTCTAGAGGCCTAATTAATAGGCTTAAAACTAGATCCTGGTTGAAACTAAGGTTTTTGGTGGAACCAAAAGTTAAGATTTTGGAATTTTATAATGTTCAAAAGTACCTTAAATATTATCAAGGTTTTGTATGGGTTCATTTGTAGAATTTGGGATTTTTAACACCAAATAATGAAATCAGGCCTAATAGGCATTTGAGCAATTAGGTCTTGTAGTGAATTGGAGACCAATTGAATTGGTAAAGGGTCCAGAAGGGTGGATAAAGGTTTAGAGTGACTCTAGATGTTTAAGAAGGCTAATAGGTGTCGAAGGGAATGTGTGGAATCATCCTAGGCAGAAGATTGGCATTCTAAGAGGGAAGACTAACATAGAGAGTTAGGTATTTGAGGAACTAGTTGGACTAGTTTAGCTTTGCAATCTTAGAATCCTTCAAAGATCCACTATACATAAAGGTTCAGAGTGACTCTAGAGGGTTAAGAAGCCTAATAAGTGTTTAAGGGAATGTGTGGAAACATCCTAGGATGAAGATTGGCATTCTAGGAAGGAAGACTAGGAAGGGTAACTAGAAGGAATACCTCATCAAGTGGCAAGGACTTCCTAATTCTAAGGCTACTTGGATGATAGAGGGAAACATTCTAAAACATGGGGTCGCCATTGAAGACCTCTTAACTCAAGTGACTTGATTTTTTGTCCCAGGGGAGTATGGTGTAGGACATCTCCCCTTTTCATGCTTTTATGTGTTTTTTGAGTTGGTTTAGTTGTTTGTGGGTGTTCTTGAATAAATTACAATGGGTTGGATGTAAGATTGGTCAACCATATGTTTGTAAGAGCCTATAGTGCTCACTAGGTGACAAGTTCCTAATAGTTGCTATTTTGGCTTAGAATAGTGAAACATTTCTATTTTAGTGTAGGATGGGTTTAAGGAGTTTTTTAGGACCCTATATATATTATCAAGGGTCAAGGTTCAACCACTCAAACATAAATTTGTCAAAATGGGCCAAAATGTTCATTATGCACAAAGTTGCTAGCAATTTTGAAAAGTTTCTCAAGCAACTTTGACAACTTTTGCAAGAATGGAGCAATTTCTAGTTAGATTAGTTATAACCACCCATGATTGGGAGATAAGAATTGATTCAATGCTCAAAGAAGGTTAATGAAAATTTGGGTTGTAATTACTATTTTTTGCACCTCTGTACGGACAATTGTAGCAGTATTTTGCTCGAATTCTAGTGTTTTCTTGTTGTAAATGGCTTGTATAGATTGGAGGAGTCGATTAGGATCCATGGGAATGTAGATAATTTCAATATTATTTCTTGTCAATAAGTACTTTTCTTTCAAGTTACTAGTGTACAAAGTTAGGATTTTTTTTAGGTCTCAGGTTTTCAAAGGACAGTCATAATGTTGTTTAGTAAGAAATGACTCTAACCACCAATGTAAATGGATGAAACCATTGGGGAAGTGGGGTTAGAGTCTATACATAGTGCTCTTTTTCATGTTTGTGTTTTCTCTACATGTTCCTTGGATCAAATGGAAAGCCCTATGACTGACTGTTGAGAACAAGTGAGCCAAGACAAAGGAAACAATGGTTTGGCACATGCACCCATAGCCTTGTGGAAAAGGATGAATAGTTTTTTTTGAATCACTAGATAACCCCTTGAAAGGATTTAGTGGTGTAAGGAGTAGAAACAAATATTGGAGACCATTTTGGCAAGTGTTTATGCTCATTGGTCTAGAGGCCTAATTAATAGTCTTAAAACTAGGGCCTGGCTAAAACTAGGGTCATGGGTGCAACTTGAAGTTAAGATTTTGGAATCTGATAGTGTTCACAAGTGCCTTAAATATTTTCAAGATTTTTTATGGGGTCATTTTGAGAATTTGGGAGTTTTAACACCAAACAATGAAATTAGGCCTAATAGGCATTTGGGCACTTAGATCTCCTAGTAAATTTTATACCAATTAGATTGGTGAAGGGTCCAGAAGTGTGCATAAAGGTTTAGAGTGACTATAGATGGTTAAGAAGGCTAATAAATTTCTAAGGGAATTTTTGGAAATGTCCTAGGTAGAATATTGATATTCTACGAGGGAAGACTAACAAAGAGGGTTAGGTATTTGAGGAACTCGTTGGACTAGTTTAGTCTTGCAATCTTGGAATCTTTCAAAGATCAATTATACCTTTGAGGTGAACTTGATCCCATGGATCTAGAAGATCCTAACAATAATAACTATTGGATGGTTAGAGAAAACAAGGGAGCATTTGGGAGAGAAGAAAGCCTAAGATACCAAATCCTCTGCATCATCTGGGTAATAGATTTATCATGTCATCGTTTGAGGTTTTTTGTGATCGTTTAAATTGACAGAAAGATAATCTCTCTTATTTTGTTTCTCTCATAGGCTCACAGACTTATGCATTGGTATCTTGACCATCTTCAAGGATGAAGGAGAAGACACATAAATCTCATTCTACAGAATATCAGATTGATTCTAGCACTCATAGTTGATCGGGGCCATCTCCTCCTCAGGGGGGTAAATCAAAACTAGAAAGATGAAAGTGTGCTTATTTTAATAAGCCTAATCATTATGAGTGTTATTGCTATGAGAAGAAGCTAGATGGCTATGCCAAATAGGTTTTAGATTTGACAACTCTCCTTTAGAAGCGCAAAATTGATATTCCTTCTACTTCTCACAGTTCTTCTTCTTCATCATCATTTCAGTCAGATGGTAAAGATATAGGAAAGGGTTGTGCACTATGTGCAACTACTATTCCTCATTCTTCTAGATGGTTATTGGATTTAGGTGCTTCACACCATATGGCATCTTCTCAGGATTTGTTCTCTTCTTTTGAGGCTTCTCCTACTCCACACATTTTGATGGAGAACAACATTGTTATGTTTGTATATGGGAAAGGTTCTACTAACATTGATGATGATACATTTCATGATGTACTTTTTGTTCCATCTTTTTCCTCTAACCTTCTCTGTAAATTTATCAGATTACACACCGTGGTATAGGAAAGATAGTTGTGTTTGCACAAGATTTAGTGCATATAAGAGATAGTGAGACAAGTAATATTATTGCTATAGGGAGTTTTGATCATACTTCCATCCTATATTCCTTCTCACATTTTGGTCCACCATCTCCACTATTGGAGACTCACTCTCTTTTTTCACGAGCATCTATTGAGGTGAAGTCAGGTTGCTTGAACTTATGTGTTGTTTCTAAGACTAGTGTTGTGACTTGTACACTTCCACATCCTATTTATATTCTATCTCTTGCACATGATTACTCTTCAACATCTCCTACTATTGTAGCTCCATTCATCGAGCCAGATACTACAATTGTTGAGGATATACCATAGGACACACATCTCCCCTCAGATGACAGATTTATCACACCTATTATCCCACCTCCATTAGAGATTCTATTTTAGGATTCTCATGCCTTCTCCTTTGAGCATCAAATAGGACTTCTGGCTACACCTTATATACATTAATTTTATCATTCTTGTCTGTTGGAGTTGAGGAAAGCCAACTCTGAAGATGCCCAAGATCACCTGCATGCGAGAACCTGTCAAAGAGAAGCCAAGAAGAGGAAGAGCATGGAGCAAGGGAAAAACCCTAAACGGACATGAGAGACAATATGTGCAAACACAAGAAGAAAATGTATTTACAATATGCACAATGTTATGAAAATACAATGAGAGAGAGGTTGGTTATAAAGACCTCATGGAAGCTTGTAGAACAAGCTGGAAGGTGGTAGAAGATAAGGATGACAACTCAACACATATCCACAAAAGGTGGAACATGCTAGAAGGGAACAAACTCTCGTGTTGTCAACAACTAACCTCTACATGCATTAAATACAAAATATTATATAAATGCATTTACCTAAGTAAGATTAATTAAATAGAATAAATAATTAATAAATTAATTATTTACTCTAACATTGTCCACTTCCTTTGTTTCCTTCAGATTGGAGCCAAATTAGCATGTTCATCGATATACGAGTTCTACCATTTTGGGGGTCTACAGAGTCTCAAGCTTCTATCATGGAGGCTTTTATCGTACTTATGGTCTTGAGAGATTCCCTTGAGATGTTTCAATTGTGCATTCTCTTCTATCTCTTTTGGGAGTAGGATTTTCCCCATTGGATTTTCTCTATTTCTTCATTTCTTAGAGATTTGATTTTGATTAGGTACCTTATCAGGCCTTTTTTTCAAGAACCAAGTTTGTTTTTCACATTGCATTGTAGTTACCTTGCTCTTTCTACATTACTTTTAGCTGCATTATTTATCATCTTAAGGAGGGTGTTAGAGAAAAAGGGTAATTCAATGTAACTTATTAAATTAACTTTTCTCCATTCTTAAGATTCCACTTTAAGCACCTTGCATTTTCATTTAATAATTAATTAGTAATTATTAAATCAAATTTACCTCTCAGGGCTTCCCTTCTAGGGTTTTTGATCTCTTTCATTAGGATTGATCAGTTGTAATTTCATTCATTTTGTTTTGCATAAAAAATACAATTTTCTTATTTGTTGAGAAAACCTCTCTCTCTCTCTCTCTCTCTCTCTCTCTCTCTCTCCTTTTTTTCTTCCTTGTAACAGGTTATTTCCATGATATCTAGGGTTTGTGGATTTGTTCATCATCAAATCTTACAAACATAGCTCAAAGTGATACTTAAATTACATGGGCTAAGAAAGAGCTTGGAGCCTCACTTGGTCAAGGTCTTCTTCTTTTTTAGAAGATATTCTTAAAATGTGTATTTGATTTATGTTACCACTATTTTTTTTTGTGTAAGGCTTAAAGTGGATCCCTTGACTATCATCAATTTAGAGATTTGGATTGTACATTTAAAGGAACAATGTAATTAGGGAGGGAATGTTGACATAGCTAGTTAATGTTGGCATAAAAGTAAATATTAATTTTTTTATTTCACTATTATTGTACTTATGTAATTGCTCAAATGTAGTTACATCAATTATATTTTTGTATATGTAAATTTCAAATGTTTGAAATGGATCATTGAATTAGTTGAGTCTACACCATTTTCTATCCATTTTTTTAAATGAAAAAGCATTAAACATTTTTCTCTAACATAAGATGTTGACTAAGAAGCTCTCAAGACCTCTATATAATGAGGCATCATGTATTCAAGGTGTTTATACGAAGTTATGTTCAAGTGATGATGAGTATGAATTAATGAATGATATAGCATTTAGGATATATATTTGTAATACTTTGAATTCAAATTAAATAAATGATGGTGTCATAACACGAGTATTTTTTATTAATGTGTTAGTAATATGTGAGTTTGATTCTTCTTTACACATTCAATGAATTGTGGTAGAACTAGACTAAGAATCTAAAAAGTTTATGACTTATGCATCCCCTTCTACCTTAAATATTATATTTAGTAAAAATAACAATTACATAACTTGCAACCAATAAAATTATATATATATATATATATATATACAGAGAGAGAGAGAGAGAGAGAGAGAGAGAGAGAGATGTGTAAACTAGACAATATTATCATAATTATTACTTTAAAAAGATTCATATTTAGTAAAAGAACTAAAAGAGAATGATAAATGTTTAAAAACTAAATTTTACTTCAAACTTTTATCGTACCTTGCCATTATCATTACATAGAAAAATATAAAAGAATTTACATTGGATAATTGCATAATAAATCAAAATTCAGGAAATGTATACCATTACAAATGAAAAGATTTATGTTAGATAAATTCAGTTTTAACAGATGTTATATAAAAAGACAAGTTAAAGAAAGGTACCCTTAACACAAGAATTTATGACATACCATTTCATATGAGAAGATTTACATTGGATAAGTGGAACAATAACAGATAGTATCAAAAATGAAGTACACAAGAATTTATAACATAGCGAAGAAGATTTACATCGGTCAAGTCCAAGAGCACACCTCAGAGAACTGAAATAAAACAAAACAAACTGATTGCATAACAAAGCCATCTACACCTAAAACCAAACAATTTATGCCTTGTGGGCCCCGATATATTTGCAGATGGCATTGACGGCAACCAGAACGTACACAGTGGCTGTCAAAAATACAAACAAGAAGAAAAGACTTAACTGAACTGAGCAAATGGCAATTCCATGGGTATCTGGGTTTCCCTCTGATTTTAATCGCTCTTCCTCTCCAATTTTTTGATAGACGATGTAAGAGACCAGTCCAAAAATGATAGAAAAAACGAACAAACATATCGTAACAGCCGACAAATTGGTGACGCTATGCCAATGAGTGAAATAGAGCCCAAAAAATGGGAGGGAAAGCCCAAAGAGTATTAATCCGCAAGTGATATACTTCCACTTCTCATCTTTTATCTGTGTCTCATGAGAAGTTGGTCCGTTCGTAGTGGCAGGATGAGGAGTATGACCTGCTTCAATGTCGCCGCCATTTTCTTCTTCTTCTTCAAATGTTTTGTCCAGAGCATCTGCTTTACATGTGTACAATATTATATTGTGAGCTTCGGAAATCCTCTATAATAATATAGTTTTGTTAATACTAAACTGTTTTCATATAGTTTCCTATGTATAATTGAAGTTCAAGAAAAACAAATGAAATTTTTTTTCACAAGGATCAACAGTACGTACCCTCTTTCATAGCCGAAGTCAGTTCTTGTTCCATTGTTATAGTTGCAGGACTCCCTTCAGCAGCCATAGGAACAGCAAATTGTGCAAATTGATCGGAAAATATATTAACTTCAACCTGAATACCATTTCATTAATAAACACATGATCAGTACAGCATTAGGTATAATTCAGGTATTAAATGGGTAACATGGAAGAATAAATTAACTGCTATATGCTTTGAAACACATGGTCTGGTCATGAATTTGCAATATTTGGTCAGAGGTTTCAATTGATTCAGAAGATGCTCTTAAATACATGATCGTACAAGGGTGTGGAGGTTAATGATTGGAGATATGAACAGGTAGATTGCATCGTGTAATCTACTCAAAATGAAGAGGTCTGTGAATCAATCAAATCCTACGCCAGAAAGAGAAAAATAAAAAGACCAGAAACGCTTTAAAAGTCTGAAATTTGACAAGAGAAGGGAAAGGAAAATGCAGACCTTCCAGAGAGACGTTTGTCGTGTTTGTTGATGATTCTGCAATGCTGTATGAATCAATTCATGGCATCCAAAAGATTTACAAGTACCAAAACACATAAATGAAGCAGGTTCTAAACTTACAAGTATCATTTTTGTTCTCTGTAACTGCTTCATTTATGTGTTTTTGGTACAAAACGTGTAAGTTTAGAACTCTCTCTTTGTTATCAGAAATTTCAATTCAGGGACCTTTTTGGTCGTAATGTCAAACACTTCTAGAAGATGGACCCCAGAGAATCCCACAGAACTTCGCAACTCCTTAGGAAGGATTTGTCGATATAATCAGGTTAGTACAATCAAATATTTTTATATAATAGTTGATTTTCTGTACAAAGATTATAAAGTTGCTTTGCTTTGCTTTTTCTTTACAAAGATTATATAATATTTTTACAAACAGCTTTTCATGCAATGACAGCTGAGACTCTGCATATTCTTTGTTCACTATTACAAATAAGTATAAACTGTCCTTTATACAGAAAACGCCCATTCCAAAATATTCTTCACAAGTGACCCATTCATTAGTTCTCATGCATGAATCTTGCTATCTCAAGGATCCGGCAGTTCTATTTGCCAAAATGGATTAAAATGCTACGGTGATGGTGCAATGTGTGTGTATGGATGAAGTGTAAACTTATGATTGATTACTTCACTATTGAATTCTATCTTCCAAAATAATTGATCAAAATGTCAATTTTGAATGAAACAAACAAATGAGCATATTCTTTGAACAAAACTAATTGATAAAAAAGTTAGAATTTAAAAAGTATATTTATAACTTTAGAATAGTCTCAAGAACAATGGAATATTTCCTTTATTCATTATGTAAAAGAAAAGAGAAACACAAATTAATAGATAGATAACATATAGATATCATCTTTTAACATAAAGAAGAATCACCTTGAATATAATAATAATAATATATCTAAAGAAGAATCACGTTGAATATAATAATAATAATATATCTATCATTATTCATTAGTAATAAATACTTGATTCTTATCTAGCTCAAAGGAGACACTTGAGTAAACATAATACTATTAACATTTTTCATGATGAAATCATCAAATTCAACTTAAAAATAATTTTTTTTTTAAATTTTTAAATATTTTATTGTACTAATGTATGAACAAATAATAATAGTTGCTTTTCTTTACAAAGATTATAATCACAAAGATGGCCACGTGTATGTAGCGACAACAGTGACGGGTATTTCGATTAGTTGAATGTGACAGTTTTATGGTATTTATTAATTAAATAACAAATTAAAAATTTGCTGAAATTTTTAATTTAGTAAATAGAACAATTTATCTTATCAGATAAATTTGATTGATCAGTGTGCAAGCTAGGGGTACATATCTTATGACTTTAGGATTTAAAACTTTTTCAATAATATAAATTCTTTATTATTAGACAAATATAAAATCTTTACTAAATATTTAATAATAATTTTTGTATATGAACTAGTAATTCTACAAAACTATTTTTTTCCAATTTAAATACTTTAAAATAATTAATTAAACTAATTTATAATATAATAATTTTTTACTCTCCAAAAAAAAATTATAGTCATTGTGACTTTTTTTTAAAAAAAAATTCTCATACAAATTATTATAATATTACTCAAGATTCTAATATTTTTATTATAATACATGTCAAACAAAATTATAGATATATTATGTTGCTTCAAACTTTTCATCTCATTCATAAAATTCATAAATTGATTTATTCAAATAAATTTGTAAAATAAATCACATTTATATTTGGAGACTTAAACCTTATACCTTATGTTAGGATTAATGAGACATAAATAACAATTACATGCAAATATATCCAATATCTGAAAAAAAAAAAAAAAAACATACAAAAGAGTACACATGAAACAAGATTTAATGTGGCCCACCCAATTGGTAGACTGCGTCCACCAACATTGAGTCCAATATTCTTATTATCCATTGATTCCAACCTATTTATAATCTGCAATCCCTTACAACTCAATACTACTACAAGAAGCTATACCATCTCATCATAATATCAAAATCCTTAACCCTAAGCCATTTTATATAAGAATTTTTTCTTTAGGGTTAGAGTCGGTTATAACAAGTTGACCCAACAAATAGCCAAAAATAGCCCCAAACCTTGACAAAGATACATGGAAAGTGTATAGTACTTCCATGATCAGTCACCACAAGCTAATAGTTTCCCACATGGGGATTGAACAAGCTCTACACAAAACAACAATCTCCCACTTAAAGTTTGATCTTGTAGCAATAACGCTACCACATGAGACTCCCTCTAGATCAAACCATTGTGGACTCAACTGTTCCTTTATGTAGTTCAGTCTAGAAGACCAACTAAAGCTGAAGAGGAGTTCAACTTCTCCCTTGTTACCACCTTTGTAAATATATTTGTTGTTGGAAACTACAATTAGAAAAATTGTAACTATATCAACCAAGTGATAGTTATAGACAAGCAATATAAATGCAAAAATGTAGTAGCAACTAAGCACAGTAAAGACCAAGTAAGTTAGTGTAAGTCAAGTGACACAAAACAATAGAGGTCAAGCTACATAGTGTTCATTGAGCAGAAGAACATAGTGATGACTGAGTTTCAACAAAATAATAATTTGTAAAATAATTGAGTTTGAGGCCGACATAGTTGAATTTTTGGATTGGTCAAAACACATAAATAATAAGGATTGATGAGCTAGTGTATTTAATGCACAAATTGACTTTGTTATCCAATCAAAGGAAATTTTTTAAAGAGAAGTTTTTTGAAGTATCAAGAAAGGAGTAGAAGGAAAAAACAATAGTTAGATTTATTGAACTTGATTGAACCTAATCAATCCCTAAGATCTACAATGATGTTTAAGTAGTGAAAGATTAAAGTTGTTAAAATATTTAGAATAACTCACAGGGTTGTGAATCAATTATCCTCATATCGAAATGAGCAAATTCAACTTTCACTAACTTCAAACAACATAAACAAACTCATAAAATCACTTAGTCCATACAACAACTCATCAATGACTTTACATTTTGTTTATTACTTAACCCTTTGTTCACTATATGCTAAATAACAATAAATTAAATAATAGTAAATAACATACATCACACATATAAATATCACACATTTAATCTATCCATTTAATCTATCCATTAAATGGATAGATTATTAATCCTTATTTCTTCTAATTCAATGATATTGAGATATGGCAATTAGCTATTTTACCAAACTCTAGACATCATGAATCAAGTATAGGCTAACATTTTCACACTTAGTTAACATAAATATAAAAGATTGATTGATTATAGTATTCTGCATTATGGAAAACATTCCATTTAGATTAACTCACAAGGATGGCCAGTGCTTTATCCATTGGGCCAAACTCACAGAGACAAAATACCTACCATAGGATCCTATCTATACACTTTTTGTAAAAAAATTATCTATATTCACTTCTAGATCTCATACTTATCATATCTTCACCCAAAACTATAATGTTCTTTCAATTTGCACTAAGCATTTACATAATCCATTAGATCATTAGAAAAAGCAAAATTAAATATAATTCATATTGAATTACAACTGAAACCCAATAAACTGTTGGATATAATTGATTAATTGTGTTATATCTTTGATGTACACAAATTTCATATCACTTTCATTTAGTGTATCTCGAGCTCACTCGGGTATGAAGATAGATTTCAGTGTCTACTGAGTGTTTATGTATTTTCCTAGTTCAGAAGCTAGTGTCTACCAAGTTCACTTGGGTGTTGAAGGAAAGTTTGTTGAAGATGAGTGTTAACTGAGCTCACTCAATTAATGAAGGAAAGTTGGATGGAACCAATGCTAACCAAGTTCACTCAATCACCAAAGAATTTTTGCAAGTTTCTAGTGTTAACCGAACTTTTATTGGTTAACATAGGAAATCATTTTTGAGTTAGTGTATACTGAGCAGGTTTGGCTAACGAAGCATTTTCTTGGTTTAGCATATTAAGCTTAATTGATTTATCTATTGGTTCTAGCTTACTAAGATGATGAATATTAATTATTCTAATTTGTATTTGAGCTAACTTGACAATGTGGATGATAAAAGTATAAGGCCAAGTTTTGAATGTCAAATAAATGAGTGTGTGGATTGAATTGAAGATTTGATAATGAGTAGAGGAAGTGAAGGATAAGCTAAATACCCTTGTGAAGCTAAAAAGATATATTCAATTAGGAAGGATCAAGTACAAGCTAGAATAGAGATCTATAATCAACAAATCAGTTACATTCAAATCAGTTCATCTCATTGTTACTCTCTATCCATTGTAGCAATGATTTAAATCTCTTAATAGAGTTAGCTTAACAACTATTTGTAAATCCTCTAGCAAGGTGGCAATTCTATTAAATTGTCTTAGGACCTCTGACAAGGCCACTCCTCATAGGGTGATTAAATCCTTTAATAGGGTCACACTTAACAAATTGTTTTGTAACCTTTAATAAGGTTGACTCCTAATAGGCCTCACTTAAGAAGAGTGATTTAACAATAACTAGTTGTAATTGGTGGTTTTCCCAAATTGGGTTTCCACATTAAATCTTGGTGTCAAATGTGTTCATGCTATTTAATTTTATGTGCTTGAAACTAAGTTAAAGTAAAGGTAATCAAAGATAAAATCTAAGGTGTATATGCTAATATTTACCAAGAAATCATAGTGTTTACCGAGTTACAACATTTCTTTGTTTGTTGAGCATCAACAATATTTAGTTTTTAGATTTTATTTTTGTACATACATCTAAGGGATCTGGGATTTATTTTAGTGGTAACTAATTCATCCCTCCCCTCTTAGTTACTCCTCTCATATTTCCAACAATTGGTATTAGAGCTTTTGGTGCTTGCAGAGAAGGTTTCAAGGACCTAAGCTAGAGATTAGGATGTCTTATAGAAAAGAAATTCCTAAGCTAGATAGAGATAATTTTGCAGCATGAAAAGGACTAATGAGACTACATCTAGATAGTATCAGTGATTCAGGTTGCAAATATCTTGATGCCAAATAAAAGACTCCCACTAGAACATTATCAATTGAAGATATTGCTGAAAAGAAGAACCATAACATCATGATGATTGATATTGCTTCTACTCTCAGTTATGTTGAATTTGATGAAATAAAATATTGTAAAACAACTCATGAAATGTGGACCAAACTAAAAGATATCTATGGAGTAGATGACAATGTAAAAAGAGCCAAAGTAGAAAGCCTTAGAGCATAATTTGATCAAATCAGAATGAAAGAAGATGAAAACATTGCAAAATATGTGGAAAGAATCTAGGCCAATGTAAGTGCAATCAAAGCATCTAGAGGAGACATTAAGGAGGAATCTATTGTAAGTAAAGTACTCAAAACTCTTCTTCCTATTTATGCAATTAGACTGTCTTCTATTTATGAGATGAGATGTGATCCAAATTGAAAAATGTCATTGGATGGTCTAGTTGGAAGATTGACAACTTTTGAATTAGATAACTATGATAACTATGTTAAAAAGTCAAAATCTAGTCAATCAGGAAATGAAGAAGATGGAACATTAGAAGAAAGTTTAGCAAGTGATCTTGAAGTTATTGAAGCCCTACTTGCACGAAAATATTCCAAAGCCAGAGGAAAGTACAAAGGTAAAATTCCTCTGATCTACTTTTCTTGTGAAGAAGTTGGTCACATTGTTGCAAGCTGTCCAAATAGAGAAAACAACGATGAAGAGAAAAGTAATAAGTACAAAGGCAAGAAGGATTTCAAGAACTACAAGAAAACACAAGGACAACTTATGTAAGAAATCTTGTTTTAGGGCTAAAAATTTTGATAATAGTGAAGATGGAATGGTATATATTGTTGTAAAGGATGAATCTGATGATGAACAAGATAAGATGACACTTATCTCTCATGTTAGAAAAAATGATACATGGATTATTGATAGTGGCTACTCACATCATATGACTCAAGATAAAACAAAATTTGAGAATATGGAACCTTATGATGGAGGTAGTGTGAGATTTAGAAATAATGAACCTTGTTGCATAAAAGGTAAAGGACATATCTCATTAACCAATGAACTTGTATGTGACAATGCTTATTGGGTTGAAGGATTGAAGCATAATCTGCTAAGTGTGGCATAGGTAAATAACATTGGATTCAAGGTAGAATTCATAAGAGGCAAGCCAAACTATTGGATGGAAAAAGAAATCTGGTTGGATCTAGCAAACAAACAAAAGGTAACCAATTTTATCTTGATCTTAGTGAAAGTTCATGTTTTATTGCTCAAGTAGAATAAAGTTAGTTATGGAAAAAAAGACTATGTCATGTAAACTTTGATAATTTGGTTGATATTAGAAAACATAAGAGAGTAAGAGGTCTTCCTAATTTGAAAAAACCTAACATGGGTCTATGCAAGAATTACCAAATTGGTAAGATGGGAAAGACTACTTTCAAAAGAAAAAACTATCAATCTGAAGAAGTCTCACAGATTGTTCATACTAACTTATGTGGTCCTATTGGAAAGAAAGTTACAATGGAGAAAAGTTTTTCATTCTTTTTTTTTATGATTATTCTAGATTGATGACTGTAATGTACCTAAAAGAAAAATCTAAATCCTTTCAAAAGTTCAAGTGACATCTAGCAAGAGTAGAAAATAAAATTAGAAAGAAATTAAAATGTTTGAGATGAGACAGAGGTGGTGAATTCATCTCCAATGAATTCAATAATTTTTGCATTGAAAGAGGAATCAAAAGATAGGTATCAACCCTTGGTACACGTCAGAAGGATGGTATAGCTGAAAGAAGAAATAGATCCATCATGGATTGTGCAAGAACATTGATGATTGAAAAGAATTTTGCTATCAAATACTAGAAGGAAGCTATCAACACTGTAGTTCATACCTTGAACAGAGTATAGTTGAAGAAAGACTCAAAACAAACTCCTTATGAACAATGGTATGGCTACAAACATAATGTAAGTTACCTGAAAGTATTTGGCAGAAAATTTTATATCTTCAAAGAATCTAGAAAAGGTAAAATTGATGTAAAATGTGATGAAGGCATATTCTAAGGATATTCCTATAAAAGTAAAGCATACAAATGTTTGAATCTATGTACTCATAAAATCATAGAAAGTGCACATGTTAGAATTGATGAGTTTGCATAAAGGAGTGAAGAAGAAAGAAGCAAAGAGCTAGAGGATTACAAAATATTCATTTACTATGAACCTAATACTTTGCCAAACACATCTGAAGGAAATGAGGCTTTACCTCCCAAGTCCCCAAAATCCCCAAAAGCTACTAAGTTGCATATAGTGCAACATCAGTCATAGCTAGAGGCTACTAAGCTAGTTCAAACTGAGTCTAATGGACTTAAGTCACAGACAGTGAGGCCCAAGCTTAACATTGAAGTTCATGATGAAATCTGAAAAAATCATTCATTATCCAAAGTTCCTATGTTAGTAAGATATGTTACAAGACATCATGCACCTAATCAGATCATTGGAGACAAATTTGATGGAACAATGACAACAAGTAAATTAAAAGGTACATGTTTACTTGCTGAATTTGAACCTAGAAATGTTAAAGATGCATTTAATAATGAAAGTTGGGTTGAGGCAATGAATGAAGAAATAGAACAAATTGAGAAGAACAAAACTTTGACCCTTGTTCCTAGAACCAAGGATAAAAATGTAATTGGCACAAAATGGGTGTTGAAAAATAAGCTAAATGAAGATGGAGAAGTTTCAAAAAACAAAGGAAGATTAGTATGTAAAGTTTATTCTCGAGAAGAAGGTATTGATTATAGTGAAAAAAAAATTCCTATTGTAAGATTAGAAGGTATTAGAACTTTCCTAGCATATGCAGCACATAGAGGATTTAAAGTATATTAGATGAATGTTAAATCTACATTCTTGAATGGAATTCTTGATGAGGAAGTTTACATTGAGCAACCAGAAGGTTTTGTAGATCCTAGCAAGACAAACATGATTTGTAAACTACACAAAGTATTATATGGTTTCAAGCAAGCTCCTAGTGCTTGGTATGAAAGACTACATAATTATTTGGTATAGATTGGTTTTCAAAGAACAAATGATAATAGTAGCTTGTATATCAAAGAAGGATCAAACCAGAAGATTGTGTTGGAAGAAATATTTGTTGATGATACTTTATTCATAGGAAATGATGACATATGCAAGGCACTCTCAAAAGAAATGAGTAAAGAATTTGAAATGTCTATGTTTGGTGAGATAAAATTCTTTACTGGGTTGTAGATATAGCAGAACAAAAATGGTATCTACATCACTCAATCTAAATATATCAAGGAGATACTGAAGAAATTTGGAATGGAAGATTCAAAACCTATTGGAACTCCTATGTGTATTAGACATAAGCTTTCCAAAAATGATGATTCCAAGGCAGTAGATCAAACCACATACATATCAATGATTGGAAAACTACAATATGTAGTGCATACAAGGCCTGATATTGCATTAGCAGTTAGAATGGTAGCAAGATTCTCAACAAATTCGAAAGAAAATCACATGATGGAAATTAAGAGAATCATCTCAAAGGTACTAAAGAGTATGGCTTATGGTACAAAATTGGAGGTAATTTGGACTTGAAGGTGTTTACTGATGTTGATTGGGTAGGAACTATTGATGATAGAAAGAGCACTACTGGTAGAGCATTCTTTCTTGGTAAAAGACAAGTGTCTTGGACAAGCATGAAGCAAAATTGTACATCTCAATCCATAGCAGAGGCAGAATATGTGCTAGCAGTAGCTAATTATTCAAACATTGTTTGGTTCAAAAAATTATTGGTAGGTATGAAGATAGAAATCAAGGATCCAGTTGTCATATACTATGATAACAACAATGCAATCAATATATCAAAGAAACTAGTGATGGATTCCAAAACTAAGCACATTGCTATAAAATATCACTTCTTAAGAGAATTAGTGCAAGATAAAGAAGTCAGATTGGAATATGTTAATACAAAAGAATATATTGTAGACATATTCACCAAGCCATTACCTAAAGATGCATTCATGTATCTAAGGGGTAAGCTAGGGGTCACTCCCCTATCTGAAGCTCACTAAATGAAGTTTAGTGATGCATCAACCAGAAAATGTTGAAGATCAATCAAGTGATGCAGAATTGGCAAGGACACATTGCAAATGAATCAATGCTTGAGGTTATTAATAGAGTTTTTGCCTTTGGCATGTGTTTTCAAGGAGGGAGAAGTTTACTATCAGATCTCATAAGAAATTTCTCTAAGAGGGAGAAGTTTGCAATAAGAAAGAGAAGTCATTACAGATAGAAGATTTCTAACAGAGGTAGAGATCTAAATGTAGGAAAGAGCTCACATTGATAGAGGGAGTTCTCATGGATGAGAATTAGAATGAAACTAAGGATATGCTTCTTATTTTATTCTTACTCTAAAAAATTCATCGTGCTATGACATGTTGTGTTTCCATCAATGGCAAAGAGTGAAATTGTTGAAAACAATTGATTAATTGTGTGTTGTCTTTGATGTTGCAAAAATGTCATATTAGTTTTAGTCAGTCTATCTTGAGCTCACTTGGGTAGTGAAGATGGTTTTCTGTGTCAACCGAGTGTTTTTGTGTTTTCCTAGTTTAGAAGGCAGTGTCTATTGAGTTCACTTGGGCATCAAAGGAAAGTTTGTTGAAGATGAGTGTTAATTGAGCTCACTCGGTTAATGAAGGAAAGTTGGATGGAACCAATGTTAACCAAGATCACTCAGTTGCCAAAGGATTTTTGCAAGTTTGTAGTGTTAATCAAGCTTCTATTGGTTAACATAGGAAATCATTCCTGAGTTAGTGTCTATTGAATAGGGTCGACTAACAAAGGATTTTCTTGTTTTAGCATATGAAGCTTAATTGATTTATCTATTGGTTCTAGCCAATTGAGATGATGAATATTAATTATTCTAAGTTGTATTTGAGCTGACTTAAAAATGTGGATGATACAAGTATAAGGTGAAGTTGTGAATGTCGAATGAATGAGTGTGTGGATCAAATTGAAGATTTGATAATGAGCAGAGGAAGTGAAGGATAAGTTGAATATCCTTGTGGAGCTGAAAAGATATATTTGATCAAGAAGGATCAAGTACAAGCTAGAACAGAGATCTATAATTAGCAAATCAGATGCATTCAAATCAAGTCATCTCATTGTCACTCTCTAACATTGTAGTAGTGATTTAAATCTCTTAACGAAGCTAGCTTAATAGCTATTTGTAAATCCTTTAGCAAGGTAGCAGTTTTACTGAATTATCTCAAGACCTCTAACAAGGCCACTCCTAACAAGGTGATTAAATCCTCTAATAGGGTCACACCTAATAGTTTGTTTTGTAACCTTTAACAAGGTTGGCTCCTAATAGGGCTCACTTTAGAAGAGTGAAAATAGTAACTAGCTGCAATTGGTGGTTTTCCCAAATTTGGTTTCCTCATTAAATCTTGCTATCAAATGTGTTCATGCTATTTACTTTTATGTGTTTGAAAGTAAGTTAAAGTAATGGTAATCATAGGTAACATCTAAATTTTATATGTTAATATTTACCGAGCAATCATAGTGTTTACCGAGTTACAACATTTCTTTGTTTGTCAAGCATTAGCAATATCCAATTTTTAGAGTTGTTTTTTTACTAACATCTAAGGGATCTGGAATTTATTTTAGTGGTAACTAATTCATTCCTCCCCTCTTAGTTACTCCTCTTATATTTCCAACAAACTATATGACCTTTATGCAGAAGATAACTAAAACAACATTGATCTGATACCATTTGTTAGGATTAATGAGATAGAGATAATAATTACATGTAAATATATCCAATATTAGAAAAATAATAAAGCACATAGAAGAGAACATAAGACAAAATATTTAATGAGGATCACTAAATCCTAGGCTACATCCACCAATAATGAGTTAAATATTTTTATAATCCAGTAATTGTAACATGATTATAATCTACAATCCCTTGCAACTAAATATCACTACAAGAAGCTACTATCTCATTATAATATGAAAATCCCTAACCTTAAGCCATTTTATACAAGTATTTTCTCTCTTTAGGGTTAGAGTCAATTACAAAATGTTGGCTTCAAATAGCCAAAAATAGTAAAAAATATCCCCCAACCCCAATGAGGATACATGGAAAGTGTACATAACTTCCCTAATCAGTCTCCACAAGTTAACACCTTAAACCAAGTATTTAGATAGTCATTATCATCTTAAACTTTAAACTTAAGCTAAATTATTAATTAAA